>CM059273.1:27291908-27406908 GCA_030347295.1 Setipinna tenuifilis
ACACTCCCCCTCCTCCCCTGTTGTCAGAGTTGTCCTTGCCTGCACTCTGTTGCTGATGAGAAATGCACACCCCTGTCACTAAATATGAAGGGCTTAGATTTCTGCAGGCGTTGGGTATGAGAGGATGTGCCCAGTTGGATGATACATTCCCCTCTGTGAAACTCAACACTTTTGCCCAATAAAAAAATGTTGGTCCAGAGCTGTTAGTCTTATGTTTTGTTCATTATTTTTTCACCTTTTAACACTGTTTTAGAAAATATATTTGCACTGGTCATGATTAGGTTCGATTGTTGTTGATAAACTGGATGTGTGAAGCCAAAATAAACGAACATGTGCGCAAAAAAACAACTCTTTACTCAGTTCAAACACATACCGTTCCACTAATGTACTTACTGTTACCACATACCACATAGCATATTTTTTTAATCAACCTCAGGCAGTTTTATCAGTCTGTTTTCTTACCCTTGTGAAATTATTGTTTTTTTTTCACATTTATTTTTATCACAAGGAAGTGAATGATTTCCTGGAATGTACTTTGTCAAGATGGTGTAAATTTATGTGTTTCCCTCATTTGGTGTGGTTCAATGTGTATGTTCTTCTTTGTTTGTGTGCGTCTGTATGTGTGTATGTGTTTGTGTGAGTGTGTGTACACCTTTTGTGTGTGTTTGTGTGTAGATTATGATGTATGTGCAGATGCCCCTTGTGAACAGCAGTGCACGGACCACTTTGGCCGCGTGGTGTGTACTTGTTACCCCGGATACCGCTATGACCGCGAGCGTCACCGGAACCGGGAGAAGCCTTACTGTCTGGGTGAGATCCAGTGACCTTAAACCCCCAACATGTCAATAATGATGCACCACTCACCATTACAGCGTACCCTAACCCAACACCTATCCAGTGACCCACCCCTACAGTTACTGCCCGAATTCAACACAACACTTTACCAGTGACTCAAACGCAATACCGAATATTACGCCGTAGTTCACCCCACCAATGACTCCACCCCAACCCGTTGCAACAGGCTTCAACAGAACACCTTACCAGTGACTCAGCCCCTACAATTATATTCAAACTTCAAAGTTAATGCATCTTTCCATCTCTACCATTGCAGCATGTTTCGACACACCACCTTGCCAGTGAAAACACCACCTCCACCACCATTACAGCCAAACTTCAACACAACACCTTAACCACTGACCCCTCCCCACCCTATCGTGACAGCCACACTTCAACCCACCACTTTACCAATGACCCTCCGCCACACACACCATTACAGTGTATTTTAACACACCACCTTTGCAATGACCCACCCCCCTAGCATTACAGTCACACTGTTGGCCAAAAACACTTGAAAGCTGAGAATTCCTTTCACATGACTTTTCATACTAAACTGTTTCATTTTTGCTGGACAAAGAATGTACTCCCCTTTCCAACAATAAATGTGTGGTGGTAATGCAAAATCTAATTACAGTTTATAAGCTATACCTATGTATGTATATATGTATGTATGTATGTATGTATGTATGTATGTGTGTGTGTGTGTGTGTGTGTGTGTGTGTGTGTGTGTGTGTGTGCTTGTGGCTCGGTTCCCTAGGCGCAGTATTTTAGGGTCACAGCGCAGTGTGACCGAGCAGCAATGTCCTGCTGTGTTTGGCTGTTTGTGCTGAGCGCTTCGCTGGTGTTTTTAATATCGGCGTAGCATGTTTGTGCAGCGGTACAGTCTGCTTGTCGACTACCAAAGCCGCAGCATCAAGCGGTTGTGTTGCAACGGGGGATTTGGTTTCAAGCGATCCCCCCCTCACGAAAAGACTGCGGAGCAGCAGCAGAACAGACACATCTTTTTTGTTTTTCACCTTCTCCCTTCCCCTCATCTCTCTTCCTCTCACTCACTCATTCTCCTTCTCTTTCTTATCTATCTCACACTCAACCCTCTCTCCCCTGTCTCATTTTCCCCTCTATTGACATTTCACCTTTTTTCTCATTTCGTTCTCCTCCACCCACCACCTCTCGTCCTCTGTTACCTCCTCTATCTTCCCCGTATCGCTCTGCCTCTCTCCCTCCCTCTCTCTGTCTGTCTCTGGGCCAGATGTGGACGAGTGCGCCAACAAAAACGAGACGCTGTGCTCGCAGATCTGTGTGAACACAGCGGGCAGCTACAGGTGCGAGTGTGAGAAAGGCTTCTTCCTGGAGGACGACGGCAGGACGTGCACACGGGGGGAGAGAGGTGAGTTTATTCTCACCCCACCCCCACCCCCTCCTTCTCTTTCTCTACGCTCCATTTCAGGATTTGCACAAACCTGTGTGCTCTCTCGGCTGCTTTTTTTAGAGGGGGAAAAAATGCCATGTATAGCTAGCTAAAATGGCACCCACTGTACGGATCTTGGATGACAGGGGGGACACCTGGAAATCATTACACGTTGCATTTCTCTCTGCCTGTCGAAATAATCTCCTTTCCCTAGTGACTGCTACCCTAGCAACCCCCCACCCCCCAAACACACACACACATGCACACATGCGCACACACACATGCACACACACGCTCATACACATACATACACACACACACACACGACTCTTGACTCCTTTGGTGTTTTGATGGGGCCAGTGCGTCTGAAACAAGCATCAGCAATAAAGGACAGCAGAAAAAGCATGGCCTCTGATCAGAGTCTGAAACAATCTGTTTCTTCCTCCGGCTTGCTTATCCCCTATTACTCAGCCCATCTCTGCGAATGCGTCTCACTGACGAGCGACGAGACGAATCGGCCGTCTGGTGCGTAGTGCACAAGCGCAATCCCAGCGGCTATAGCGCTCCCCGGGGCACCATCGCCAGCCCCCGCTGTCTGCCCTGCGGGCGCAAACCGAAACCTGCAGGCCATCATGCGCAATGAGCTCTGTATTGTTCAGGGGGTCCGGAAAAAATAACTGTCAGTCCGACAGTTTAGAGAAGTCTCTCATCCATTATGTCTGTTTTTGCAGAGAGGTCCCCCGATCCCTTGGCAGAGCAGCGAGCGTTTCTTACAGTTAATCCTTCAGACTAGGGTCACAGGGGAGGTGTTTTAGCAGCTTTGATATGGATCAGATGCCTTTCGTCTGTCAGACGGAAATCTACATAGGGAATACATTGTGTGATATTCATCAGCATGTCGGAGCACAATTAAGGCCCCTCCCTCCCTCGCACTGACACGAAGTGGATACAGACCATGCTGCCTGCTTGTCAAAGCTGACACATTTTTAAAGACAGACCTCCTGGCCCTTGCAGGAGGCCCACTGACCCCTCACACAAGCTCCCAGGTAATGACTCTTGTATCATTCATCACCACCTCGTACACACACACACACACACACACACACACACACACACACACACACACATACACATGCACACACACACACACACACACACACACACACACACACACACACACACACACACAAATTACAACTTTTCACAGAACACCTTGCATTGTGCATATACTTGCATATGCACTAAAAATTGCGTATGCACAGTCAAACACGATTAAACTCTTAAAGGTTGAGTCTACAAACTCTGGCAAGAGGCCGTTTATATTTGCACTCAAAACCTAATTAAATGAGGGAGGACGGCCCTTGCTGCTGAAGCAGTGTGCTGATTGGCTGAAACTGGTCATAGCTTTGTACCAAGCCACTATGTGTGTTTTCTAGTTACAGAGACTAGACACCAGGGCTTTTTTTTAGCACAAACATAAAATGGACAGCCGGAGGACTGGACACACACGCACACACACACACACACACACACACACACACACACACACACACACACACACACATACACACACTTACACACACAGATACAATCCCACACACATATTCTCCCGCTTTTGCACTCCGTGGCTAGCGGCGAACATTCCCATGGGGCATGTTCCTCTCCTCTGTGTTGTTTCCGCTCTGCAGGTCAATGAAAAGCACAATGTGTCAGCATGATCAAGTGAGAGTTACCACATTCCTGACACCCCCAACATGACACTGATTTCCTCCTGTCTGACCCCATAACACACACCACCGCTCCCCTCTTAAGGCCAGCAGGTCTGTGGGAGTTCATCTTGGGGCCTTCTCTTTGCAACATAAGTGTCTTCAGAGTTTTTTTTTTGGACATGTAAAAGACCCCTTTTAAATGCGTTTGGAATTTGGACTCATTTGAAGATGCAACAGAAAAATCAACACAGCTGAGTTTAAAAAGTACAAAGAGATTAACTTGTGTTCCGGTTTGGTGAAAACTAATAATGGTCACACTTTTCTTAGGTCCCCCACAGATTCTCAAAGTATGAATAAGTCCTCTTGACATCTTGTCAACTACAATGTAAAGATGAAATTCAGAAAAACCATCTGGGCAATTCCATTTTATGAATGTGACAAAACTGCAATATGTTGTCAGCCAGAAATAGCAAATACTCAAATTTCATGTAATCATTCACATCATACAAATACTATGGGTTTTTATTGGCATTAGGGATGTGAGAAAAAGTCAACTTTCCATCAAATTGCCCATCTGTAAAGTCTATTTAGGCGGACTACCCAAGTAAGGATATGGAACATATGTAAAGTGAGTCAGAAAGAGAGACGGATAGAGACAAAGAGTCTCACCAGCGGGAGACTAATCCTGTAAGCCTTACCGGAGCATCACCTCATGTCCTCTGTTTGATCACTCCATGTACCCATGCACACACACACACACACACACACACACACACACACACACACACACACAAATGCATACACGCATACCTGCACACACACACACACATACCTTAATAATGTACTATGTTTGCAACAGATCCATACACCTACAGTTGGTCTTGGAACTGTATTTGCTATTTTTAAGCTATAGTCCTTAGGTATGTCATGTTAAAAAAAAGTTTTAGATCCTGTGCTCAATCCAGTACTATAATAAGAACATTTAAATGGTCAGGTCTAAGAACACCCCTGCCCTCGTCTTCTTCTCCTCCCACAGCCTCACTCTTCGAGAAGTCTGACAATGTGATGAAGGCCTCGATGTGTGAAGCAACGTGTGAGGACTTTCAGCAGATCAAGATGACAGTGCTGCAGCTCAAACAAAAGGTGATGGCACCATCACCCTGTCCACATTCACACTGCACCAAAACTGGAGGGAAGGCCAGAAGGGGATGGGTCAGCAACCAACATGGCTGCTTGTTTTTTTAAAAACCATACTTCTGAGGCCTGCCAGGCTGAAACAATAACACCACATCGCGTTTCACCACTCTTATGGGATGCATTAGTGGGTTTTATAGAGTCATAATAAAAGTGACTGAAATAACCTTGAGTAGCCCGGCCCGGCTGGCAAGGGCTGAGTTATGGGCGTCCTTGTACAGCGCCGGTAAATCGTGGTGAGCTAAGCGGCGTGGGACGACGCCCAGGACTCCACACGTGCACCCCCAGCCCAGTCACACCAGATTAGCCTTCTCCTCAATCATCGGGCTCTCCATACACACACACACACACACACTCACACACACACACACACAAACACACCTTGGCACACATACAGACATGCGCACACACACAGTCACACATGTTGGCACAGACACACACACATACATACACATGTTCATACACACAGACACACTTCCATGCACACACACACACCATTTAGTGGGGATAATGGATGGCTTTCAACTGTAAGTATCCTTATGAAGACATGCAGAGAGTAGGAGAGGGAGAGGGAGTGAGAAGGAGGTTGTGGGAGAGAGAGAAAGACATGAAAAAAGTGAGAAAAAATAGAGACAGCACAGAGGCAAGCTGGCCCTATTATAATGATTAACTGTTCTCAGCACCTGTAGAAGGGCATTGTTGTTGCTCTGTTTTTTTCTTACATTTCATTTTCTTTCGTATTTAGTATGTCTTCCATGTGCAAATCAGAATATATTGAAACAGACTGTAGTGGGTTTTTTGGCATTGATTTTATTTTCAAGGAAGAGGGTACATTCCAACACACCCCATCAAATATAAAAGGATCTCTTCTGCAGTGTGTACATAGAAATGTATCTTGATGTTTGAGGTCGAAAAGGCTAATTTCTCAACACATGTACTTGATTTCGTTCACAGCTAAAAGCTCTATTTCTCCCTGCTGTGGTGAGCGTTAACCACTCAGAGGGCACCCACTGAAGTCAAACATGTAGATGGCCGTAACATGATCCAGAACTTACAGACACACAGAAGTTACAGACACGCAAACCTCAGTCAAAGACAAATTGTCCTCCAATCGGACTGGCAATAAAAAAGTAGGCGTCAGCTCACCCTAGACGTTGTTACAAATGCATGTGTGTGGTGCCTGGGGCTACAGAGGCCCCGAATGGCCCTGTATTACAGTGCACAAGCATGTGTATGATGGGTTGACCCCAGGGGGTCCTGGGTAATGGATATGTTTAGTGTAGCCCCACGGTCCTCTCAGTCCCTTCTTTGAAGCACCATGCAAACAGCCCTGGTGATGATCTATACCAATGCGTCTGCATTATTCAGAAGGGATTTCCTGTTTTGTGACTCTCTCCACTCCACAGCTGCTTCAGCTTTCAGATCCATTTACATGGCCCAGGTTGACCTCGACATTTGTCTCATGTAAAACTGTGTGTGGATGTTGGTTTTGTGGGGCTGTCTCTTTCTTTAAGTGAAATTAGCTTCAAAAACTCATTTGGGAGCTGTATATTTATTCTTCTGGTTCTCACAGCACTCAGAGAAAACATGTCTTCCTGTTGGCTCCTGTTTCCTGTTGCCTCCTGACTTGGCTGTAACCCTTCAGAGGCCTAAAGATGATGATACTCTGGGCAACCTTTTGAGCAATGTTGCCAGTCAGTGTTACTAATAAATGTCCCAAATCCCACTAATATTAGGCAGGACACTGTAATCAGGAGAACTTTAACCTTTCACAATCATCCCATCAGAAAAATAAGAACCTATCATGTTGTTGCACAACACACATACACAAAACACACACAAACACGCAAACATTTTTTTTACTTGTACCATCACCTTTTGAGCAATGTTGCCAGTCAATGTTACTAATAAATGTCACAGTTCCCACTAATATTAGGCAACACACTGTAATCAGGAGAGCTTAGATGTGCAGCAGGTAACTTTTCACAATCATCCCATCAGAAAAATAAGAACCTATCATGTTGTGGCACGACGCACATACACAAAACACACACAAACACACTCAAAAAGTCTGTGTCATGTGTCTCATCACCTCGACTTGCCTCATCTTTGACATGCGTCTTCTGTCACTAGATGGCTATGTTGCCAAACAATGCAGAGATCACCAAGCAGATGACCAGTGAGAAGCGGCTGACGTCACACGCCTTCCTACAGGGACCCCCTGGGCCTCCAGGACCACCAGGTGAGTCACGGAGAGACCACATTGCCATTACACCTGACGAAGATCATGTTGGTCGAAACGTTGTGAGTAACTTTTAAAAAAATCACATTGTGGGAAATACAATAGTGTGCGGATATTTCGTTTCATTTTTTTAACCAGCACCTGTCACAATTGTTTAGAGATGTGCGCACACACTGTGCAGTTTAATAGAGAGCCCAGCACAGAGGGAAAAAAAACAAAAAGATATTAATAATCGCAGCTTTTATTACAATCCATGCAAAGAGTATCATAAATCGTGAACAAGGGATCCTCTGTGTTGCTCTCAAAAATTTGGCTGGATTGAAGGCTAAAGCACTCAGAAAACAAACTCTGACCACAAATGTAACACTATGACACTGTAGGCTATTCTCTGCCTGATCAAGCACATACTGAGATGATATTGCTAAATATGTGATAACCTCATATTTGGGTCAAAAAAAAGTCGGATTTGGTTGCTAGTGGTGTAATGTTTTGTCAAGTCACGTTAAGCTCAAGGGGTCTCTTTTGGTCACGTAGCTTATTCATATCTGGTACCAAGTCCTGAAGTAATAACATGTTTACTGTTTTGAAGAAGGGTTTTTTTTTTAACTATCGGGCCATGATAGTTTAGGTAGAATGATAGTCTTGGTGTCTTGATGAAGTCTTTATGAGAGTCTTAGGGCAGTACATTTACTCTCTCTGTTCTTGCCCATGCCTCCATTGATGATTCTTATCCCTCAAAACCTGTCCATAGGATCTCCAGGATCACAAGGTTCATCTGGACTACCAGGGATGTTGGGGCCACCAGGACCCCCAGGGCCCCGGGGCCTAATGGGGCCAATCGGGCCCAGCCCGGATCTGTCCCACATCAAACAGGGCCGGCGCGGGTCAATGGTGAGAGCCGCTTCTCATGGCCTTCTCTATTATCATGTCGGAAGCCACAGCACAGCAGAGATCCAGTAATGAGTGTCATATTTTCCCTGCACACACACACACACACACACTCCAAAGAAAGCTGGGTGAGATCCCAAGTGAACATTACATGTTTTCTTTAAACATTTCATTGTTTCATACACAACAGAATTGTTTTTGTTTGGCAAATTAAGAAAATGAATTCAATTTTCAACATCCATTAAGACTGTGATAACATTTGGGTGTGCCAGTATTTGCATTCCTATTTTCCCTAATGTATTATTTTTGAAAACTCATTTTCTAATGAGACAGTGGAGCCCCGTTTCAGAGCAAAAATGGCGGATGGGGAAAGTGCATGCACACCATTGTGGTTAGAATAGAACTCAGTGACACACACTGTTCCACAAAATAGTGATTCCTCAGAAAAGGTAAAGGTTTGTGACTAGGGCTTAAGTCGATTGGTGAAATGAGTGAGAGTGTTTTTGCCAGGTTTTCACCCAACCAACAGGAACCATTTAAACGATACAGTTTTTTCACATCACAGCAGACTCTAACAATAAATTACTCTATATTAGACAGTTCATTCAGAATTATTCAGATATATCCAAGCATGTCCATCAAAAGAAGATATCCTTTTTTTATTTTGTCTTAAGGTGGTACATAGAAGAACATAAACATGTTCCACAGAGGGGGCAACAAGACATAAGAACAATAGATGAGTCTGGATGTTTAGAAGTGATATTTGTTTTTAGTGCTAGTAAACAACCAGACACTGGGACTACACTATGTAGTGTTGGTAAAAAAAACAAGGGTGTTTCAAGGCAGATGAGAATATTAACAGCTTATATTGTGGTTGAGAAATATTAAATTGGACTCAAGTCAGACTGTGGGCGTAGGTAAGGGGATTTCAACACAAATTAAATTAAAAGTGATAAGATTAGCAAAATAGATCCATTGTCACCACCAAACGAGTCACATCACCACAACATTAAACAGAGACGGTAAATCAAACTATCCTTGTGCTCAACTCTACTCCCCTTGACTATCTGCTTTACATTCCCCAAAAAAGGATACAAATGCCTGATCTTCGGTAACCTTTTTAGACCCAGTCCTCATTCTATCCAATCATCTTAACCAGAATTCTGTGGCCACAAAACTATTGTACTACTATACCAATAAATATATACAGTAGATCTGGCTTAAGGAGCAAGACCGGAGCACTCCGTTTACAATGTTTTTAATGGTGCAGAAACAACACGACTGACGTTTCGACGGCACTGTGTCTTCTTCAGAGTCAAAAAAAGGAGTGCTCTGGTCTTGCTCCTTAATCCAGAATATTGAACATTGTGTCCTGGACCGTGAGTACTAATCGAGGTGGAAGCGCATCTGACTCCTAGTTACTGTTCAAATATATACATCTGTTGAAAGAAATTATTTCAGTGGCAAAGTAAAGTATTGTATACACCATTACAAAACACTTTTATAAATGCCACTACAGGCTTCAGTAACAACAACGTTTTTTACTGAATGTAATATCGGGGGGTTACTCCTCTGTGCCTAGACATTCATGTTCTGAAAAACATTTACTGATGATTGTAATTTAAACCACAATCACCAGTTCTTTCGCTGGCTATCCGGTCATAAACAATAGTGCCTTGGTATTTCCAAAGTGTGAGCCCAGCTAAAACAAAGCTGACATTTAATCTTAGTGTGCTAGAGACAATGTTCCAATTTGGTCAGAAAATATGCTTTGGTGGTTGTCCCCTGGACGACAAATGCCATGAATAGCTGAAGTGCCTGTTATGTAACAAATTAGGGATGTGTGACACCAGTCAACTAAAAAAATTGTGACTTAACATTTTTTAGGCTGGCAAAGCAGTCTGCTGGCTGTCAGTTATCAATGCTCTGTTCCTTCAGACTACATTTGAAACTACTTAACTTTAGTCAGAAAATGTAGCTCTTTTCCAAATGCTAAAGGTGATCCACAGTAAAACATACTGTACTGCCCTTACTGACTTACAGAGATGACAAATACTTGTGGATGTAGCAGGGCTAAAGGGTGAAGACATTACAACACAGTTATTATTTTCCTTGGCCCGCCTCTCCTAAAACCATTGACCATTTAACTTGTCTGAGAGTTTTGGCCTTTGCCTCTCTCATGCACTGGAGCTGAACACAAGAGTCTGAGGTGTCACTGAGGTAAAATGCTTTGTCATCCCGTTAGCCGGGTGATTAAGTAGCCATGTAGCAATGCCAACAACATTTCTCTGTCAACAACTTACAGTTACACACTGTATTCATATAAAATCTCAAGAGGCTAATTCCCAATGAGGAAGGTCTATTTCAAACATTTGAAAAATGGCTTTATGACATGTGATATGGCCAAAAATCAAGTCAAGTCAGCATCTTATTGTGTTCTCTGCAATAGAGGGTGTAAATGCAGTAGGCATGCAAAGTGTAGTTATAAAGTAAAGTAGGTGGATAGGCAGTCGAAACAAGACAAAAATAATAGTCAGGAGAGTGCAATAAGTTATGTATTCTGTGTCCTGTAAGTTGTAGGAGCACTGTGAGTTGTGTGTTCCTGTGCTGTAAACTTGTAAAGGGGCAAAGACTATGGTGGTAAGATGTTCAGGGGTATTGAGGACTCCTAGGGGGGTTGTTATCAGAACTTTGCAGAGCAGGTCCTGATACTGCAATATCTTCTGACGGTAAAACTTTCTATGAAGCTTGTATTCATAAAACTCTACAAACACGTTCTGAAGGCTTATAATGCCTCTATGAAGTATGTAAAGTATTTATAACTACTTATACATACTCATGACTGTACTCCTATGGCATTATAATACTGTGTCATAACCCCTATTCCAACTTCAAGTGATACAGTGCATTCTTGGTTGTAATGAATATTAATTACAACCATTATTAAGCTTTATGAATACATTATAGCCCTTCATAAATGTGTTTAAAGAGTCTTTTGAATACAAGCTTCATAGAAAGTGTTACCATTCTCTGTGATCAGGGTGGGTTGGCAGGTGTATTTCATAATGGCAGAGGTCTTGTGTACACAGTATGTTTGGAAGATGTCCTTAAAGGAGGGGATGGAGACTCCCGTGATCTTTTTGGCTGTTCTCACTGCAGAAAGTTATGTTCTAGTCCTTTGCATTTCGCAGACCACCCAGTGAAACAGATGGTCAAAACACTCTTCACAGCTCCTTTGTTAAAGGTGGTGAGCATGAGTGGTGGATGCCCCTCATATAAAGTAAAGGTACTGTTGTGCCTTCCTCACTTTGGACCAGGAAGGGTAATTCATGACGTGCACAGCAAAAAAACTTGGTGCCAGTTGCTCTCTCCACCTCAGAGCTGTTCATGAGTAACCTGTTTCCTGCATTACATGATCCACTACCATGTCAGCTGTTTTGTCTACATTGAGACACAAATTATTGGTGCAAAACCAGGTCACCAGATGTTTCACCTTTTCTCTGTATTGTCCTTTATTGTTTCCACTGATGAGACCCACAGTTCTGAAGGTATTGGTGAACTTTATGATGGGACTGGATTTAGACTTGGCTCTGCAGTCAGGGGTGAGGTGAACAGCGTGAGCAGCAGTGGGCTGAGCAGACAGCCTTGGGGGACTCCTGTATTCAGGCTATTGGTGCCAGACGTTCTGCTGCCAATACAGTGTGCACTGACTGATGTGTCTCTGTCAAGAAGTCCAGTATTCAGTTACAGGTTGGGGCCAAGCAGAGAGAGTTTTCTCACCAGCTGCTGAGAGATGAGTGTATTGAATGCTAAGCTGAAATCGATGAAAGGCATCGTAGCATAGCTTATGTGTCTTTGTTGTCCATCTGCGGTAGATGGTGTCATCACTAGAGTGGTTAGTGTGGTATGCAAAGTGCAGTAGTTCCAATTAGGGAGGATGGGAAAGAGGAATAGAATAACCAGCAACTCGAACTACTTCCTCATGACAGGAGTCAGTGCTATACAGGTGCTGGTCAATTAGAATATCATTTAAAAAGTTGATTTATTTCAGTCATTTCATTTAAAAAGTGAATCTTCTATAATGTATACATTCATTTTACACAGACTGGCCCATTTCAAGTGTTTATTTCTTTAATTTTGATTAAACAACTAAAGAAAACCCCAAATTGAGTATCTGAGAAAATTAGAATATTGTGGAAAGGTTCAATATTGAAGACACCTGGTGCCACACTCTAATCTAAAGCTAATTAACTCAAAACACCTGCAAAGGCCTTTAAATGGTCTGACAGTCTAGTTCTGTAGGCTACACAATCATGGGGAAGACTGCTGACCTGACAGTTGTCCAAAAGACGACCACTGACACCTTGCACAAGGAGGGCAAGACAAAAAAGGTCATTGCTAAAGAGGCTGGCTGTTTACAGAGCACTATGTCCAAGCACATTTAATAGAGAGGCAAAGGGAAGAAAAAGATGCGGTAGAAAAAAAGTGTACAAGCAATAGGGATAACCGCACCCTAGAGAGGATTGTGCAACAAAACCCATTCAAAAATATGGGGGAGATTCACAAAGACTGAACTGCAGCTAAAGTCAGTGCTTTAAAAACCACCACGCACAGATGTATGCAAGACATGTGATTTGTCTGCTGCATTCCTTTTGTCAAGCCACTCTTCAACAAGAGCCAGTGTCAAAAGCATCTCGCCTGGGCTAAAGACAAAAAGTACTGGACTGCTGCTGTCTGGTCCAAAGTTATGTTCTCTGATGAAAGTAAATTTTGCATGTCCTTTGGTGTTGGTCCACTGCGTTTTCTTCCAAGTCCAAGGTCAACGCAGCTGTTTACCAGGACGTTTTAGAGCACTTCATGCTTCCTGCTGCTGTCCAACTTTATGGCAATGCAGATTTCATTTTTCAACAGGACTTGGCACCTGCACACAGTGCCAACGCTAGCAGTACCTGGCTTAGGGACCATGGTATCCCTGTCCTTAATTGGCCAGCAAACTCACCTGACCTTAACCCTATTGTGAAGAGGAAGATGCGATACACCTGAACCAACAATGTAGAAGAGCTGAAGGCCACTATCAGAGCAACTTGGGCTCTCATAACACCTGAGCAGTGCCAAAGACTGGTCGACTTCATGCCACGCTGCATTGCTGCAGTAATTCAGGCAAAAGGAGCCCCAACTAAGTATTGAGCGCTGTACATGCTCATGTTCATACTTTTCAGTTGGCCAACATTTTTAGAAATCTTTTTTTTAATTGATCTTAATTGATATTCTATTTTTTTAAGATAGTGAATTTGGGATTTCCATTAGTTGTCACTTATAATCATCAGATTAATCAAATTAAAGAAATAAACATTTGAAATATATCAGTCTGTGTGTAATGAATGAATATAATATACAAGTCTCACTTTTTGAATGGAATTACTGATATAAATCAACTTTTTCATGATAATCTAATTATATGAGCAGCACCTGTAGAGTGCTAGTCATCACGGGTGTCACTGCCAACCTATTTGGCACTGGGATGATGGTGATCTCAGTAAGTTGTTAAAGATTTCTGTAAGGACTTCTGCCAGTTGGTCAGAACAGTCCCTGTCCCCAGCATTGTGCAGATCATCTCTGGATAGGGTTTTCCTGATGGCAGCTAGTTGCGGGTGAAGCACATGTCCCCTCAGGAATAGGTGTGGACTTGTGTGCCTGTGTTGTCAGGAAGATGGGCATCAAAGTCATTGTCCTGTGTTTTTGCGCTGTGGTCTGTTAGGGTTCTTGGGGTTCTTGTCATAAAAAATGGTTATGGCAGTGGTGGTGGTGGTGATTTGAGACCAAAAACAATTTGAGAGCATTAATCTCCTGGTGGCTCAACTGTATTCAGAGCTGAGGTTAACTCTAAAGCAATGGACACAAAGCCAAAATCAGAATCTATGCCATAAGCCATGTTTATAATACAGCAATATGTAGGCAATCCTCTGTAATACCTAGATTATTCAAAACATAGTGCGCAATGTAAATACTGTAGGTATTATAGGGGATTGACTACATATTGTTGCATTAAAAGTCACACTGTACCTTTTAAGTCTGATCATAAATCCATCCAAGATAAACTTGTTTTAATAAAACTGTTTATATTAAGTTGCACAAGTCACTGCTCATTTTCCAAGATTTTTCCCACAACTAACAGTATCAGCACACTTGACAAAGTTTGTTCGTGTGTTATAATATTGCTGTAATATTGCTGTTTCTGTTGGTCATTTTTTGTTTTGAATGTGTAGGGTCCCCCTGGTGCCCCAGGAAAAGATGGCATGAAGGTATGTCTTTTCCCTTTTCCTCTGTCTGTCTAGTTTTCTCTTTGCTGTCATCTCTGATCCTCCTGTTTCTACTCAGTTCCAGCCCATACTTTTTGCCAGGGGTTATTTTTCCCTGCTGGAATGTAAATATTTTGAAATGTCAGATGAAGATGTTTAAAATCAATTCTATCCTTTTTGTAGTGAAATAAGGTCTTACAGCCAATAAAAAGAGTGAAGGAGAAAGACAGCACCAAAACAAAAAGCCAGATCCTTTCAAAATACGTCTTCTAAAAACTAGCAGTAATATAAACATTTGTTGAGAATCTGAAAGCAAACTGATGTGCATGTCATAGTCTTGGTTTCCCATGGTTCTCCAACAATTTAGCAATAAAGTTCTCAACTTACAAAGTGTTGTAATTTTCTGCATAAATACATGACAAGTCAAGTTATGCAGGAAAAAATCTTATTTTTATCCTGCGAGACACTATGTAGTTGGGAAATACATAGTTATTCTACATCTCATCTCATCTATCAGTTAGATGGTATGACCAAAAGTGTAGCAGGTGTAGAAGAGGAACTTATCAAGAAAATTCAGACTTAATTTTGGCATTGACATCAATAACAAAATTAAAAACCTGTCATGAATACATTAGAATAAAAAGGGTTTAAATCTTTCTAAGGTAATCCACACATCTTTATTCTATTTGATCTAAGGCTCTACCACTATGTTTTCTTAGTTTTTTTCATGCCTGAACAGATTTTGCATAGTTTATCTTTTGCTTGTTGTTACTTAAAACTAACTTCAAGCACTTTTTCTCACTTCCAGCGGGTTTTCAGAGCCTCAGATATCACTTGGTTTGCTAAAAATGTATAGGCTTGTAATAGACTGTACAGCTTCATTTTGTTCTTCAGTCTCAACCACAGAGGTTTTCCCAAGTGAGATATGAGGAATAATATTTGTGTGAAGAGCTTTAAAAGCAATGTTTTAACATCCCTCTTATGTGCTGTTCTGAAGTGCACAAAATGCTTTCTTAGTTAAGCCTTATGATTATGAGCCTCCTGCAGGTCTCATCTTTATATAGCCTGATCCATCCTTCTGTGGTTTTATCCCGAAGCGTTTGTGTGCGAACCGCCCGTTTATCAAGGACCCCCATGTTTCCCACTCTTTTGGCCACAAATCAAAACCATCTGCCTCTGAGTGACCCTCACCTTCGCATAATCCCTGCAGGTCAGGTCAATGTCTCTTCCTAGCCACACTATGCCTTGTATCATTCATCATCTTAACGGGGCTAGTCATGGTGCAAACAGAGGCTGTGAACTTCCAGAAGTGGAGATCCCAGCCATGTATTCCTTCAGCCTGTGCACTTAACACAGGTGATTTCACTAATTAGCTGATCTACCTGTCTGATGATCCTCGTGCTCATTAGGATCAGCTGATTCAAGAAAAGGGTTGGATCAAATATTTGGCAGGGTTTCTACGCTCTGAAGTCAGAATCTTCGCCTCTGGTGATTTCACACAGGTCACCCAAGTCCACCACAACACACTGAACTACTTGTAATCTAATTCAGACAGCGTGACAGCTGTTATGGTAGCTGTTGTTAACTGTGTATTTCCAGAAGGGTCAAATGTAAGGAGGATCCCATTCATCTGTGTTGACTGTGGCTGTTAGAGAGAGATGCTGTTTAATAACTGTCCTGTGCTGCCTTTGGTCCCGGTTTCACTGTAGTGCCTCTAACACTAATATTTGTTTGGATTCCCTAGGGGGAGAGAGGGGCTCCTGGCCTTTCCGGACCTCCAGTAAGAACCCGTTCATAGTGGCACTTTTTCACACACTCTCTTTCTGTCTCTCTCTCTCTCTGTCTGTCTTTCCCTGTCTCTCTCTCTCTCTCCCTGTCTCTCTGTCGCTCTCTCTCTTTCTCTCTCTCTCTCTTCCTCTCAAACACTCTCTCTTTCTCTCCCATTCATTCTGTCTCCCTTAAACACAGACATACACATAACTGCACTCACTCACAACACCAAGCAATACATACTCAAGTGTATGCACTCCTTGTTCAGTGTAACATTATTCTGAGATACTCCTTTCCAAGACAGCATTGACATGTGTATATGTGTGGTAGTGGTAAAGACTACAGTGTATGCCACATCCCTAAGTGAGATGTAAAGTTGTTGTTTTTGACTTTGGCAAGACGTACCCACATACCTCCTCAACCCCCTGCTGTGCAGCATCACTTCAGCAATCCTCTCTTCTTGTCAGCTTTGCAGTCGTCTTCCTGACTCTCTCTCTTTCTCTCTGTCTCTGTCTCTGTCTCTGTCTCTGTCTCTCTGTCTCTCTCTCTCTCTCTCTCTCTCTCTCTCTCTCTCTCTCTCTGTCTTTCTCTCTCTCTCTCTGTCTCTCTCTCTCTCTCTCTCCCTCTCTCTCTCAGACAGACAGTGCTAACAATAACCATGAACACATACCAGAGCAGAGACCTCACCTGCCCCTTACAAACATGCACACACGCCTGCATGCACACACTTATAAAGACACACACACACACAAAGACACATGCATACACAAACACTATCACACTTTCTCAAATACATCAAATGGGCTACATTCATTGAGTATGTTTTCAATTTCACTGCTGCTCTATATCTAAGAGCAGAGATGAGTGGTGAGAGGAGGGATTTGGCATGGTGAGTGCTTGGGGTCAAGGGGTCATTCTCTGCCCTGGGTATGAGACAGATCAAGATAGAGGGAGAAAGGAAGCTTGTACTTACAAACATCTTCGGGCCTGTAAGGAGCAGGGGTGAAGATCCCTGTCTCTAAAAAGTAACAACCCTGCCATGTATTCCCTCTGTGTATTTAACACAGGCGATTAGTCTGATGATTTGTGTCCTGATTATGAGTATTATCAAATGGTTCAAAAAATGTTTGGATCAAATGTGTGGCAGCATTTTTACCTTCTGAAGCCGGAATCTCCAATTGTGGGTAGATAGACACTTAGAAATATAGAGAAGATCCTGAATTAAGCTGCAGTGTCAATTTGTAGTTGTTTTTGAGTCTCAACCACATAGGTTTTACCCAGGGATGGAATAATATTTCTGTACTAGGTAAATAGGTAAAGAGGCCTGATGTGGGTATTGTGTTTATTTCTTTATATTACTTTAATTGTTTACATGTTTATGTATTTACTCATTGAAGCTGTGTTGTTCAGGGCCCTCCAGGATCATTTGACTTCCTCCTGCTCCTCATGGCAGACATCCGTAACGACATTGCTGAGCTCCAGAGCAAGGTGTTTGGGCGGCCAATGCTCTCTCCCGGGGAGGACTTCCCCCAGGACACGGACTCCTGGAGGGACAGCTCAGACATGCAGGACATCGGCTCTGGAGAAGACTACAAATCCCTACCTGCCCCCAAAAGCAACAGGAAGAGGAAACAGCCACATATTTTAAATGATCCTGATTGGACGGTTTGAGATTACTATGATGAAAGTGAACTGATTATGAAATGATTACAAATAGTCAACTGTTGTAAATATAAGAGTGTTTTTATTTAACTATATATTCTCAAAATGAAAGAATGTATTTCTTTTTTGAAAAATCTATTTTTGTAAGATTAATATGTGTGTATATTGTTCATATTTTTTATCCATTAATTTTTCAATGCCCTGATCTTCCAACTGTTACTCTAAGGTGTGTTGTTTTTACATGCATGATTTTGTATTGATCACTGAAAGAACCGAAAGATTTTTTAACCTCATCTCATATAGTATCTATATATTTCACATTTACCCTGTGGAATATCTTTGGGTTCAAGGATAGGAAGCAGTAGGCTGCTATTTTCATAAGTGATGCACAAATAACACACAGAGCAAATCAAAAAAGACAGACAGCAAACCAAAAAATATCTGAGATTTTACTGATAAATTACCCTCCACCCCTCCCACCCCTTTCATTTCTGATTTTTTTCTGTTTTGTCTTAGTTTTGTAGATTTGCCACCTCCTACACCTTTGTCTTTTTTTTTAACCCACCTGTCACGCTGAGATGATCATACCACACCCTAAACATGAAACTGGAATCTGGTTATTGGACACCATAAAGTCTTAATAAATAAAATATATACAAATCATGTTTGGGTTTCTGTTTAATTTACAATGTCTCAACTGTACTAGCCAGTTATTAGAGGCTCTTGTACTCAAATCTCTTTCTCTCTATTTCTCTCTCTCTCTCTCTCTCTCTCTCTCTCTCTCTCTCTCTCTCTCTCTCTCTCTCTCTCCACTCTCCCGGTCCGAGGTTGAGTGGACTGATTTAGCTAGTAGATCACTTGTCCCTGTGTGGCCCTGTGTGCCGTGGGGACATTAAAATCATCTATATCAGCAAAACCTTGCAGTTGAACTGTAACCTTGACAATGCTTGTGTGTGATTTCTGTGTGTGTGTGTGTGTGTGTGCATGCTCTGATGTAACTTTTTGGCAGCAGTCACAAATGAGCAGTTCACATCGTCACAAAATCAGTTACCACTGTCGCTTGTTGCAATGAAATCCCAGTTTTTGCAAAGGCAATTCCGTAAATAAACAAGCATAGTCTTGAGTTAGAAGCATCTTAAAATACCATTTACCTATAAAATCAAAGAAAAAAATCTTAGACATTACATTTTTTAGTTTATGCATTTTGTGACTATGCCCTTTTTTTCTCATGGACTCAAAATAAGGGCATCGATTGATTGCCCGGGAGTGCACTGCAAACATTGTAAGTCAAAGCAAAAACGGGCAGACAATTTCTAACTCGAGCTGAGTAAAAGTTTTTTTAAAAAAACTGATCTCTTAAACACATGTGCAGGAGCAAGGGTTAATCTGGACTTTGACAAAAAAAAGCTTAACGTGTATAAAGACTCCTCTGGCCCCTCGGGGGTGAGAGGTGAAGCAGCTTTTAACCTACTTGTCAGGTGGACTTAACTCATTGCTAAAAACATTACTTATAATTTATATTTTCATGAGACGTTATGATTAACCCTTCATCACCACTTTGACAAAAATACAAGTAAATGCTGGTTTAAGGTCAAGTGTAATTTGTTAAATATTTAACAAGACTACTTCACAGTTTTCTGACTGTCTTTTACTAATCCTATACTTGAAGTCCTTTGGACATATTTAATACACTTTTTACTCTAAAGACGATTCTTTGATAAGAAATAAGTCAAGTCTAGCTCCTATCTTTGACCTTGATATATACATAACATTGTACCAGTTGCATAATCATTTTAAAGGTTAGGTTAAAAAACAGGAAAAGTGAAGTATTCAGACCTTTAGTTTAGCTAAATGCTATTGCTTTGATAGAACTATACTTGTTTTAAGCTCATAAACACAGAAGGAAGGTCTGTTACTAATCAGCTATTGCTAATCAACTAATCAGTAACTTTTATCAGAATAAAGGACTAGACCTTTAGGTACACAGAGAAATGTGACAATGTGACAAATGCATTATTATAGTAAATATGAATGAAAAGTAACATGTTATAACAGAATACACATCTAAGAAGTGTGTGGAGCAGCAGAGTTTAAGCCTAGTTGATGCTAAATTAGGTTTTGTGGAGTACATGCACATTAAGAAAAGAAGAATAATGGGTCTTTTTATTCTATAACATCCTACTAATCTTTTGCGGACCTGTTGTCTCAATATAAAGCTGCTCACATATTTTGTACTAGGCTAGTAAAAATGGTAAGTGGTTTTAAAGCCACATAACTTGTTATATTTCTGAAATCCACATTAACATTTTTAAATCCCTAATAACATACATGTACCACATAGGTGCTGGTGATATCATTAGAATATCATGAAAAAGTTGACTTATATCAGTAATTCCATTCAAAAAGTGAGACTTGTATATTATATTCATTCACTACACACAGACTGATATTTCAAAGGTCTATTTTGTTATTTTAATGATTATAACTGACAACTAATAAAAATCTCAAATTCAGTATCTCAAATTTGAATATTACTTAAGACCAATACAAAAGAGGATTTTAAGAAATGTTAGGCAACTGAAAAGTATGAACATGAGAAGTATAAGCATGTACAGCACTCAATACTTGCTGGGGCTCCTTTTGCCTGAATTACTGCAGCAATGTGGCGTGGCATGGAGTCGATCAGTCTTTGGCACTGCTCAGGTGTTATGAGAGCCCAGGTTGCTTTGATAGTGGCCCTCAGCTCTTCTGCATTGTTGGGTCTGGCGTATCGCATCTTCCTCTTTAAGGTCTGGCGAGTTTGCTGGCCAATTAAGAGCAGGGATACCAAGGTCCTTAAACCAGGTACTGGTAGCTTTGGCACTGTGTGCAGGTGCCAAGTCTTGTTGGAGAATGAAATCTTCATCTCCATGAAGTTGTTCAGCAGCAGGAAGCATGAAGTGCTCTAAAACTTCCTGGTAGACAGCTGCTTTGACCTTGGACTTAAGAAAACACAGTGGACCAACACCAGCAGATGACATGGCACCCCAAACTATTGACTGTGGAAACTTTATCCTCGACCTCAAGCAACATGGATTCCGTGCCTCTCCTCTCTTCCTCTGGACTCTGGGACCCTTATTTCCGAAGGACATGGAAAATTTGCTTTTATCAGAAAACATAACTTTGGACCATTCAGCAGCAGTCCAGTCCTTTTTGTCTTTAGGCCAGCGGAGACGCTTCTGGTGCTGTCTTTTGTTCTAGAGTGGCTTGACACAAGAAATATGACAGCTGAAACTCGTGTCTTGCATATGTCTGTGCATGGTGGTTCTTAAAGCACTGACTCCAGCTGCAGTCCACTCATTGGGAATCTCCCCCAAATTTTTGAATGGGTTTTGTTTCACAATCCTCTCCAGGGTGCAGTTATCCCTATTGCTTGTACACTTTTTTCTACCACATCTTTTCCTTAATGTGCTTGGACACAGAGCTCTGTGAGCAGCCAGTCTCTTAGCAATGACCTTTTGTGTCTTGCCCTCCTTGTGTAAGGTGTCAATGGCTGTCTTTTGGACAACTGTCAGGTCAGCAGTTTTCCCCATGATTGTGTAGCCTACAGAACTAGACTGAGAGACCATTTAAAGGCCTTTGCAGGTGTTTTGAGTCTATTAGAATCAATATCGAACCTCTCCACAATATTCAAATTTTCTGAGATACTCAATTTGCAGTTATAATCAGTTATAATCATCAATATTAAAAGAAATAAACAATTAAAATATGTCAGTCTGTGTGAAATTAATGTATACATGAATTGAATAAATACAATTTGAAAATAAATCAAAATTTGAAATAAATCAAAATTTTCATGATATTGTAATTATATGACCAGCAGCACCTGTATTATGGATGTGTGTAAATATGACTTTTGTCTGGTTAACCAGTGCACTTTACCATATGACCACAAGATGGCAGTGTATGCAAACCTTTTAAGTTCTTTATTAAACTGTGGCCTCCTCTTCAGTCAGAGGGAGGCGAGAGACAGCAACTCTCTACCACTCCAACCCTGACTGCTGACCTTACAGTCCTCCTGCTAACATCTCTCGGTGTATCAGTAGTAGCTCCTCCATCTGTCTCCCTTTTTGTGCCTCCATTTATGATTCCTTCTCCTAGTGCAGCGACCCTGTTAGGTCAATACTGCATGCTCAGTGAAGCATCACAGGGTGTCCAGCTTAAAAAAAACAGAGGTCAAAAAGCTAGAGTGACCCCTTCATTAGGGGATGCTCTTGCATCACACACGCTCTGGGCCTAGAGCACAGCAGCACTGCTAAGGTGGTGATACATGGGCCAACTTTTAGAGCAATGCTTCCAGGCAACAACATGGTAGGCAAATTCAGATTGAGTGATCACAAGTTGCATGCTAGTGATTAAAGCTACCCTAATGACTCTTGTCTTGTCTTGAAAGTGCTAAAACAATACCAGTTATGTTGCCCAGCAACATTGCTTAAAAAGTTGCCGTTTGTCGGAGGTGCCGTGGCACAGTCAGTTAGGGTAAATAACAGAAACAAAGTCGGGCGCATGCCTGAAACATTACTATTAAAATGATCATACCATACCCTAAACATGAAACTGGGATTTGGTTATTGGACACCATGAAGTCTTAATTAATAAAATGTATATAAATCATGTTTGGGTATCTATTTAATTTAGAAAGTCTATATATATATATATATATGATATAGAGTTGATATGGAGTTATTAGATGAGATGACAGAGATGATATGGAGTTATTAGACTCTCTGGTAATCAGACTGCATGCTCTGTTATAACATTTTGGCAGCAGTCGCAAATGAGAAGGAGTCAGTGTGAAAAACTGGCATAGTCATAAAATCATTTTTTTGAGGTTACCCCTCTCGATAGTTGCAATGAAACCCCAAAGGCAATCCTATAAATAAACAAGCATAGTCACCAGTTAGTAATGTTGCCCGGCAACATTGCTGAAAAAATTGCCCTGTGTGGGCGGTACTGTGTCACAGTCGGTTAGGGTAAAGAACAGAAGCAAAGTCAGGCGCATGCCCGAAACATTACAATTAAAAACTGTTTGTGGAAGCACACTGGTGTTGCAGACTTTGTTTCTGTTCTTTGGCTTTCCTTTTTGGTCCAGCACCCAGACTGCTTAAGGCAGATGTGCATGCTTTAGGCCTATATAGTCAGTTAAGGTACCTGTACCATAATTCAGGGACCCGGATTTGGGTCTGGCTTGAGGGTCTTCTCTTGATCCTTCCCTGTTTCTCTCTCTCACTTTCTTTCTCTCTCTCTCTCTTTCTCTCTCTCTCTCTCTCTCTCTCTATTTACCAGAAGAGATCAGGCACTGCTCAGCACATCCTATCAGTAAGGCATAGTGGTGGCAGCATCGTGCTGTGTGATGAGGTGAGAGTGAGTGGTCAGATAAAGGTTCACCACCCAAGATACCAGTATAACACAGACATTATTAAGGCAGTATTAAAGCATGTAAAAGTCTTGATTTGTACACAAACTATTATGATACTGTGTGGCTGTAATTTAACAATACTGTAATACTATTCAACTGTATTTGCTTATTTAGTGAATGCTTAAGGACAAAAACTATCACAAAAAAGTTATTGTATATTGCAATGTTGCAAGTTAAGTTTTTGCGAAGCACTTACTTTGTTCTTTAAAACACTGTGGACCAGGAAATTAAATGTGGAGAACTTAATGTACTCTTATACACGTAATCAGATCTGTGTGGAAGAGCCTTACAACATTTGTTTATTTTTTAAACATGAAATGTGAAATGCAAAGCTAATCGGAACTCTGAAGCCAAAGACTCTGGCGATAACAATTTCAAAAACAACTATGTGCATAACATTTTGTTTAAAAAAGGGGTGATAAAACATGGAACAAAGCAGAATGTGTGTGTCATGGACAGGTTTTGCAAGCCAGGTGTGCTGACGTTTCTGTGCTGTTATGCAGGATATCTTATTATCTCATTTGTTTCCTGAGATCAATTGACACCAGCAGAGCCCTATCCTGAGCAAAAATGTGCCCAGGTGATGTGTGTGAATATGTCTGTCCTTAAGGATAATACTCTAGAAATGCCTAAACCACTCTTAGCACTTCTGAAGGTCAAACCTTCATGTATTGTGTTGTGTCTTTGATGTGCCCCACAAGGTTGCCACATGTATTCTTACTAGACCAAGGTATTTGGCAGAACACTGATTAATTAAACGCTACAACATTATTTACATGTTGTTCATTAAATCGCACAAAGGGACCATTTTTATAGACCAGTGAGGCCATGGAAGTTCAGAGACGTGTCATAATTTACATCAGATTAAAGAGACCCCATAATAAAAGAAAGTGACAGAATGAGACAGAGAGAGGGATAGAGAGAGAGGGTGGGAGGAAGGGAGGGAGGGGAAGAGAACATGTTGGCCAAAAAAATTCTGTGAAAATCCCATCTGGAAGTAATTAATGGACAGTGTAGTTGGGCCAGTCTTTAAAAATTTCAAATATTTGCTGAAGTGCCTCTTGTCCCTAATTATATCTCACTGGCCATCTCTCTTATTATTTAGAACTACCCGCTACAAGCGAAAGCATAGGGGAGACAAAACACCCATCCCTCCCTCCCTCGTTTGGCCTAAAACTAATGCTTAACGGCAGACACTGAATGAGCCACTGTGCTGGAAGAAAGACATTAATGAGGTAATTTTATTAGCGACGCTCATCCAGATTTGGATGAAACAGGGAAGTTTGGGGATGGCGTACGAAGAGACAACACCACAGAGGAAATTAGGGTTTCACTGCGCACTAATTAATGCTTTTAAGAGATTAAGTGCAAGCACCAAATTAACTGCCCCAAAAATCTTCACTGGGCTGAAAAAATACATTGTTGCCCTCCAATGTAATTACAGGACAGTACAAATTCAGTTTTAATGAGGCAAGGGCCACCCCCTTCAACTTTTTTTTCACTTCTGCTCCATTCTCTTTCTGGTCTGAAAACTGGTGAAAGCTGGCCCTTGTTTGGGCCTAAGTTTAAGGAAGCATTATGGGGACAATGGTTGATTGTCTGAGACTCGAGGTCTTTATGTGCCGCAAAACAGGTAAAACAGTGAATGGCTCAACCCCCCCTACCCCCACCTCAAAACCCCTTTCCCCGTGTCTCCTGGGAGGCCGACCCCCCCACCCCAAGCACAACAGCACTAGGCTCTTGAAAGAGGGAGGTGGGTGGGGAGGGGGGTACAAGAGTGGAGGGAGGGAATTGAGAGAGTCCAACAAGGGTTTCCCTGAAATGAATGGGGCTACACTGCAGCAAGCGCCCCTGAATGGCCCCTGGTTCTTAAGTGATTACACTGTGTTGTGTCCCCCACTCTCACTCCCTCTCATCGAGTTATCTTTACACAGGTTTTGTCTCCCCTAATTGGAGCTGATGAGGGACTAATTGGTAGCTTTTTTACAAACCGCGGTGCTTAAGCAGTGGCCAGCCCAGGGAGGACAGCATGAGCAGAGTTAATGAGAGCCTTTGGACAAATAGAGCTTTTAAAATGGGCCCTTTTTCACAGAGGAGAGGAAAAGAAAGTTGAGGATATCCCTTTGTTAGGTCCATCTTTTCACTTTTTATGTGCAGGTATCTGAAAAGGAGTGTGTGTGTGGGGGGGGGGGGGTGGAGGGTCTGGGTGTGGGGATGGGGGTGACGCAGAGGTGGGAGAAAGGTTGAGCACTTGTTGGGATAAAGAAATCCTTTCTGTATTGTTGGGCTCTTTGGTTTTTTAGTGTGTCTTTTAATAATGAGAGAGGACTGCTCCACTGATGAATGCGCTTCAGGAGCTGCCACACAATGACCATCCACTCTGCACATG
This sequence comes from Setipinna tenuifilis, assembly GCA_030347295.1. Classification (NCBI taxonomy): domain Eukaryota; kingdom Metazoa; phylum Chordata; class Actinopteri; order Clupeiformes; family Engraulidae; genus Setipinna; species Setipinna tenuifilis. The sequence continues at coordinate 27,317,765 of CM059273.1, forward strand.
GCCACGCAGGCTCCCATGTTGGCCCACTCTAGCCGGGCTGTTTGAGGCCTCTCCCACACAACACAAACAGTGCAGCACATGTTAGCTTTATGTGCCAGCCATTGTACGAGGGACTGCATGTGTGCTAACACTCATGTGCCCACACACATACAGGAACATAGGCACAGACACACACACACAGACATACACACACATATAGACACATACACACATGGGCACAACAACACACACATACACACACTCACACTCTCACACATACTCCCTATGCACACACACACACACACAGACACAGCAACACACACACTCATACACTTACACATACTCGCTATGCGCGCACAAACACACTGTCTGTCTGTCTGTCTCTCTCTCTCTGTCTCTCTCTCTCACACACTCTGTATTTCTTTTTCTCTCTCTCTCTCTCTCTTTCTTTCTCTCTTTCTCCCTCTCTCTCTTTAACACACTTATCCTTAAATATTTATCCAGCCACACAGCCAAACGGGTCATTAAATCAGCCTTTTTGCACAGCAGACATTCATTACCTACAGACAGCCATGCTTATCACACAGTTTAAACGTACTTGGCAGAGCAGACAGAGAACAGAAATGACAACTTGTATAGAAAAAGAAATGGTGAAATACATGTACAACTGAAATGTTAAGATAGTTATTCATTATATGCTTATTTTATGCTTATTTATTTCTCTTCACCTAGGCCATATTTTGTATTGTTAGCTATATTTTCATCTTGTGTTTAAATTAGTACATGGTTAATCTCACGCATGTAGACTAGTTATTATTATTAATAAAGCTACCTGGCCATTATGGACAATGAAGATAAAGTTGAGTTACCATGTATATAATAATATCAATAAATGCTTAAATACATTCATATGTTTGAATAAGAGACTAATTGAGATAACGCATAAACACAAACACCTATTCACCTTGTTTAAACAGAACAGATATACCCATTTGCAAAGGAAACAGGGCTTTCTGTCACCAAAACAAAGATAAACACACCATGTGTAATCTCTTTTCATGGGGAGGCTGTGATTGCAATGGTGACTAAGCACCTTTCACTGCTTGTCAGGGGATATGCTATTTCCTTCACACCACTTTTCCCCCATGCTGTTGGTCATTGTGCTGGTTTTGTTGCGCAAACACCAGGCACTGTGGCTGAGGAAAGCCCCAGAAAATGTGTCCAGGCAGCCTCATTGACTCAAAGCCCCCACAGTAGTCCCTTCGGCCTCCTCGCCCCATTACGATATGCTGTCATGCACACACGCTCAGGAAACAACACAAAGAAAACACCCACATGAGGCCTCACAAACACATGTGTCCGAGGAGGCTAACTTATTGTAGTTCTTTATTTATATATTTATTACTAGTGCACTTTTCTACTGTAGTTTTTGAAGACAGGAATACATACGTAGTGTGACCTTTTCTGCACCAGTGCTGCCTAATTGACTAGCCAAATATTTGTCCTGACTAATTTGTCGTTGCATTCAGTCCCTAAATGATCCATTAGTGTCCAACAGGTCCTATTGTCTTGATCCTGGGGGATGCTATTTGCATCTCTTTTGTCATTTAAATGCAGCACTTCCTACAAACTGTGAGAATTAACTTCCTAATAAACTCCACACAAAGAGAGAGAGACCTCAATTACCACTCTATGTCAGGTTGACACTAATGATGTTAACATGCAGTTGTGTCTTCACAGAGCACACTTCGGAGAATGCAAAGAACTGGCAGGTCAAAGTAGAAATATTACAGAAAGGGGAAATATTTCATTAATATTTCATTGTTATTATTACAATACACCTACAAAAACAATATCCACTGGCGCATAAGGTATTTCATTGTGAGATGTTGAAACTGTAGGTATGCGATGCATAAGTTATGGAACTTGATTTAGAATTAACCCCTAACCATTACCATTACCCTGACATTTTGGGGAGAGCAACGCTGGGGAGAGCAACACTGTGTTTCCTGAGTTAGGCTCAGGAATGGTTAAAAAGGGAAAGTTATTTGTTTTTAATCAAGCATCCCCCCATTTCCTTAATGCTAAACATGCCCATAGGGAAGTGCTTATAATTAGCCTAGTGTCTGACCTCAGCAGGATCAGGGTGCTGGGGGTATCTCCTATTAAGCTCCCTCTCCAGGGGCCTGGAAAGTGATTGGTAGGGGGATTGTCATTAGCTCCCACCACCCACTGGGAACTTCGAGGCCCTGCCATGAAAGAGACACCTTCAGGGATCATATAATTTGAACCTTGCATTGAAAAGTATGTGTTGCTTGGCTCGACTCGACTGTGTCGGTGAAAATGGCTCATTTAGACAGTAATTACAGGGTCACAAGCAGGAGAAGAGAGCCACTAATCAAACTGTGAAGGAGAGAGAAAAAAATGTATTCATCTCCAAAGCAACCATTCTTTGACTAGAGTGACGAAGGCTTTGGTCTGACCTCACATACGGGGTCAGGGTGATGAGGGAAGACCTTACGTGACTTATACAGAAACTTTCCAGTCATAACAACCACAGGAGAATCAGATGCTTTCCAACTACCTAAATAGCTGCTGTAGCTGTCTTATTGTGTATACCTACTGTATATAGTTTTCGGATTGAACTATGAATTTTATACTTAGAATTACAGAGGAAAAGGTTACCAAAGTTTAAATTGGGCTGGAGCCCACCGCTGGTCAGCTCCGCCTCCTCACCTCAGTAATACAGCCAGCCAGAGCTGAGCTCCCTCTGCTACAGTATTTATAGTAATACAATATCGTGAGATATTGACCACTGTTAGTAAAGAAGGTCATCCCCTCCTTACAAAAGCCAATGTAATCACTGGGTATAACCCACACATTTGCATGGTGGATGCAAGATGCAGAGATGACAGACTTGTTTTCTTCGTACTGATTGCAGGCTATAGGTTTTAGGCGATGCACTGACTTTTTGTTTGTTTGTTTCAAAACTCAATCAGTTATAAAAGAAATAAGTTAATAAATCCTGGTTTATAGAGTCAGCAAGTTGACGTGGATGTAAGTTATTACACCAACACTCACTCTCTCTCTCACACACACACACACACACACACACACACACACACAGGAAAAAAACCCAGCGAACAGCATCTGTCAGATTTTCACCCAATCAGAAAGCGCCCTGTTGGCCCTACAGGCATTCCCGTCATCCTCTCGACTCAACGCTACGTCAGCAGTGCAACTGAAAGATGGCGGTGTCCATAGCCAAGTGCCTGACTGCTGATGTGTATTTATTAATAGTATCTGTATTGTTACGTTGTATTTATGCCCAAGTCGTTCCAGATAGTGCGACAGGTGGAGACACGCCGCATCGACGGTTTGAATACAAGTATAGTTTTAAAGGACCGCACTTGTCTCAAAGCGACGGCAGCGTACCCTTTTGGGTTCACACTGGAAGTAAGTTTGTGTCAGCTAGCCAAACCGTTATGACCATAATGTCTGACTGATGCTTGACTTTCTGGGCTTGCGATATGAAATACAGAGATAGCGTGAAGCTAATTGTCTTGTTTGAGTTCTGTCATGGGCATATTTTCCCATTTCAGATGATGGTCAAATTAGCCCACTTCCCAGTAAGCTGATAGATATGCAGATGCAATCATCGTAGACAGAGACGTGTCTTAACAGGCTGCTGTGGTTTTTGGGTTGACGGTGTGTGATGTGTGTGATAGAACCTTGAGCGCATCTGATTATCAAATCAAGTCAACCAGTCTCTGTCAGTTGTCAGTGACTCTGGGAAATGTAGTTTGGAGAAGACTCCGAAACTCTTAAGATATTCCCAGCTGTTAAGTTTGACAGAGCTGGAGGCTGTGCTTGCCTCCTTGCTTTATTGTTCAGTGGAAGCGACGAAATGTAGAGCAGCATGACTTGAGGCCTGCAGTTTCACAATCTCGGTGAAACTTGTTTCACATAGCGAGTGTGCAGCTCGCTCAGCTGTGGAAGAGGCTGTGTGGAAATTCAACCTGCTTACAGCCTAGAGTTAGACCTGTCTGTCTTACTGGACGCTAAATATCCCGATTTCCTATTTAATCCAATAGTCTAATAAAGTCTTACTCTCATACCATGACACTAGTGTGTCCACCGATTGGCAAACAAATCTGTGACATTTTGGAACGTGTCCAGTTTTGTGAGGCATGCAGGCTGATTGACTGGGCTGATCATTACTTGAGATCCAGTCATTGTGAACCTGTAGCTAATTCATATTTGTGCTTGTTTCTATTGAATTAATTATAGCAAGTAATGGTTATGTTTGCTTGGTCGTTCTTGTTTTGGGTGCTCTCATTCCCAAAGCCCATGGTCCTTTTGCAAGCTCACTTGTAGTTCAGGTTGTGTCAGGTTAAGTCTTCCAAACTGCTGTGGAGCTTGGCCTATGGCCTCAGGTTTCATTAGCTAAGGTATTTAACAGCCCATGGAAAGACCTTAAAAGAGGGTCAGCATGCTTCTCTGTTACAGCTTGCATGTAATGCACTTTTTTGTGTGCATGTAAATGGTATGCAAACATAAAACAGAAAAATATATGCCAGAGGGCATTCATGAAAACCAGTATTCTGTCTACAAGTGTGTCAATGCAATTTCATCTGTTTTCTTACTTTTCCCTCTGGTTCTCTGAAGTACTTTGTACTTCAGTTCTTATGCGATATGTAAAATATATATGTTTACCAATAAAACCTCACAGAAGAAATCACATACAGTAAAGCATGCCTGTTTTCAGTTAAATTAGAAAAGACCTTCATTTTGAATCTTGCAGTAGGAAGATACTACAGCCGTCATGCCCAATCAGAATAGAGTGGGCAAACTGACCAATAACAACAAGTTTCCTTTAGAGTAGGAAGACAGTGTGTTGGATTATTGAAGCGTGGTAATTGATGTTAGTGCATGCAAATAATAAACATTATCAGTAGAGAAAATATTCACTTGAAGTCCCCTCATATGTGTTGTGTTTGCTAACATAAACACCAGACTTGCCTCAGCCAACCCAAAAGACAATGTTATTATAGGCCAAGTACTGGAAGCTAGTTGATGTTTTTAATAAGTTCCCACCTTCGAAAGTGTTTTTTTAGAGATAGATAGATAGTATAGACAGCATACATTAAAAAATCCAGTTTAAATTGTTTAAATTATTCGTATTTTAATTTTATCATAACTGTTTTGGCCATGAAATCACCAAAGTTGCTAATATGGCATTAAAGCTAAATCAAACAAACAAACAATTAAGCAAGCTTGCCCCAGTTAGTGAGGTTGTTCTAAGAGACTGGCTGATGTCCACCTTGTCTGTGCATCCAGATGCGATCCCCAGCTCAGATCAGATCCGTATTACCCCATCCTTGCGGAGTCAGAAGGGGTCGGTGTGGACCAAGAACACCATCAAGTTCGAGCACTGGGAGGCCGAGGTCACTTTCCGCGTGTCTGGCCGTGGGAGGATGGGAGCGGACGGTCTGGTGGGTACCCAGCAAGCCTCACATCTTACATCTTATATTGTTGTAGAATGCATTCTTTTATTACGCAATGCTAAAAACCTCATACCCTTAAAAACTCACATCTTTAAAAACTCACATCCTCAAAGCCACAGTACATGAAGTGGATTCATCGCTGTTAAATCAGTATATCAGTAGTTTTATCGGCTCACACCTTCACAAGCTTGCACTTTGAGCAGTGAGACAGTAACTGTATGCAACTCAGAATATTTCAGATGTACAAAGGTCAGATCGATTTAATGGATATTGCTGTCACCACCATTTGAAAATATGTGACGGCAGGAAATTATGTAAATAAACCAATAGAGTCAAATATATATCAACATGTGTTGGTAGTTTGTGGGCGTTTCTTGTCACACATGCAGAGAATTTATAGTTTGAAAGAAAAGAATGCTAACATGCACTTATGCAAGAGTCTCGACTTTATATTGCTGGCTGTGTGATAAAATGTGTGCATGTACCCACATGTCTATCCAACCAGGCGGTGTGGTACACAGCAGCCCAGGGCTTGACAGGGCCTGTGTACGGTGCTGCCGACCAGTGGAACGGAGTAGGCATCTTCTTCGACTCCTTTGACAATGATGGAAAGGTAACAAACTCTTTCTCAAACTTAAGTTTTTGTTTTTTTTTGATTGGTAGATGTTTGTTTATTTGTGTACAGCTACCTGGCTCAATAACATGTTTGGCAAAATGCTGAATGTTTATCTTTTCAGACAGAGTTCAATCAAAATGCAGCATGATTATAGGGCATTATTGATGCAAACAATGCAAAGGAAGGTCACAGCATATAATTTTAATCATCCCCTCAGTCTGAAAAAGGTGAGCAAGTAAATAGAGATTAATTTTTGTCTCTCTGTCTTTTGTGACAATGACATTTAGAAAAATAACCCGGCTGTCGTTGTCGTCGGCAACAATGGAAACCTTGTTTACGACCATCAGAAGTAAGTAAAGCGTTCCTCCTTGATGACATCACCACAGTAATTTTCACAACTTAAAGAAGATTAGAAAATATGATTATATCTGGTGAGGGACGGGGGAGGAGGGAGAATAATCCTGTGTTTGGCCTAATCTGCATGAGGCAGTGAAAGCATTAAATCACTTCCACTGCACTGCTGTAGGCACCAGCACTGTCAAAGATTTCACCGGCCATGAATATGTTGACATCCTTTTTTACACCACTTCTCACCACTTTCAATTAAAAAGCAACAACTCAATGACTCTAGGCTACTAGCTCCTGAAAAGCAGTGTCATTCCAAAATGTAAATAGATGGGATATTCAAATAATCATCAGATTTGTGTTTCTAGGGCAGGTCATTGCAAAATAATAATAATAATAATAATAATAATAATAATGATGATGATACTAATAATAATAATAACATTTAAATAATTGTTATTGTTATTTTATAATGTTTTTGTTTTTTGGCAGTGATGGAACAACTCAGTCGTTAGGTACATGCCTAAGAGACTTCCGAAACAAACCCTATCCAGTCCGTGCCAAAATCACCTACTATAAGAAGACGTTAACGGTAATGATTGTTATCTTATTCATTCACACTCCCAAGCCCAGTTTACAAATGATATTGATGTAAAACTTTTGAGCTGAACAGGTCAGGTGTCGATGTGAAGGCCAGTTAATGGATCGGACATTGCGAAACTGTGTAACAGCTCAAGAGAGCATCCATATCACTGACTTACTAATTAAAAGAGAGAAAGACATTTCTCAAGCCTTTTCTTCCTAACATTATTTTTTTTATTGATTAGTGCAAAACCCAAGGAAGCCATGAAATGTTTTTTTTTTTTTTTAATTCTTTTTTCTCAGGTCATGATTAACAACGGCTTCACTCCGAACAAGGACGACTATGAGTATTGCACTCGAGTGGAGAACATGGTCATCCCAGGGGAGGGCTACTTCGGCATCTCTGCAGCTACTGGAGGCTTAGCAGGTGGGATGAATAGATGAATGGCTGGATGAATGGCTGGATGGATGGATGGATGGATTTATAGATGGATTGATGGATGGATTGATTGGTTGATTGATTGACTGATTGGTTGATTGGTTGATTTATCCTTTACATTATGTTTCAACAGGAACTCATGGTGCAGACCAACACAAAAAAACATACACTACATCTACACATCAACTTAAGGATACCCAAAGCATACATAAACACAAGCAATGAGATAAAAATGTAGATGTTGTCTCGTAAATACACTGTCCTCTGCAAACCCTATGTTGATTTTATTATTGTTACTTTTTTCCACAGATGACCATGATGTTCTGTCCTTCCTTACGTTCCGACTAACTGCGCCGGGCCAAGAACCGGTGAGCCTCCTCTTTCATGTCTGTGCATGCTTGTGTGTGTGTGTGTGTGCGTGTGTGTCTGTGTGTGTGTGCTTGAGGTAGGGGGTTGGGTAAAATTGTACAGCCCTGGTTAAAGTTTGGTATTTGCTTTTGTTACCCCTCTCTCCACTGAAGCCTCAAGTTGAACAAGAGATCCCTAAAGAAGAGAAGGACAAGTACCAGGAGGAGTTCCTGAACTTTCAGCAGGAGCTGGACAAGAAGAAGGAGGAGTTCCAAAAGGAGCACCCTGACGTGCAGGGACAACCCAGTAAGTCACTCTTCTCTTCCGATCTCTCTCTATCTTCCTCTCTCTCTCTCTCTGTCTCTCTGTCTCTCTCTCCCTCTCTCTCTCTGTGTCTCTCCCTCTTTTTCTCACCTCTGTGTTCCTCTTTCTCTTTATCTCATCCTCCTTGTTAGCTGTGTGCCTGTAAAATATTCTCTTATTTCCTGTGCATCACAATGATCATCGGCTCTGTTGGAAATGTTTACTTGTTTACTACATAATGCACGATATAGTGTGTCAGTAATGTTCACTCATTCCCTACAGAATGCACTATATAGGGTGTGAGTTACATTGTTTTGTTCCCTACGTAGTGCACCATATAGTGCCCAGTGAACATTTTTGATTTGGCCATACTCAGTGCAGATATGCCATCACAATTATTTAGTGTTTCCTATGATGCCACTCAGCAGAGGCTTCCCTCCTGTCTCTGTCCCCAGTTGAGGACCTGTATGAGAGTGTGAATGACCGTGAGATCCGGCAGGTGTTTGAGGGCCAGAACCGCATCCACCTGGAGATCAAGCAGCTGAACAGGCAGCTGGCCATGATCCTGGACGAGCAGAGGCGCTATGTGTCTGTCATCACCGACGAGGTCTCCAAACGTGGTACCCAGTCTGGCCAGGTATGGAGTGTGCATCTGCTGACCCTGGACCCACACACGCACACACACACACACGCACACACACACACACACACATGCAAATACTCTGAAGGCCTCCATTCATCAGCTTTGACAATATTGCGGCAATATTGTGTGTCGAATTTAAAAAATTTTTAGCCCTGTAATTTCCATGGATTTGATGTTAGGTCGTCATGATGAACAATGGATTTTGATAGCTAATAGACTATCGGAAAGCAGTGGACTGCACTTTGTGGATGCCAGTTTGCGGAGGCTTTGGATAGAAACTACTGTGTTCATTCTCCAGTTAATATATTCACAGAAAATGTGGAGTCATAGTGTTCTGATAGCCACCTCACTAATGTTGAAAAACATCAAAATCTATTTCTGTGGTCTGATTCATGCTTCTTCTACTTTAGGTTCCCAGTCAAGATATTGATGCTCTTATCGCAACACAGCGTGAAGTTCTCAACAGCCTAAATGATGTGAAGTGAGTATGGCCACACACACACACACAATCTTACATACACACACACACAATTCTACATAAATTAATATGTGATTGCACACATACTGAGACACAGATGGTCCTAGACACGAAGGCCTAATTTCACTGCCAAACGATTGGGCAAATCCAGGGCAATAAAGCATCCAATCTCAGTGGTAAACCCTCTAGTAAATCTGGTAAACCTCCCAGTTTAGAAGTGAGGAGCCACGTGGCCCTTTATCAAGCCTCTTTGCTCATTTTCTTCCATCGTGAGCCATCTGACATAGAGGAGGGGTTGACTCCTGGTGTAATACCTTAAACCCCCTTCTTCCAGCCCCCTCCCTTTCATTTCAGGACAAGGCCCCCTGTTGGGAAAGCAACCTTATCTGCCCTGATCTCTCCCATGAACCATATTTGGATGTGGGGGTCTTTGTCAAACCCTTGCTGTGATGTGGTCATGAGAATATAGTGGCAAATGCAGAGTGGCCTTAGAAGGCATTACATCTATAATTAAAAAAAATGAAATGAGGTGTTTTCACGGTGACTTACGCCTAATACTGGGCCACACACCCATGATTACTTTTTTTTTTTTTTGTGATGGTTCTTTTCTGAGCCTCATGGTGAGAATACGAGTATGATGGTTTCATATGATCAGCAGATAATACCGTTCAGAAATCGGAGTGGTGTGTTGAAACCTTGAAGCCGCTGTGAAGAACTGTTCTTTCTAAGCCTGATTAAATATGAAGTATTTCTGACGTCAGCTCTTGTTTTCATGACTTACCGGCAATAACATATTTTGTTGGTGGAGCTATTGTTGTATTTGATGTTACTCAGAGAAGGCGTTGACAGGGAAATTTGATGACAATAGAAATTCTAGTGGATAATACAGTTGGCAGATCAGACTGTTGTGTGCATTAAACACATTTTAACTCCAGGAAAGCCAAGATAAGACTCCTAAAGACTTTGTTTACAGTTCGTTGACCTAAATGTTATTTATATATGGATTTTTTTTGTCTGGATTTATTTTGTTCGATTTCAGTTTCATAGAGATGACATGGAAATCATTATTAAAACATCTTAGTTTTTGCATATTTCTGATTATTCTGATATTCTGATTTCTGCATAGTCTTTGTTTTTGTTTGATTAAGGCTTGCTTTGTGCATGTTTGTAGAAGAGAGAACATATTTACAATTTCCATAATGTTTCGAAGACAAATCATTAAATTGGCCACTGGCAGTTACAGAATAAGGATAAGGATTGTTTATTACTGTTCCTACATTGCACATACACGCACAGATCTCTGAATGACTTCGTATGAAAGAATGGCTGGTTAGGACATGGAGCAGTATTGGCACTAAGCATCCTTAAACACTTTGATATTCTTACACCTCTGTGCTTCTGCAGCAGATGCCTTGAGTTAGCTCTTTTCTAAATCTTGATTAAATAATCCAGTCATTGTAGGGTTCACCTGCGAGCTCCATGCATTTGCCCTCTGATTTGCCAGCGTAATCCCATAGACATTTGCAAAAGGCCCACATCTGCAAGCACAAGGGGAATATTGCTTGATGAAATCAGTGGAAGCAATCATTATCAATTAGTGTACAAGCACTTGCTCTTTTAACCTGGGCAGCCTGATTGTGAATTTGCTGAGATACCAAATCTCCTCCACAATGGCTTACTTAAACATGACAGATCTGCATTATCCTATAGATTATGTCAACCAAATGGGTCCTTAACCCCTTATTCTGGAAAGTGAATTAAGATATTGACTTATCTCAGTCCCTTGAAAAAATTACTCTGGACAAAAAAGGCTTTAGCACACTAAATGGGTCACTTCTCCTAGATAAAGATTAGATGAAGGCTTTAACAAATGTTCACTTTGTTTCTCTGAAGAGATTTGTGTCTAATAATCTTTTTTGCCCTTCTGAGAAACAAATTTCAGAAATTGCTGGCACTGGCTCCCTGAGTGTCCAAGCTTTTGTCAGGGGAAGAAAAGAACACGTCTTGTTGCTATATGTCCTGAAAGGATTAGATTGTGGCCTTTAAATACATCCTTTGCAGGCAGCATCAGACGTGGTCTGCATCTGATTGCTTTCTTGCTTGAGCTGGTCTCCAAGGGCCCGCCTGCTTATGTCTCTCCAGTTTGTTTCATTTGTCAGACATTTTTCTGTTTTGATTTAATTTTTAAAATCGCCTTACATCTTTGGAAGCTATGGTGGGTAGGAAAAATGACAGTGGTTGTGTGTAATCAGAAAATATAATTTAATCGCCATCATGATCTTGATTCTAAGTTGTGTTTATCTTTAAATGATTAAATCTTATGTCCTCAAAGACCTAATACAAATCCTATACTTGACCAATACAAATACAAACCTGACCCATGTAGATTAGAATCTGAAAGTGCCATAAATGAGCTCACTGAAGTCTTCTTATCTATAGTCAGGATTACACTTTCTTTGTGTAAGATATATTCAAGTTTTCTTGGAAGCAATTCTTTTTTAAAAGGACCCAAAAGAGGTTATATGAACTTAAATTGTCCCACGTTAGGGGTCACTACATGGTGATATTTGGATTCGGAATGCTTTGCGACTGAAATGCTCCATGTGCGATGACAGGGGTTGGCCACTAGAGGCAACAACACCAGCTTAGCTGCACCACCACTGCTGTGCTTAGCAATACAGCGCTCTCTCTTCCCATACCAGCAGAATTTCAGTCAAGAGTCTGACTGCCAGCAGAATGATGGATTCCTATAAGTCTTAAGAGTGGCAGCTAAATGTAATGTGACATTTTGAAAGTTCACCAACTGTCATGTGCTCCTTTGGTGACCTCATTTGCATCAAGTTCAATAAGTGACTACTGACCATGTTGTGCCAATTCAAACCTGTTTAATTATGTAGCTTTGTGTTTGGTCATCACTGGCCACTAGATGTTTTCTTTTAATTGTAATCTGTGTCATTGAGATGGAGTGTGTTTACAGTACAAGGCGATGACATGCCATTGTCACGCAGCCAGATGATAAGCAATTGCACTAGCAAAACTTGAAAAGGAGCTTAAGGACTCTTTTATTCTTACACTGATTAAAAAGTCTTGGATACATTTGTGGAAAAACAAAGGATGGAAACCAGTAGCTATATGTATTAACAAAAACGGATCATAAGAGAAACAATAAGTGAGCATAAATAAATATATACTGTACCATGTAATATATGCTATATTATCTACTATAGTATGTGTTTGTGTGTGTGTGTGTAAGAGAGAGACAGAGAGAGACTGATTTCAGGCCAGTCAGTCAATCACTTAATTATTATTGTCACCATGATTGCACCATATTGATTTCTACTGCATATTCTCAAGGCATCATAAGTTGTTATAAAGATGACGTCTTACTTTACTTGTCCACAGGACCTCTTTATCAGCCTCCCTGAAGCAGGTGGACTCAGCGCAGCACGTCCAGCAAGCTGCTGGTGGGGCCCTCAGCAGCTATGAGACTATCCAACACTTCAACGATATCAAAGAACACCTGCACGTGGTCAAGAGAAACGTCGAGCATATCATCCAAAAAAATTCAGTAAGGAGACTGAGATTTGGTCATGGGTTTCTACTATATTGCCTGAGCTTGATTGGGTCCCTCTATAGTTAGGATGAATACATCTGAATACATCAAGTGTAATGCCACGTCATATAAAGATCCAGCAAAATGTATCTCTGCAGCATGCCACATCAAATCAATTAGGTCAGTTTAATGTGTGAACCAGTGTGCAACCCTTCAGTCTGCAAACTCGTAAAGCTTATTTTTTTAACTCAAAATAATTACCTAGACGTGATTGTATTCCCAAAACAGAAGTATATGCCCAGGACCTGGCAATTTAGAACAAATGTAAGTTAGTGAACAACCTGGATCCAGAAGCTCCAATCCAATACAACATATTCTAAACCACCTGATTCCACCTGTTTATTTAATACAGGTGATCTCAATGACTAACTCTTCTACCTGTCTAAAGAGTTGTGCTAATTAGAATCAGCTGATTTAGTGAATGGCTAGAGCAAACATGTGGTACTGGATGATATATTCTGAAGCCACTGGTGTTGATATTCTGCATATACCTGGGACAGCATGTGCCTGACATTGATCCTGTGGTCTCCAGGGTCCAAGTGAAAAGGTGAAATGTCCAGAGATGCCCCCACTGCCCTCCTGCCTGTCCACCTCACACTTTGTGGTGTTTGTGGTCATCCAGTCCCTCCTGTTCTTTGGATACGTCATGTACAAGTAAGAGAAGATATCAGTGTTTCCCTCCAGTGCTCTATAGTTAAGGCCGCCACCATAACAATACATCCCTTCCAATGTCACAGTGAGACACTAAGATTGTACTTTAAAATTGAGTTTACAATGGCTATAAATGTCTTACTAATGATGGTATTTGCTGTGTGTTTGTCTTTCTTATGTCTTCTGCAGAAGTCAACAAGAAGCAGCCGCCAAGAAATTCTTTTGATGTTTGACAGGATATCACTGTTCTCATTCAAGCACACATTGTGGACATGAGGGAGTGTTATTTTTTTGTTTGTTTTTTTTTTAAATTCCTGGTTTGTTTTGTTCATAAATGGTAAATTATTGTACTTGAAAACTGAAGTATTTCGACAAGAAACTTTTTTTTTTTTTAATTATGAGTTTTAATTTGCTTTGAAATGCACAGAGTGTGAATGGGTAATTTTTTGACATGAATGTGTGATCCTAAGGATTCTCAGAAAATTAGATGTATTATATTCTTTCAAATATTGAAAATGAATGGATATTCATCCCCCAGTCCGTTTTTGCAGTGAGCTCTGCTTTCTGTATTCAAACCACTGTCACATCTCAAACAGTGAAACCTGTGGCGAACAAGGCTTATGTGTGAGAGAGCCATATTGGAAAAGGATTACAATCATGACCGAACATTCTGAATGTGTGTTTTTGTATGATTGAAGTGTTTGAAAATAAGAATTGTTTGCATAAACAGACCACAAACCAAACATGTTTGTTGACCTGTGTTGTTTGGAGTCGCATTGCACGTCTATTCTCTATTCTCTATTCTCTAATCTATAACAGCCAAGAATCAAGAAATGTATTTGTCACAGGCATATTTGTACAGATACAAGTAGCAGTTAAAAGGAGATTGCAACAAATACTCCCTTCTGTGCAACAAAAAACTCTACTAATGAAAATAATATAATAAAAATAATAATAGTATTTATTAGTAAAATGAAGAAATAAATGCTTATAAACAAGTGAGTTAAGGAAGTTAGCCTATGTATTCATCAACCATATAGCTTGGGGGAAGAAGCTCCTTCTTAGTCTCTCAGTTCTGGTCTTAAAAGATTGGAAGCACATTCCAGAGGCTAACCTTTAAAAGATATTGTGACTGGGGTGGTTTATGTCTTTGATGTTCCTGTTTGCCCAATTTTTACATCGCCTGGAATATATGTCCTGTAACCATGGCAGATTGGTCCTGGTGATTTTTTCAGCACAAAGAATTATTCTGTGCAGGGTCTTATTCTAATAGAGCAGTTGCCATACCAAGTAGAGATGTTCCCAGAAATGACAGACACTATAGTGGCAGTATAGAAGGTCCTCTGCAGCCCAGAAGGGATATTGAATTTCCTTAGCCTCCTGAGATGGTACAGATGCTGTTTTGCCTGTTTCACCATGTTGGAGATGTGTGGTGACCATGGTGAACTCCAAGATACCAGAAGCTACTCAATGTCTCCTCAGGGGCACCATAGATTTTGAGTGAAGTGTAATATGGCTGAGCCAAATCCAAAGCCTGAAAAAGTACATTCTTGTGCAGTTTTTTTAGGGTGCAGTTGGCTAAAGCATGCATAAATAGGGGGAACTGAGTTTGAGTCCAACCTGAGGTCATTTTCCTATCCTTTCCCATAAGGCTGATAGTCTCAGCATTTCTGGAACATACATATGCTGAAATCTCAGTTTAAATCAACCAACCAGGAATCTGATATCGACATATAACCCGTTTCCACTGTGCTGAGTATGAGCTATTCCTGTCTCACTAAAGGCTTGAAGCAGCATCATTTAACATGGCCATGAAGTATGAGTATATTTTGAGTATGAGTATATTTTGAGATTTTCTCTGTGAAAAAAATGAAAGAGGTTGATGAGCTTTTATAAAGCAGCACAAATGGAATACTGGTATATCCTGTGAATATCACCACAACGGCTTTCTATCTTTCTTGTGTTTTCTGGACTGCACTCTCTTTATCTATGATCCTATTTGTCTTATCTTTCATACTCACTCTAGCTATGTATGTTCAATACTGACTTTCACCCTTAGCGCTATCTCACTCGCTACCCACTTCTTTTCAATCCCTCATCTACCAACACACTGTGGATTACATACTGTAGCCTAGCTCTGCCACAAATAGTCTGCCACATCTGTTACACTCTCCACTTTGTCACACAATATCACATGATGAACAGACGTAGATATTTCCCTCCCCCTGCCTCCCTCTCTCTCTCTCTCTCTCTCTCTCTCTCTCTCTCTCTCCTTTCTCTCTCTCTCTCACTCTCTTGACACTTACTGAGCCACTGAGTTAACCCTTGTGTTATGTTCAGATTTTGGTCCTTCTCATGGTGTTCGGGTCATATTGACCCAGGATATTTTTTTGGCCTTTAAAATCAGCATAAGTTAAAACATTACTTTCAAGTAATTTATTTTGTATATTTTAAGCACAACTCCTAACAAATCCAGAGAAAACTTGGTATGGTTAGAGCTATTTTATTTATTTTACATCACATTTAACACTGTGTGTACCATTCGTTTTTAGTGAAAAAAATAAAATCTTAATTATAATAACACTGACATAAGCATTTGGAGCGCATAAAACATGTTAATGATCCTTTTTAAAATGTAAATCAAATTATTTACAATTCTTTTCATTGCTTCTGTTAGATTATTTCAAAACATTGAACACGCAAACTTCAGAACCTAACAGATAAATGAACTATGCATATACAGTATGTCACAAAAATGAGTGCACCCCTCACATTTTTGTACTCTCCTTTGTTGTGGTTTAGACATTAATGGTTGTGTGTTGAGTTATTTTGAGGGAACAGCAAATTTGCAGTTATATAAGCTGTACACTGCGTACTTTATGTTGTACAAAAGTGTCATATCTTCAGACTTTTCCCATGGAAAGATATCATAAAAAATGTGAGAGGTGTACTCACTTTTGTGACATATTGTAATTAGTCACCATGGACCACAAAGGATGAGCAAAATTTTACACTATGTGTGTTGTGGAAAACATCTCCCAGCTTTTGGTGTAGTGGGTCTTTGTGGAGGTCCACATGAGGTTGCTCCTTGTAGTGCATGGTCGTCCTCAAATTCACTTTCACTGTCGCAATCTGTTTCTAAATTATCCTCTATTTCTGAAAAATCCTCGTCCATGTCACTAAATATATCATCCTCTCCCACTATAAGTTCAACTGCTTTATGTGCAGAATATTTTTTCCTGAATCTTTTCTTCTTTCTTTTGCTCATGGTGACCAGTACGAAGTAACAGTCGAAGTGATCAACACACCGCTCAGTAAAGCTCTATATATTCAGATGTTTGAGAGTGTCTAAATGATTTGCAATAAAGTTCTACGGGCTCCTCCTCTACAGGAGGTAAACTGCGTGAAAGTAAGAGTTTCCCGCACTTCAACTGCAACACTGTTGTGTGTGTGTGTGCATGTGTGTATCTGTGTGTGTGCGTACATGTGTGCGTATGCGCGTGTGCATTTATGTGTGTGTGTGTGTGTGTGTGTGTGCGCATGTGTGTGTGCGTGTGTGTGTGTGTGTGTGCGTGCGTGTGTGTGTGCGCATGTGTGTGTGCGTGTGTGTGTGTGCGTGCGTGCGTGTGTGTGTGTGCGCGCGTGCGTGTGTGTGTGTGTGTGTGTGTCTGTGTGTGTGTGTCTGTGTGTGTGTTGCATAAATGTGTGCTGAAAGAGAGATATGTGAGCTTTTTGGTAGGAGTTTTGAACATTGGCCACTGGAATATCAGTGGTTTTCTGTGTCTCAAAGAATATGCGGGTCAATTTGACCCGAACACCTTCTGAAGGATGTAAATGTCTAGGGGTATGGTAGCATGGTCACCAAATATTTTTTTTTGTATTACCATGTTTTTCAGACAAAATGACCCAAGGCCATATAGTATCAAGAGGAAATACATTACTTTTGTGTTATTTTACCTTAATTAAAAATTAAAAATGGGTCAAAATGACCCGAACACCACACAAGGGTTAAATGGCAAAAAACGATTCGAGGAAAAAGCTCAATCCATCTGGATGCACATTTGATGTAATGCCACTAAACTAGCCATGAATGTGCAGTAAACGCATATTTGCATTAAATATCAGCTGATATTTGTGCTGTAAACAATAGTAACCTCATGATTAATGATCCAATCATAATTCCTTTATCATCTGACTAAGTAATGAACACAGTGAGTAACCTAAAGAGTGGTTGTTCCGTTACAGAGTGGTGCAACTGAATTCATCCAATCAGCAATTATTCACAGGAACATGTCAAGGGATTCAGATGAGGATGTAGCATTTCCCAGTGACAAAATCTCTATCCTCCGTGGTTATACAGAAAAATTGTTGTACTTTTACAATACAAAGGCCTAGTGTGCAATTGTAATATGTAGTCTTGACAATTCAGGTTTTCACCTTATATGACTTATAAAAAGTGAAAACCCTGCTATGTATTCCTTCTGCCTGTGATTTTGCTTTTTGTGGTCTGTGTGCAGAATAGACGCCTTTGCATTCCAAAAAACCCAACTCGAGATTGTGCAGGAATGCTCACATGATAACCTCTGCCAGTGAGTAAGGAGAGAACAAGTGCACTGTAAAATGTGCTGCATAGAACTAATTTAAATATACACTTTTAAAAATATATGAATATTTAGGCATCATAGTACATGGATCTTTGTATGTGCACCACTTGTTAGCTCAAGGCTCAAGCTGGATCTGCTCTACCTGCCTCTCTACTCATTGGTAGGGGAGGAAGGGTCTGCGGTCCAGCAGAGGTTATTGTTAATGTGTCAGTAGCGGAAGGCTGGAGACCCACTGGGCTCCTCCCTGGTCTACTCTCTCCATCACCCCTGACAGAGATGAACAATGGCCAAGGGGAACAGCCACACAGCCACAGCAGATAAACAGTGGGATAATCCCTACGTGTGCTCTCTCTCTCTCCCTCCCTCCCTCTGTCCTTCCCTCCCTCCCTCTCTCTCTTTCTCCCTCTCCCTACCTCTCTCTCTCCCTCCCTCCCTCTCTCTCTCTCTCTCTCCCTCTCTATATCTCTCTGGGTTAAGGAGTAAAAATGGAAATCTCTGGACGATTTGGATGCAGCGCATTGGCTAGTCCCCGCCTTGGGTAATGTGATTAAGGGCCAAGTGGGCGTAAACAAGTGGGTCTGACGCGACAGGGAAGGGAAAGAGCGTGCCAACCTATTTTTCAAAACCCCAAAATATTCATGGTGACTTTTCAGTGGCCAAGCACAACTTTCTCATTTTTAGATGAACACATTTTCATCTGTTTAAAACCACACCATCCACTCTTTTGGGGAGCATAAATTGATAAAAACAAGCCCAGGGCCATCTGCCTCTTAGCATAGTGGAGTGGGGAGGTTTAATCCAGATTACAGCCACAGCATAACTGTGTGTGTGGCGTTTTTTCTTTTTTTGGCGTCTGCTCACAGTCGTCAGAGTGCCCTTGACAAACAGAGATAGGCAGCAGGTTGCTTAACAGACTAAGGTGTACTGCTTTCAAAAACAGCAACTGCTTAGAAAATCCAACCAGAGGCCATAACACAACTGCTGGATTTTTTTTACTTAGTACCACATTTTATACATCTGAATCGCTCTAGATTCCCATAGGGGACAAAACAAAATGGCTTTTCTGATCAAGTCCATGGTAGGTAACCCTCTGAAGGGAATGATGGGGGGTGAAGACAAGCCGGAGGAGGAGACCCCCAAAGACCCCGCGGCGGCTGCTGGCATGACCCGGGAGGAGTATGAGGAGTACCAGAAGCAGCTGGTGGAAGAGAAGTAAGTAGACCAAGGGCAGAAAAGCGCCGCCATTTTAGCTTCACAAGAGGATGTAGGCGGCCAGTGGGAGCAGAGCAGGAGAGAAGGAAAATTAATTCCCCCGAGAAATAAATCTGACATTGAATGTGCAGCAATATAATGGCTGTTTCATCCACAGGCAAAGGACATTTGATAACAATAAGTGAATTTTAGTCAAGTTTGGAATTTTTAAAAAGCCACTCTATGTTGAAACCAAAGATAGGGTGGTCATTTTATCTTGTTCTCTTGTGTTGTGTTATTTAACTGCTTTTATCCCACATTAATGTTTTTTATGTTGTTTTTTTATAAGCTATTCCATTACATATTTGCACACTAAAATGTTTCATTTCTTTCCTGAATTCATGGCCATGCTAGTAAGGTACATTCCATAAACACAGTTGTGCTGTATGGTCATTGACATACAGATCAATTTGAATTTGACATTGGCCTTGCTGTGTCATACTTCACGTTGTAATCACATGGATAGCAAACTGCCCAATAAAAGAGCTGTTTTTATTTTAAAGTTATATCAGACAAGGTTTTAACAGTGAGTGAGAATGTAAAAACCAGTGATCATAGTCGTGATGACATCAGAGAGCAGACATCACAGGAGCACACAGCTAATCTGCCCTCAAGACTAGGGCTTAGCCCAGGTAAACACAGTCCTTGAGAGGAAGACAGCAAAAGTAAACAAAAGAAACTGACAAATGCTTTAAAGTTTGTTGATATTCAATACTTGTTCTTTTGTTAGTTTGTCAAGAAATTGTGTAAACTCATTTAGTCGCATGTGATGTTGTATGTTGGCTCATTATCAATGTTTGATCACTTATTCCAGCGAAAGAAATACCAGTAGCTCATCGTCCACTGTCTGACATGTTTGTCACTATTACTACAGATATATTTCACAGACATCACATAAGCAAATATCAATTAATTGCACTACATATCATTTTTGTCCATGATTATACCAATGAATATTTGTTGCTAAGACAATGTATAGCAATCCATCCAATTACACTGCTGTTTCTCATAATATCAGTAGAACAACATTAACTTAAATATGGATGTTTACAGGACGTGAATAGGGTGTTGAGCTTTCATTTGCCATTAAAAACACTTACAAAGACTACACTTAAGGTCCCTATTCCGATATAGACACTTCATAGGTATGTGTTACAAGTGTTATATGTTGATTCTCTATATACTGTATGTTGCTTCATACTGTGAAAATATCATTAGGCCATTATGACTAGTTTAATGATGTATAAATAGTTTGTAGGTTAATAGACAACTTTTGGTCAAAACAGCACCAACCTTACAGGAAGCATGTTACATAACATGATTAGTATTGCAGGGCTGGAGTGATGGAGTGATGGAGTGCCATGGCCTTTGCCTATGTCTTAAAGCATTTCTTTACAGGATGCCTATGTGGTAGTGTCCACATCGCAATCAGTAACGATAATAAAAATATGTTATGCTTACTTCCTCATTTTAAAAAAAGTGCCACAGTTGGCTCAGGTATCTACACCAAAAATCTGAGTTCAGCTTGAGCCCATATCATGATTTACCCTGTCTCTCTCATACTCTGCTTTTCTGTCACACTAGCCTGGAGTGCTATTCAATTTAAGGCAAAACATCCTCCACAAAAAAAACAACCTGAAAAATAATTACATTTGCTGTCTTTATCATGTCTACTTCTGAAAACTAACAGTAATATAGAAGTAATAGGTTAGCAATACACTAAGCAATCCAAAAATATTGTATATTCATTCATAAATAGTACGTTGAGTTTGTCTTTACCAGTGAAAGGTTGTTGTTGTTGTTACATCTTTGTCTAATCCTAAATCTGTCTGCGTAAATCTGTTCCCCTCATAATCCTTAAATTTAATTGCCTAACTACGTGCCACTGTTCTACATTACTACAGCAAGAATGTCTCCGAAAATACATATTGTCATTTTAATTATCCTCTACATTCATTTTAGTGGCAAAATGATATAAAGAATATAAAGGAGTGTCCCCTAACAACATACTTTTCAACTTGCTTAAAGAATTAGAAGCAGCGCCTGTTTAACTGTATAATCTGTTTTGATGTAGTTTATCAATGTTAATTCATTTGTTCAGTTCAGTTGGGTGTGTGCATGTATGGACGCTTGTGTGTGTATGTGTGTGTGTGCGTATGTGTGCACGAGTGCCTGTATGTAAATGGATGGGTGAGTGTGCGTGCAGGGGTTAGCATGCACGTGTGTGTTGTGCCTGTGCAAATTCCATTAGACCACTGCCAGTGGAATTTATTTTAAGAAGTACATATCCTTTTGTAAGTTAAACACACAATGTAACATAACAATAAGTTTTCTAATAGAAAAGCATGTCGATATCAAGTTGGCCCCTGCTACAGTGTCTACATCATGAAGTACAGTGTAACAACATGCAATATTATGTATTCCCACTGTACCTTAGTGTTACGGTAAGGGTAATAATTAGGTCTAGTGTTAGATATGTACAGTGTACATACATTACATGTTGTTACATGTAGATACACTGTGAAAGGGCCTGTTAAAATAAAGTGTTACTGAGAGAGTCACCTGCCTGCATGTGCACACAGCACAGCAGGGCAGCAGACACGTGGCAGGTGCTCAGGTGTCAGGTGTATGCCCGGATAAACAATGAGATTACCAGTCTGACCCACCTTAGCCCTTCACCTCACCTGAAACATGCAGGCCTAGAGGTCACACACAGCTCCTAACTACTAGCCAGGCTAGCGCTGACTACAGTACTACCATGGGAAAGTCTCTCATGGCTTCATATTTCCTCAACCAATTTTTTAGCAACCAATCAGCAAACAGAAATTGAAGTCAGAACCAATAGGTTTAAAGTTCAGTGCTTACCCACTGCAAAGTAAATGTATGCCTATCGAGAGTTTCCTGACTAATTGCACAAAATGAAGGAGTCCTGTCCATTAGGCTATCTAACTATTGCAATAAAAAATGGAATCATATACCAATTGTGTAAAAATAACAGCATTTGTGGCTGACTCTTGTAAAGAGTTGACCTCAAAACCTAGGAATTTGGAATTTAAGATGAGGATACCAGGCACATTTTTGAGCAATTTGCTAACCAACATTACTAACAGAAGTTGTTTAGACACTTTATCACTGATACCACAGATACAATTTTCACAATCATCTCATCAGAATTAGGAGCCAATTATGTTGTTGCCTAGAAACATTACTCAAAAGTTGCCCCCTGTATCATCACCTTAGAATTCTAAACAGGAAGCATAGCCTTAGCAATCAAACATTTTTTGCTTCATCTATGCTACTCCTGAGGTGTCCCTGTAACACTGTTGCTCAGTTTTATAAGCATTTTTTTGTAATTTATGTGTTTAGTTCTCTCATGACACGTAACTGCAGTGTGTGTGTGTGTGTGCACGTGTGTGTTACAGGATGGAAAGAGATGCAGACTTCTTACACAAGAAGGCAGAAAGGGCAACGCTGCGGGTGTGCCTTAGAGATAAATACCGTTTGCCAAAGGTAAGAGACCTCAGAAAGCCTTTCAGAACAGAGTACTACAGAATACAGGACATGCTTCAGGTCTATAGGCCAAGTGAGAGACAAGTGTATTTCAGATTAGATGCCTTTATTGTCACTATACAAGCACAGTACACTACACACGTGCAATACACTACACAAGTACAGTGAGATAGCATTTGGAGCAAGCAGATAAAAATAAATAAATAAATAAATAAAAACAATTTAAAAAAAACTTCACCAACCTGCAGCAAAAAGTCTGTCCAGGTGTCTTTATGTATTTCCACCTCCACAGGAAATGTTTAAGACCTGGGAGGAAACCTTGAGAACTAAAAAAGGCCAAAAGATTAGCACACCACCAGTGAGTTAACTAAATCACTTGAGGACTTTGCGTGTGCCATACTGTGTCCTTAGTGTTAGGCTTTTCCTGGCTACTGAGGCCATCTGCCACACCTCTCAGCATTGCGCAGTGAACACTGGTCACACTCTAATAAAGACCTACGCAGACTATCCGCCTGGACTGTGGATCTATCACTTTGAAATACATTTGGATTTAAAACAAAGACGAAAGAATGGGGAGTGAGCAAAAGGTAGGCCAATATTAAAAACTGGAAGTGTCTCTATGTCTTAAAATAACCTGTAAAAACCTGCAGAAAATGTAGAACATGCAGAAAACTCTACCTGGAAATCTTAGCCTTTATCACCCTGGTCATTTGGTGCTATATTTTAGTTTAGCTTTGTAATGTAGGGAAATGATAAATGTTTATAATGGCTCATGGTAGACTCTTATCCAAAGTGATATACTAAAATACTTGGCTACATTTTAAAATATAACAAAACACATAACTTACATAGAAACAGTTCATCTACTCCATTGCAAAATGATATATCATTTATATCAAAGTCAAGGTTCAAAACAAGTTTACAAAATTCCCATATATGTCACAGTTGCCACACTTGTATTATATTGCAGTACGTTACCCTAGTTACGTTAGTCAGAATTCATGTGTGCTAGAGCTGATTTGTTTCTAGAACCGCTTTTTTCCACCACACATTAAGTCTTCTATTGGCTTGACTTAGAGGTCAAACGAACATTACTAATTCCATTAATCTTTGTTGTCAATCATTATCACAAATCAATAACAGAATTCTGAAAATCCATCTACATTTTCATGTAAGTGGAAAATAACAAGAAAACATCAAAATACAGTTTATCATCTGATTAGATGGTGAACTTTCCTAAAAGCATGTAATAACATTTATAGGCTAATGACTAATGACAAACTGTTCAACAAATGGCAAAGCAAAATAGAAATTTGAAAACTTTAAAGCTCTCTGGAGCAACATAAAACCTCAGCCTTTAAAATTTGTCAGTCTATGGCAAACAGATTAGCCTATATGATCTCTCCACGTCTTAGGACTGTTTCAAAGAAAGTGGCAAATGTGCACAGCAAAGACATTATATCTCCATGTGTGAAGCATAGACTCAGACTGGTAATAATGGTAGGTCAATGATCACCGTGTACCCACATGGTCTATTGTCATCATTGTCATTATCTAAGGAGATGTTTGTGAATATATGGTAGAAATTCATCAAATTACATTTTAAAACATGTTTATTCTAAAGATTAGTGTTAAAATTGTATGATTTAAGTTGCCTTTATTGTTTTTAATGTGGCCTTTCAGTTTATCTCCAAACTGCTTTCCTGCTTTCTGGTGTGCAAATTAACTGGCTGACTTATGTCATAAACAGAAAAAGAAATTAAAACAAGACTGAGTTTGAGAATGTGTCTACAGCATTTCTTCAAGATTATACTGACTTCACAATAAGGAATCAAACAGTAGGACGAATCAGCACCTTGTATTACCACACTGTCACTGATGATATTCTGTGCAAATGCTGAAGTACTTAACAACGATAGCCAACAGTTGATATATCCAAACTGATAGAAGAACATGTCCATATGGGAAGCAACCGCTTGTGTAGCACAAATGTGTTAGAAAGTCGTTTGTCCACTTGTAAGAAACAAGTGCTGCGATTGTTGGTTTTTGGTGGTTTTAGAAACCAGAAACACATATAAGGGCAAAGTAGCAGCAAAATGGGTTCAGGAAGCAAAGCAATGGAATGATAAAGAGGCTCCATTAAAGGCTACAGTACAAAATGGTGTTCTGTTGTCTATAAATCTACTGATCCTTCTGTAATGCATATCAACCCTCTTTACAGAATTAAGTTTGCTATTCACTTCGGTAATACTATAAAAAATGGAACACAAAAAGAAATTCAAAACAAACACAAAAATAAACTCTAATGTAACATAAATACATTCCACATCCCATTCATTCATGACATGTCTGAAAGTTAACTTTCTTGCTGACTATCCCACAACGTGATGGGCAGCCCAGATTAAATAGATAGAATCAAGAACACATTACCTGATTCTACCTGTGCACTTTACACAGGTGATTTCAATAATTGAGTCCTCTACCTGGCTGAATTAGCTGTGCTAATTAGAATCAGCTGGTTAAGTGCACGGCTAGAACAAATATGTGATATGAATTCAAACTGCTCATCACTGCAACTCCATGCCAACTCAGCTGTGTTGAGACGTTTGTATCCCCTAGTAATGTATCTCCATCACATCCACAGAGTGAGCAGGATGAAAACATGCTCCAGATAGCAGGCGATGACGTCGATGTGCCAGAGGAGCTGCTGAAGATGGTGGACGAGGACGCTACAGAGGAGGAGGAGAAGGACTCCATCATGGGCCAGTTTCAGAACCTCCAGAACATGGATATGGACCAGATCAAGGAGAAAGCCACGGCCACCTTAACAGAGATGAAGGGCAAGGCTGAGGAGAAATGTTCTGTCATGTAAAAAGGAAAAAGAAAAGTAACAAAAGAATAAGAAAAATAATAAGCAATGATAAGGGAAAAAAAGATTAATTCTGGCTCTCAAGCATTTTTGCAGGTTCAGAGGCACATGCTCTTTCTTCTCCCCTTTTCTTTGATCAGTGGTGGTTTGCTGACTGTGTGGATCAGCCTCATAGCTGATCTCACCAGAGCCTACTTATTTGCCCAGAGATTACTTCTCTCTGAATTGTGATGTTCACCCACAGCCCCAGTTGTCCTGTGGGATAGATTTTTGTATGTGATGTATGAATAAACCATGTCTTAGATGTTGCTCCTTCCACCCTCTGAACCCAAAAGCCCCCGGAAGCAAGTCCAGTTACAAAGTTTGGGAAGACACTGAATAATAAAAATACATATTTTTAACATTGTATCTCTCTGAAACAACTTCACTATTGTTTCTGTCCTAAGCATACACTTCATTATTTATATCAGCATGTTTTACCATCACTGCTGGGCACAAAACCTGCTATTTTAGTGAAAATGAGTGCAGCACAACAGCTTATTTTATTTTGCTAAATACTCCAACAGGGAAAAGTATGTTTAGCAATTCTTGTTCTTCATTTTGTGTATATAAAAAAGCAATTACTATGTTCATGTATACAGTCATGTACACGCAGGCTTAAATGAATGCTGATTGTTTTACTTAATAAAACAGTTTATTCATACTATTCTTGTTATTTGAATCTGACTTCTCGCATATTTGAGCAGCAATGAATGTCCTATGGATGTTCATTTTTGAGTATAATATTGGTGCTTTTAGCTTCCCTATCTGTTGCTTAATGTGTGGCATACTACCAACATGCAGGTTCATCAAGGGCAATTCCATGTGCATTTAAACTACAATAAAAGAAAGGACTTGTTTGTTTGTTTAGCACTATCAGCGAAGACAATACAAGTTTCTAAATATAACACAGCCAAATATGCAAATTCTTCCCATGACCCAATGTTAGCCCCTACTAATGAATCAGCCATAAATACGGAATACCAGACCAAAACTTATAGTCATAAGTGTTTATTGGTTGGTTTATTATGCATCCACCATAAAAAAGAAGTCTTTAAAATGCTTTTCAAATAAAGAAAGTAGCTCAAAGTCATTAAACCAAAACAAACAGACAAACTGTAATTAGTTATGCAAATGATAAAAAACAAACATATCATCCGAGGTGGGGGGATGGAAAACATAATAACATGCATTTGGGATGTAAAGCTTCAAAAGGCCTTTCCACAGAAGGATGTATTGACTTGGACTTCATCCATGTGTTTATGCTAAATGAATTAGATTAGGCTCAGAGGACCTGAATTACAAACACCATACAAGAACTAGCCTACGTGAGAGAAATCGGTCTTTGGTTAATTGGTGATTATGTGGAACAGTTGTAAAAGACATGATTAGTTTTGAGGACACAAATCCTTAATGTTGCTAATTTCATGTGTTCGCCCTTGTTTAAAACACCTTGGACGTTGAGTTAAAAAGATTAACACAGCTAATAGGATCAATGCATCTGAGGCTGTCATCCACTCAAGTTAAATTGCTCTTTCAGACTCTTAAGTCATTTGGCCCATATTAGAATGGAAGATGGAGGATGATAATGATATACAGGCTGCTGCAAATGGCTGACCTGGGTGTCCCCTGCTCATACTTATCATCACCCCCTCCGCCCTACTCCTTTCCACATACCCAGAACAACTCAGCACCATGGCCCATAGGGCTTTCTGTGCTGCTGCTCCATGACTGTGGCCTGACACCTGGAGGGCACCATAATCCACAGAGAGTTTTAAAAGAGGACTAAAAACATTTTTTTTAGGAAAACATTTGATTTTTAAACTCTTTTCCTTGTTTCCTGTTCTTAGCTTTAGTTTTTTTTTAAACTTGTTTGGGCCATCCTAATACTTTTTCCTCTTTTCCTGTGTGCACACTGAGATTTTGTAAAATGAAGAGCTCAGTATACATAACAAATGTATTAATATTTATAATTATAATCATTATTACCTTTCACTACCCTGTAATATATGGTTAAACAACACAGACAAAAATAGTTGGGGGTTGGACTAAGGCACTGACCACACAATAATTTATTCTTTGTTTTTTATGTATAATTTGCTGTTGATTTTGGGAGGCATAACAGTGTACACCTCTTACTGATGCTGGTGACAATATTGTGGGCAACGTCAAAATTCATTTTAAGATATATTTTAAGACGTATAGATTATCTGTTATTATGTCTTTCTTATAATGTAACTAAAACAATGAATGAGTACTCTTTTTAAAAAAAAAAAAAAAAGCTACCATCTTTTCACTGTCAAATGTTTTAATATTTGCCGATTTGGACGATGTGGAGAAGATATTTTGCAAATGTGACAATGCCAGAGTGCCACCACATGGGGTTGATGCAGAGAAGCTAAAAGGTAGGCTATTAAAGAGTTTAATCTGTTGTAGAAGAAACACGTAATCACCTTAAGCAGCGTGTGGTCACAGGATTACCAAACTGCTGTCGATCTTTGTTTAGAGGTAATTACACACATCCTCTCAACATTCAAGAAATTAGGAAGTTTTTCCAATTAACTGCGCTTCAATTGTAGGGTAGCTTTACAGACCCCGCGTGCCTGACCCTTGAGATCATGTGTATACTCCCCATTCTAAAATGCCCAGATTAGACGCCAAGTCTGTCTTTTCTTTTTTGTTTTGTATAGTTGCTTTTTAAAAAATATTTTACGAATATCAACACTTTCAGTTCACATTGGCAAACAAGAAGCAAAATGTAGGCCTATATAGGCTATGGCCTATGTCTATATACCATTAATTAGAAATTTAACATTGTGACAGCATGTCTTTTTTTTAGTTTAGCCAGGCAGAATTAATTTAAAGCCCATTGTTGTCTATCGCCGTCATCTGTCTATCTATTGGTATTCTTAAAACATTTCAGTGACTACAATTGTGTTGTTTATGCGCACACTACACTATGCAGCACGCTATCCGCATCTTTGCAACGGGCTATCAAGGCGTTGTCATCTGGAGTATGAAAAGATGATTTCAACTTTTTTTTCAATTTATAAAGCTGGCGACCACATGAGTTGAGGCTACCCCGATTGTCTTAGTGCAAATGTAACGGTCCCGGACGCATCAGATGAGAGGGGCTGTAACACACACACACACACACACACACACACACAAAGCCTGTGATCCGTGGAGGGAGGAGGGGACTCCTTTAAAAACACCCGCGGTAGTCAGCATCTCCACTGTCAGAGACTATGACCTAGAAGGTTGTGGGTTCAGCGTGCACTGAGTAATTTGATTGAGGACGCAAAGTAAATTGTAGTTAAGAAGTTTTTAAAAGCTTCACTGGCAACACTTGTCAGACCGTGGTAGACCACATTTTAGGCAACTAGTCCTAGTTACTGCAGCAATTCAATGAGACTGCCCGACTTTGACACCGACAGAATGGAAGAAAGTCTGTCAGCCTCTCCACGGTTAGTACGAAGTCCCAGCAGCTCTGCCAGGGTCCATAGCATCGAGGCAATTTTGGGATTTAAAGACGGGAATATATTTCATCCTACCTACGTTTACAGTGGAATTCCACGAGCTGCTCCGGACGCGCACAGGGGTCACCCCGCTGTCTCTCCGCTCCGGAAGGAACACAACTCAGAAACTTTTCAGAGTGAGTGCGCTCTGTTCACTTTTCCTGTTCCTGTTTCCTATTTATCATAGAACTAACAGCCAAATTCATTAGCCTTGTGTGTTCCTCACCATGTAAACAATTACCAGAATGATTCACATCTTCAACTTCGTCTTGTAATAGGCCTCTGTGTCAACATTTAGGCTACAAGTGGTCAGTCCACGGCCTTCAATAACTCATAAATTTGCTGATATGCCTTTCTGCAGGTGTTTGCTGTTCCACTAGACCGAGTTCCGCTGTTAGTTCTGTGGCTGATGGAGATAGTAAACTGTCAGATGACGAAAATCCGAAGAAAAAACACCGCCGGAACAGGACGACTTTCACGACCTTCCAACTTCACGAACTTGAGCGAGCCTTTGAGAAGTCACATTATCCTGACGTATACAGCAGGGAGGAACTCGCGCTCAAAGTCAACCTGCCGGAGGTCCGCGTACAGGTAGGCATCCTTGGTAGTGATGACATTTTTAAGATGCGTTATACTAACAATCTATAGCCAGTCACAAGCTGTAACCTGAAATTATACAGATGCATGTGGGTGCATTCATGAAAAAAGACCCGTTTTCCTCCGAAAATTAATCGCAAGTGTTTTTCGAGTGTGCTCGCACGCATTACAATAGTCTGTGTTATTTAGAGAATCACTAATGTATGGCCTTTACTATGTATGGAATGTCTGGAAAACAAGCTGAAAACACCCTAGACGGTTACGGTTGTTTTGAACACATTTGAAGAAGTTGTATCTGGATGGTGCGCTTCTTGATTGTAGAGCGTATAGAGGAACAGGTAGGCCTATAGGAACCAAAGTTTACCTGTTTATTTAACCCGATGTTTTTATGTCGACTTAATTAAACAGGTTATTACTGTTTTTTTAGAGTCAAATTATTATTCTTTTTAGTTTTTAAAATTCAATTTCAGACAAAACTTACAGTTTCTAAATGAAATTAGTTTATTGTATTGACTTGTCGCACATTTATTTAGGTAGGCTAATTTGTTAATTTAGCCTGGTTTTAATTATGGGGTTGAGAATGAATAAGATGAACGTTCAATTTAGCCATCGTTCCACATATTCAAGCATTGTGCAAATTGCGGACATGAGGGCAGGTTCATCTATAGGAATTTTGGAAATGTCTTCAAATTAGAAAATATGTTGACCAACCATTTTGTGTTGTGCACAAGACATCTTAATTACTTCAGTGTCTCTTCTGTTAAAACTAAGTTGTCCAAAGCATTAAAATCTAACTTAAGCCTGATGTTTATTTTGTTTCATTTTAGGTGTGGTTCCAGAACCGCCGCGCCAAATGGCGTCGCCAAGAGAAACTGGAAGTGAGTTCCATCAAGCTCCAAGATTCTACACCCTCCATGCTGTCTTTCAGTCGCGCTTCTCCTCAAGCCCTTAGCTCTGGCCTTAGCCTGGAGCCATGGCTCAGCACACCTCTTCCGAACTCCACATCGCTACAGTCTTTACCTGGATTCATGGGTCATCAGCAAGGCAGCTACACACCCCCACCCTTCCTTAGTGCCCAGTCGCTGGGCCATGGGCTGCCCCACATTGGTAGTATGTGCCCCCCATCCCCTTACCAGTGCGCAGGCTTCATGGACAAGGTATCTCTGGACGATACAGACCCCCGGAACACTAGCATCGCATCACTCCGGATGAAAGCCAAAGAGCACATTCAGTCCATTGGCAAAACATGGTGAGAAGGGGCCCAAGTAAAATCACTCATAACCATGAACTTGAAACTTAAAAAACTATGAACTCTGATGAGTATGTTGAGATATATTCTTTTAAAGCCCAGAATTTGACAATCAAGACTACACAGCTTTTATACGGTACACAGCTTTTTACTTAACCACTAAAGTGATAAATGTTGATATTGGTAAACACTTATGACATTAGGCATCAGGCCTGACACATTCTATTTTTGCGTTGCGTTGTATATACAGTATGTACATACGTGTACAAACGTTTTGTTTGTTTGTTTGTTTGTTTTTGGTTTTTTTTTTTTTTGGGGGGGGGGGTCCTTTTCTTTATCAAAAATATCATTAATTATCATGTTCTTCCTAAAACTATTTTTTCATTTGTTAACTGTCATAATCTGCAAATATTCTATTTATTGCATTCATTTGGTTTAAACAACTGTGAACAACACTTTGTGTTCCATTTGGATTCTGAGTCGTACATTTTTTTGTCTCTGTAAATAATTGTTTTTCTCAACATCTATAAATCAGAAAAATGGATTCTAACGTGTTTTCCCAAATTTTCACTTTATCTTACAGTCAGTCGTTCCTCCATTTAAAGCTTAACCAAAACAATATCGCGGTAGGCTACTGCTCGTAATTCTGTGGGGACGCACGACATTCAATGCACTTCGGTTAAGTTTAAACTGCAAATGACCGGTGTACCTTATGTTTCAGTGTCCACAATACTGTACCAAATATCAATTTTGCCATTGATGGCTGAAAATATGTTGGTATTTTAAATGGCCCCTGGCAAGAGGTTTTTTAACATCATTACAATTTTTATTTGCAATAAAATATTTGGCAAGTGCGTTGTTTCTTCTCGTCCATGCAGCAGTATTTGACTGGCCGAGAATGTTTCAGGGAAATGCTAGTATAACTGCTTTCTCACACCAAAAACGTCTCAGCCATTTATGCCTCTGGAATGACTACATTACGCAGTAAAACGTTTTAATCGGTATCATTACTGTTTTAAACAATATGGTCGCTATCTCCCCCTGGTGGTATCACGGGTAAACGTCATGCCTTATGAATTTACTGATGAGTATGAAATTGATTTCTGACTCCAAATAGTTTTGTAAGCAGTTCAGTCGTATGTGTGGATTACGCATCTGGCGATTGCTGCTCAATCTCTGATGGTCTTGACTGCAGTCTGTAGTACTTTATATTCGCTCTATGAAGTAATGTGGACTTCATTGAATGTGAACCGTTCTCATGACATATGTTGGAGATATGACATCCAGTGTGGTAATTCTGTAAGGCAGTGACGGGCAGCCTGGCCTTTAGAAGCTTCCACATATTAGATCCAGGCTAATTACAACTCAACTCAATCACAATTCTTCCGAAGAGTTAATTGGTCATCATCTAAAATAAGCACATAGGTAGAACCAGGTGATTTGGAATATTTGGTATTGGACTGCAGCGTCTAAATCCAAGATACCCAACACTGGTAAGGATGCACAAACGTATGCCTGTAATTGTGCAAACTATGATGGACCTACAGGCCACGCCTCATTGCAGAAATTGTTCCCAATTAACGTTTTCCATTGAGTGCCCCTGTGTCTTGGTAATTAAGTGTGCTTGCAGAGCACACTTATTGTTATCTCCCCGTTTATTATTCTTCTTCTCCTGAACCAGATCTTGAAGACGCTACTAGTCCTCAGGCTTTGGAGATAGAGACACCGTTCCAACTCTAAAACGACCGGCCCGGTTTGGACATGACCGCCTACATTTCGGTATACCGTACCTCTTGTCGTTCGTCCGTTATTGTCGTTTTTCTGCAACTTCTTGGCCCATTGAAAATGAATGGCGGAATGTTGGCACGCATATTTGCAAGCACACTTTTTGCATTTTCTGCGGGAATGCAGTCTAGTTGAATCTATTGTTGCGAGCAAACTAGAGAGCGAGATGGACACATCGTTTTTCAGCCGCTGTTATCGCGGACAACTAAGCCTGTAATTGCGGCCCCTAAGTGTCCCATTAGGGCGCTGTTACAAAGACTGTCATTCGCCAGTCTGTAAAGTGACAATTCCACTTTGAAAAGAGTCTGTTTGCTTTGACACTGAAGGTCAGCGGTCGACAGTGCAGGTCAGTGCTTGATTGCTTATTTGTGTGTGCATGTGTGTTTCTTTTTCTTCTTTGTTTGTTTGTTTTGGTTAGAAGACACAGACAGATTGTGTTACTAATCTCATTTTATTACTTTCACACCAAGAAGACTGGACTCTAGATAGAATCTTTCAAGCCATGTATCCTTTATTGAAAGGTATTTCTGCCACCTTGTGGCTGGTAAGTTGACCAGGTCTCTGGTTCTCTGGTTGTGCAGTCAGATGTGGTCATTGATTTGTTGTCATTAGTGCTATATCAAAAACCAACATTAAGGTGACATACATATGTCACAATCTGCCTACATAATTTTGACCATAAAAAGCAGCTAAGTTATGTGAAGTGACCCTTTACACAAATTAACATTAACATTAAAAATACATAACTAAAATGAATTGACAATCTTTCTCCTGTTACAAACATATTTAATTTTATCTTTAGCCTATAAAGAGTTTCCCAACACAAGTTATGTTCTAATGGAAGTTGATAAAAAAAAAATGATATAAAAAGGCATGTATAATGACTGTTGACAGGAAGGGATCCACATACAAAAATATAACCTAAGACTTTATTTATGTCATACGTACAATTAGCCTGACAAATTAAATGTATTATATTATTATTATTTAATATGTTGTCTTTCCTCCTTGCAGTTGCAGGGAGGCACTGTTTTCAAATAAAAGAAAAGGTCTGACATAACAGAATGTCTCTGGTGGATGTAGGCAAGCCTTGCAAACTTCATAGCTTAGCTGGAGCTGTTTTCCCTCATCATCAAAGCCTGTAACAACAGGTCAGCCACCTAAAGATATGGACACATACACACACACACACACACACACACACACACACAGTTTAAAGAAACCAAACAGTGGTCATACCAGCTAATAAGATGTTTTCTATGCTCATTTCAATATTATTTATTTTATAATTGGCTACACATTTTTTATATTACACATATAGTACAGCTTCATCTCAACCCTCAATCTTGTCCTAATTACTTTTGTGCTTCTGGGAAGAGGTGTAAATCCCAGCTTTAGAAAGTAAAAACCTTCCCATATATTTGATCCAACAATTTCTGAAGTTATCACATAGGTAGATCATCTTAATAAAATCATCTTTTTAAGTGCACAAGAAATACAAGGAATACATGGCAGGGTATTTGATTTTTGAAGCCAGGATCTGCCTTATGGGGTCTAGGTGATGAGCCCCAAACGGGTGAATGTGTATGAAACCTCTTTCTCAGCAGGGGACACCTTTAATCAAAACTTACTTTGTCCGAGAGAGCTAAAAATATCACTTCACTCCTCACTCACCTCTTTCAGATGTCGATGTCGCTCCCTCTCTTCTTCCTCCTGCCTTCTTTCTTCCAGAATGTTCTGGACTTGCTTCCGGTTGACATGCTCCTCGTTCTGTTCTGAGGTCAGTAAGGTTCTGATCAAACCCCAGAGAGGAGCAGACGGCTCTAGCGTTCGGTCCAGTGCTCTGCCTTCAGCTGCGGATGCAGCAAACTGCCCCATGTCACTGTCTCTCTCCCCAGACTCCAGCAGGTTATCAGTGCTCTTCTTGCCCATTAAGTGTCCTGTATGAGGCATAGCGGAGTTTAGTCAACAAATGCCATTCTGCTGACTGGACATGCATTGATGGCTGAATTGACATGAGCCTGCATTTTTTTTTTTGGCCAAAAATGTTTCATGTGGTCTCTTTAACAGATGCATTTTGCTACATAAAGCAGATAATGACAGCAAAACCATCTCTATTTATGACATTTGTGAGACAACCTGAGATGTAATTTATGTCGATGGTCTGGGAGTAACTAGTTGTTAAGGAATGAGGCTTTGATCCCAAAAAACATTAACCCTACACAAAGTAATACGTAATACTGCTTTGATAAGGTCATTACATTGTTGCATTTGTAGCATGCCAGCTATAGTCATCTGTAACCTGTTTCAGAAGCAACTTTCCCAAACCTGTTTTTGCCATAAAACTGAGCAAACATCAAAGGTCGCTTAGGATTTTTGCACCACAGCAACACTGCAATTCAAATGGCATTAATATGGCATCAGATTTGTATGCATTCCAACAGATGTGTCTTTATTCAAGCTAACCTCTGCTTGTCTGGGACAGGGAACAAGGGTAACAAATGGCTGCATTGCACACAAATGTTTCAAAGACATGCACAAATGATAAAAACATAAACCCCTGACGAATTTAAGATACATAACTGCAGAGACCACTCATCCAAACTACCATCATGTGCCTCTTACATTTTTCCCATAGAAGCTGAAACACCAAACTACTCACATCAATGTCTATACATAGATATGTTAGTGATTTGATCATTCCTAACAGCAACCCTTCGCAACATAACAGAACTCTCATAACAGCTATCTGAGAACATCTGAACACCTGATAAACTATTGTTGCCCACTAAGCATCGGGTGCAATAGTGATATCATTTACTCTAGCAGTGCATTAGGCTTTGCAACAGACTGCATTTGTCAAATCTGCCACGTCCCATTCTTGCCGTTTCATATAAATATCAGGAGCTGTCACAGTTGTGATGTACATAATGTAAAGAAATCCTACGTGGATTCAGCTAAGACGCGCAAAACATACTTCACTGTTGCAAGTTATTGACTTCAGTATTATTGTTCTTTGAACTATGTTTTACGAGCAAAATTTACACACGTGTGTACAAGCAAGACTTCTGTGGAAATGGACCGTTAGTGTTCAAATTTTTGGCAGCCATAAAGAATAACTGTAAATAAAATAGCCTAAGTGTTTCTCACCTACAGCCCAGTGGTTCCCACGTGGATACACCTTTCCAGCATCGTTTAACTGACCTTCGCAGACGGCTGAGGTAAAAATGACTAGTATTGCTATAAGTTGTCTGCATCTCCAAAGAAGGCACATCGCTTTAAACAATGACAAATTTCTGAAAGTACTCGAAAATACGTATTCCGTTGTTTTGATCAGGTAAAAAGTGTGTGACAAATCGGCATGCCAGTGAATTTATATGACGCCGCTAAGAAACCCAGTGAGTAAGTGGCCAATTTAGCCTACTGACGTTTGGTTTGTTTATTAAATGATAGTGTCAGTGCAAATATGCGTGTGGTGTTAAAGCAAGTATGCCTTAAAACGATTCCCTCCTACGATCTACAAGCGGGGGTTTACGTCAGCATCGTTTGAAAATTATAGCAGGCTGCTGAGATGAAATTCAAACTGACATACTGAAAGAGTCTGTCATTATTCGGCATTGTGACTGCAGAAATGACCTCAGCGGGAGATGTCAGTGTAATTTCATTAATTACGATGAGGGTTTCTTCCTCCAGCCAGCTGGTTAAAACGAGCTACTTTGGCTGTTGTTTCTGCTGTTTGACAGTGATCCGCTCTGTGACTTCGACTAGGATAGACAGGATAGGTTGTTTGCGGCTATGGTCTCAAATTTGTATTCTTTCATCCATTCAACAACAATCATAGTGATAAGGTTTGATTTCATTTATGACAGGCCTAGGAATAAAAATCATTTCCTATGTGCTTTAAGTGCTCTGAACTTTGAGCAAGTGTTTTTTTTTTTTTTTTTACCATGGTATTAGTTTCACGCATTTTGCAATTCCCGTGTCAACACACACGCACAAACATAGACTATTTTGGGAGGTTTAGGTAAGGGATTATTTTCATTTATTTATAATGTACAGCATTCATTCATTCATTCATTCATAAAGTCATGATTTACAGTCCAAAAAGGAGACACCAACTTTTTATTTTATTACTGAATCACCGGTAACTCCAGAGCTAAAAGGTGGTTATGACAATATGACAACATAGCCTACTAATGATGAAATAATTCGCTTAGGATTGAAAGGAATAGGCCTATATTATTAATGCATGCAAAAGTAAACTAACGTATGTTTTAAACTAAGGTAGAGAACAGAACACAAAATTAAAATAAAAAATTGCATAACCCTCACAGGTAGACAAACACTTGGGCATATGCACAGACAACCAGGCGAGCTGTTTTATGGTATGAAGCTATATTAAAACATGGCAGCTGTCAGTGTCCACCAGTCAGTTATTCAATTATATTATAAAAGTCACATTTACCTCAGTTATACTAAGTCATTAGCAAACCACAGATAAGGTAACATGGTCTTGCAGAGCAATGTCTTTTTTAAGAGCACTACATTGTTCAGTGCAAGATCTGTTCTAACACAGAACTCTGAGACAACCCACACCAGGCCATTCCGGAAACATAATATCCAGTTACTCGTGTACGTTTCTGGAAAACTAAATAAGAGTAATACCATGAACTTTTGTTCAAATGAACACTAGAAAACTATCATTAAAACCTGAGAAATGTTCTGTTTTACTGTCTGAAATTAAACAAGCAAAAAAATCCGAATTTCAAATTTTCTAGCAGTAGAATGGGAGAAACAGTTCTGCTTTGCAATCCAAAGTAGGTCGGCAGCTTTCATGCAGTGCTTTAAATAATTTCTCCACCAGGGGGAAGCATTTCGGGTGTTTCTGGTACTATCATGATAAAAAGGTGGCTATGCTCATGATCGACTTAACGTGCCATCTTCACAACTCTTTTTTGAGGTAGGCTATAATTTGAAGACCTCTTTGGCATTCTGGCAGCTTTCAACAGCGTGTCAATTATCTCCGACACATTTGCCTTTAGACATTTTGAAGTTCATAACTTGTCATATTGGCTGAGGCCTAATTGTGGCCTAACCATAACAGTGAGAGGTGTTAATTTTTTATATTTTTATTCGTATAACCTTTCAAATCCACATTAGAGACAGAAAAAACATCAAATGATGATTTTATGAGAATTCTTTTCAGCAAAGCATGTACGTTTACGACAGCACGGTGTACAAATGTTGTAGGCCTACAGGATAATGTTTTACAGTCATTGTAGCCTTGGATGCAAAAGCTTAATCTGCAAAAATATATCAGTATTGCAACAAAGGCACTTGATTTCTTCCCTAAACTAGACTAATGGTTTACTTTGTGCAGGCTTCATCCAGCGTATGATTAAAATCTCAGTGGATAAACTGATCTGGAGTGGCACATTCAGTTGAATGCCTCGTCTGATAAAACTTGACTAGCCTTGACTATAGTCAGAGACATTCTAGCTGTCTTGCCTTTTTGCGAGTGCAGTTTACAAAAAGAAGAAAAAAGCCTACATTTGGGCCTATTCCCCTCGTGTGTAATCTTGAGCATACGACAGTCTACAACAGACCATTTTTGCGACTGGTAGACTAAGTCACAAGAGTAGCCCTATTTATTTAAGTGTTTATTTACCTGAATTCATTAATGTAGTGTTAGTCCTACACTGTACGTCTACGTGGAATATTGATGAACATTCTTATCCTGGGCAAAGGCTTATGGGAAAATCAGTGCCACACAATTGGGCTATCAGTTCTGAATGAGGGGGGAAATCTGAGAATGAGTGTGTTCGGGACGTGTGAACGTTTCTCTGCACTCTTTCAGCACTTGTCAATAAACTACATAATTTAATTTAATGCTAATAGAGTAGGCTGTATAATACTTTTCACTGAGCACTAATTATAAGCCAAAATTTAAGCTGGATAAGATATGTTTAGCCAGAGATGGTTGTTTAGCCAAACACAAGACCGCGGAGACTGCTGGGTAAGTGTACCAATGGTCCTTCCCAGACGATTTTCTTAACGATCTTATGCCTTTGCTTAGTAAAAAATAACTTAGTTGCTCTATTGCGGTAATATTAAGATGTATGAGCTTACCGACAGCACTTACTCGACACTCTCAAGAACAATAAGCTTTTCCTCAGGGCTGCTGCTCACCAATGAGCCGCGGTGACTCATGGGATAGAAATATAGTTTTTGTCATATTTGTCGTTTTGAATGTTGTACCATTACTTCCGTCTATAATTAATCGCGAGGAATGCGACATATATCTTGCAGCGGTGTTATGGGATATACTGCTCCGTTTAAATAACTGAGAGAAATAACAGAAGAGCATGTTGGCGAAATGAATTCTGGGAAGGAAGATAGCATCTGCAAAGCCAGCTGTAGCGCACGTAGGCTATTTTGTGTAAGGGACAACAGCGTCAATAGGAAAAACATCGTGGGGCGTCTACGAATTTATTAAATTCTACGCGTTAATGGCATTTGTTACATGTATATTATAAGCGAATGTACGAGATTTCAGTATAACACCGCAATCAGAATCAATACGACAAATGGTGTCACGTGACCGCCTGAACATCTTGGGGGTGGGCAGCAGTCCTTAATGTCTTGCTGCTGCTAGTGGCGACAGTGAGAGCAAATCATTCTGCCGTCTCACAGGCCGTGCATCCATCTTTTACATTTTTCCAGAGCTTTTTTGACAGCTTAGAGGTCTATCCCTTTTGATCCCCTTTCTTGCACACACTGATATATCATCCCAGGCACTCATTTTCTGATAAAAAAAAGAAGCCTGACAGAGCTCTAGTGCATGAATCATGGCTGTTCCTGCCTCTGATATTTGCCTGAGCTACCCTGCCGAGGAAATGGCTCTTTACCTCAAAACACCAACAAATTGAGACCCTGCTTACCCTAAATAAAGGTAGGTCAATTTCTAACGTTTTCTGACGTTTTTGTGTCTCCTGAAGTTATGTTCAGCCTGGTCATTGGTGGGTGGGTAATGACACAAGGCCTTGTGTCTGACATTGTGCAAGCCTAACCATAATGTCCCCTGTAGCTGTTACTTCCTGTCCCAGTTAAGTGATAAATGTGACCTGTGATGACTGGGTGTACCATATTGTTTGTCTATGTGGGATGTGCATGTCATAGGGGCACTATAATGTCAGGGCCACTCCCCTTATGGACACCTCTGCTTAGTTTACTGAACTGTTAGGCTATTGCTTCTTACTCCAGTTGGGCCTGAACACTGGGAACTACCAGGCTAGTTTTTAAATGATGCATTTTACCTGAAAGACATTTGTTATTGTTTGCTTTTTTAGTCATTTTATCAGCCACATATAATGTATGTGATTAACCATGATCTCTATTTAATATGCATATTTTAGTGTAGGTCATGTAATGTGGTAATTGCATCCAAATGAAGGTAGCTGCATGCAACACATCAAATGGTCCCCCATAGTGACAACACTGTAAAGTTCATAAACTCAGGCCAGATGACATCATAGCCTCTCTGCAGTCAGGACTTGTGTTCTTAAACATGTTGCTTCCCTCTGACCATGTGAGCTTCTGATGTACAGTAGATCACAATCATTTATGTTTTATTTTTGTTCAGCCATGATCATTTGATTGTTCAACCAGGCGAAGATGCTTTGGTGTCTCTGGCCTCCATTAGTGTTTTGGGGCAGAGAATTTTAAGAGGAGCAGCTGTTGTCATTACATTCCTGTTATGCACTTGACACATTAAAAACTGAGTATTTCAGATGCTCTGGTATTTATTACCTGAGCAGTTACATAAATGTGATTTGGACTGGAGACATTGGGGTTGTAGTAGTTTCAAGTGACATTAGGAGCTACCTATGAAAGCCTTTTTTATTTAATTGTTTTACCCCTTAAACCAGATTGTTTCTCTGAATGGTAAATAAAAGCTACTATCACTTTTCGGCCACAAACAGGCCCTTTGTGTCTCACCGTTTTCCTGTTGTTTTCACTTGGTCTACATCTTTTCTGCTGTAGCTGTCCAGCTAAAGAAGCACCCCAGCCCCTGAGCACTCATGTAAACAAAGGCCCAGCTCTACGCAACTCCCCATTCTTTCTCCTTAGATTTTAGAGTGAGCAAAGGGAGGG
Source organism: Setipinna tenuifilis (assembly GCA_030347295.1). Lineage (NCBI taxonomy): Eukaryota > Metazoa > Chordata > Actinopteri > Clupeiformes > Engraulidae > Setipinna > Setipinna tenuifilis. Next base: position 27,358,845 of record CM059273.1, read on the forward strand.
TACGCATAGAATTGTAGCAAGCAGGAAACAAAACAAAAAAACAGAGAAACATTTGCTGGTTGTGAGATATTCCTGAAAGGTTTGTTTAGTTTAAGGTGGAGGTGCAGAATTGTAAATAGATGGAAAAAGGTCTTTATTCTCATGGCCCTTTTCCTTCTTTTCAACAGACCAAAAAACACTAGCCTCTACTATCCTGCAACAGTGAGTGCATGTGTGTGTGTGTGTGTTCACATTCTGGATTGACAGCAGCACACAACAGAGGGACAACAGAACATAGGTAATTAGTACTGTATCAGTACTGTAGACGCTTACTTTGATGTAGTATTCTCATTGGTTACAGGTGCTCTTATAACAGTTAAAGTCAGATGTGTTTTGTGTACAACATTGTGTAACGTAGCTGTGTTATTTTGACCAGCTTTATGGATGTCTTTTGAGTGGACACGATGCAGAATTTGTGACTCACTTCCTGATACATGGATGCCTAGAGCACACCATCCAAACAACCAGAGGGTTCAGGGGGGGAGATTTATGTTTTGACTGCTTCAGGACAATGTCTACGGCTATTGAAAGGGGATTTCAGGAGTGATCATAGAACATTATGCAGCCACGTATGTATATGCCTGTATGTGTGCGTGTGTGCATGGGTTTGTGTGTGTGTTTGTGCCTGTGTCTCTCTGTGTCTCTGTGTAGCTCTCCTCTGCAGCAGAGCCTCTATGTGGGGTGACCGGAACCAGCTGAAACCGGTTTCAGGCAGACGGAGGCTCACGAACAATGCCGTCACTGTGCTACAGTGAGATAGCTGGCCATCCCAAGGCAACCCAAAAGAGGCCAGGAGCCTTGAGGGAGAACAGGGGCCGTCCCTCGCTTGCTCAGGGACCAGTGCAGCTGAGCAGGCGCTCTGCTCCAGGGCATGCGTGTGTCCGATAGGCAGCCCAGACAGTGCCGAGCGAAAGCAGAGTAGAATGGGAGAACAGCCCCCCTCTCTCAGCCTGCCACGATGCTGCTGCTGTTGGGTCTGTGTTGCCGGGGGGGAGAGGCATGCCCTGGGTCACCGACCCCTCTTTGGATAGAACTAGACCCCCCCCTTGTGTTGGGCCCTGTCTGACTGACTGTGGGGGCTGGCAAGGAGGGAGGATTTTTTTCTTTTTTATTCTGCAGAGAGGAGGGTTCATGAAGGTCGCGGAGGTTCTGATTCTGGTTGTGTATGTATGTTGTAGCCTAACTGCTGTTGGAGAGGACGACAGCTTTTGTTTCTGTTGATGCTAAGCCGTGACTGCTGCAGCAGTGAGGGTGAGGAGTGGCTGACTTGCATTTTTTCCATAGCGCTGTCTGTGTGAGTGCATAAGAGTCTGCTCTTCTGGCTTTATGTAAATTACTGGATATTATGACTGAAATAGAGCATGTACTTTCAAAATGGCAGAACGAAAAACGCATTCAGGGATAGAGTTTGCATGGTAGGATTGGTCATCCCTGTCCTGGCTAATGCCAGATGTCTATTGTGTAGGTTGTTTTTTTGTTTAGTCCTAGGCCTCTGCTCGGCCACCATTCATACCTTGTGTTTGCTGTTTCTCATTTCCATCTCTTCAGTGCTTTGCTTTTTTTGTGCGTGCGCCTCGTCATGATCGAACAGGCCGGGGCTGGCCCATGTTTGTGGATCGTGCAGATGTGAGAGGAGGTAATGGAGTCTGGCCGCAGTGCACCCAATCATTTTAATAAAGGCACCAGCTGTGGCTGCCGTTGCTAACCCTGCTAGCGACTCAGAGCCTCCCTTCATTTATAGGTCTTTTGTCTCCCTGCAGAAAACTGCTCCCTTCTGTCCCTTGCACACACACACTCAGGCTCCCAGGTCTCATGTAATGCATCACATTTTTAGAAAACATCCCTAGAAACTGTCCAAGAACCAGCCACTCTCTTTAAACTCTCATTTCTTGTCTGTTGTCTGGCTGACTTTGTATTTTACACTTTACTAAATGGCACTTCTCCACTTTATGTGATCCAGAAGGATATTTGTTAGACAGCCAGTAGGGGGAGGGGAATCAGTCTGTCATCTGTGCTGGCCATTCAAAATCCAAACTATTACAATGACACTCAGGGTTTGTTTCCCCCTTTAAAGGAAACTGGTGTTATTATTTCATTACATCCTATCAGCACCATTGTTTGAACTGTTTTTGTGTGTGTCCTTGTGCGATCAGATTTTTTTCCGATGAAAGGAACAGGGCAATGGGTGTTACATTGTTGACTGACGTGATTAGTCAAAAAGGTCTGTTCATTGTAACTGCATTTAAACATTTACTTTTCCTGTGTCTTTCATCAGCAATACAAGCAATACATACAGCTTGTATTTGCATGATTTCAGCAGCACACTTTTATTTGTTCAATGATTACAGAGGCATTGGGTTGTTTTTTAGTTGAGTAGGCTTCAGCAGAGCACTCAAGCACAGTTTGCTAAAACCCACCTGGCAAGTCCACATACATATGTCTGGCTAAGATGTGACCTTCACAGACAGTGACACAGAAGTGAAGGTTTACCATTATATTATTTGATGATAGCCTTAGTCTTTAATAATGATGGCCTCTTTTATATGTGATATATATTATGGCTACTAATGAAGAACAACTACAAATTAAATGGTTAAGTGCTGGTACTAAATACTATGTAGCTGCACTGAATAGAAACTGGTGAATTTTGCAATGATACAGGATCTGTCCTCCCAAGAATCGCATGTTGATGTTTGTCAACATACAGGTGAAGCCATTCATTGTAAGAATATCACTGCAATAATTCACCCCAGTGCTCTACGCAATACAGTTGTCATACTGCAGGATTTTTTTTGTATTTTTTTCATGTACTTAATAAGAGTTCAATGAAACTGCCATTGCTGAAATAGACAGTATTGCTTTATTAAAGTAGTTAAAGGGGTCCTTCCATTGTTATTTTTATTCATATTTCTGCTTCGCCACTATGGTTGAATGCATTGTGCGTCATTTCTGTGAAAAATTATGTCCTAGTTCTCTTGTTTGATGCTGTTTTCTGTAAGCTAGAACAGGTCTAGTGGTTGAACGGTGTCCCACGTGAATATCCATGACGTGTCAATAAGGCACCTCTGATTGGGCAAATTCGCTGTCTTTCGCTCACCTAGCTTGTGTCCACTGTTCTTCCTCTGGGATGTTGGCGTGCCATACATGGCTCTGGGCGGGGCTTACGACCTAGTGACGTAGACAGGTTTAGCCTGCTCTGATCTGCTCGTTTTGGTTAGCTTGACCCTTCAATGACCAGTAAAACTATGAGGATCGAATTTCACGTCTTGGAATGCTGCGTGCATATACTGCTTGTTGTGACCGACCACATTGTAAATAGAGCTACTAAAAGCGTTTTTTGACGGAAGGACCCCTTTAAAAAGTTTAATTACTACTAGTGAAGTCTAGCATAAATATTCCATCAGGACAGACTGGATTATTAAGATCTAAAGTACTAGGAAATTAGGAGCTTTTGACATTTTTTTACCTGATTCCTTTTAAACTTTTGACATTTTATTAATCATTTTGGACAGTCATAGCAATAATCATATGTTTACCTGTGGTAAGCCTTTCTAATGGTCTAGTAAGACAGTGAAAGAGTAAACCCTTGAAACCATAAATGAAGACTATGGTTTATGGGCTTAATACATAATTTAGTGAGTACTAAGTGGTAATGCTGTGATACATAGATGCCCAGAGTCAGTCTTTTGATATGGATGTGTATCTTAAGGTGACTACACAAATTGGCTTATCTGAGGTCAGATGCATATCAATGTTCAGTCACTACTTAGTAGCTAGTGCCTTCAAAATACTCACCAATGTATATTTGTCCACAGGCTTTTTATTGTGCGGTAGGAAGATCATGGGTGATATGAAAACCCCAGACTTTGATGACCTGCTTGCGGCCTTCGACATCCCTGACATGGTTGACCCAAAGGCAGCCATTGAATCAGGACATGATGACCAAGAGGGACAGCTAAAGCACAATGTCCACCATGATGATGACAACCAGATTCCAACAGCTCCTGATGTGGGAGTCAGTGTTATTGTCAAGAACGTCCGAAACATTGACCCCTGTGAGCACCCACTCACCGACAAAGATGTCCATCCTTCAGTTAGCAGTGGCCTGCAAAATGGTTTTCTGGGCATGTGCTCGAGTGACCGATTTAGCAAAGACAGCAGAAAGCCCTTGAAGACAGAGAGCCATGGACCCCCAGCCAACAATCCATCCTTCAACCAGTTCAGTCCCATCTCCAGTGCTGAGGAGTTTGATGATGATGATAAAATTGAGGTTGATGACCCAGCAGACAGACAGAATAACCTTCCAAACCCCTTAACTGGATTGATTGTAGATGGTACTTCAAAACCAGGGTCTGAAGTAGACATTGTGAGTTCAAAACTTGAAAATAGCAACAACAGTAACAGTTCCTTGACTTCACACCCTCAGAATCCTTCCAAAACAAGAAAATCAGAGGAACAGTTGCAGGAGGTTGGTCCAACAAAGTCCTCTGAGGTAAAAGAAACATCAGAACCTGTACCTTTGAGTGTGTCCAACCTCTGTCAAGCTAAAGCCAAATCATCAGCCAAGCTTTCCTCCTGCATAGCAGCGATCGCAGCCCTCAGTGCAAAGAAAGCCTCCTCGGATCCTTCTGTTTCAGAGTCCCCCACCGCCCTGCAAGATTCTACCAGGGAAACCAAGGAGAGTCCCCAAACACCAGAAAAGCCCCAGGAGCAGGAGTCAGCTTTGGATATAGCCAAGAAAACACTCTCCAAACAGCCCGAAAGTCCTTGTAGCATCACTAGTGAGGGCAGTAGTAAAGGATCCCCATCATCCCCAGCAGGGTCCATTCCCGTTATTCCAAAAGTCAGAATCAAAACCATTAAAACATCATCTGGCCAAATCAAGCGAACAGTTACTCGTGTGCTACCAGAGTTTGACCCTGAGGGCCTGAAAAAAGCAGGAGACTCAATTATGGTTTCCGGCCTGTCGTCTCCAAACTCTAATGCAGTGTTTTCATCTCCCTCTCGAGCGGGATTGCCTGCCACAGTTATGGCAACCTCAGGTGGTCCAACCATGGAGGTCACCAAACAAATGACCATCAAACCTGTGGCCACAGCTTTTTTGCCCGTGTCAGCAGTGAAAACAGCAGGCTCTCAGGTGATCAACCTGAAGTTGGCCAACAACACCACGGTGAAGGCTACTGTCATCCCAGCTGCCTCCATGCAGAGTGCCAGCAGTGCCATACTGAAAGCTGCCAATGCAATCCAGCAGCAGACAGTGATGGTGCCCGCGTCCAGTCTGGCAAATGCCAAACTTGTGCCAAAGACAGTTCACCTCACCAACCTCAACCTGCTCCCCCAGACTTCCGCCAGCCCCTCTGAGCTTCACCAGGTTCTCTCCAAATCACAGCAGCCAGTCAAACAGGCCATCGTGTCCAGCCAGCCTCCAAAGAAGGTGTCTCGGGTGCAGGTTCTGGCAAGCTCCCAGAGTTCAGTTGTTGAAGCCTTCAACAAAGTGCTAAGCAGCATCAACCCAGTTCCGGTATACGTTCCCAACCTCAGCCCTCCGTCGGCTGCCTGCATATCCATCCCATCGAGGGGTTACAAGTGCCTTGAGTGTGGCGATTCTTTTGCATTGGAAAAGAGCTTGACCCAACACTACGACCGACGCAGCGTACGCATCGAAGTCACCTGCAACCACTGCACCCGGAACTTGGTGTTCTACAACAAGTGCAGCTTGCTGTCCCATGCCCGGGGACATAAAGACAAGGGCGTGGTGATGCAGTGCTCCCACCTCATCCTGAAGCCCATCCCTGCAGATCAGATGATCTCTTCCTCCTCTTCATCGCCATCCTCTTCTCCCTCCAACACCATCTCAGTAGGTTCTCTTAGCTCCACCATGGGCAGCTCCCAGGGGAAATCTACCCCATCAACGGTAATATCTGCCCCCTCCTCTGCCCCACTGGTGGCTGCCATGCCCCTGGAGGAGGATGCTTCCAGACTTTGCAGACACAACCTCAAATGTCTGGAATGCAATGAGATTTTCCAGGATGAGTCGGCATTAGCCATGCACTACCAACAGGGATCAGAGTCCAGCAGTCAGGTGTGTGTGTGTGTGTGTGTGTGTGTGTGTGTGTATTAATGTCTGTAAATGTAATAATACAAATCCAATGGATTCAGATTTTAAAGTGTTCATTTTTGTTTGATGATTTGTAATATGTTACACATTTGTATATGGTTTTCAAGCAGATATAAACAATATTACATTAACTGGATTAAGGGCCCATGAATGACATTAATGCAGTACAATTTTCTGTTTCTCATAGAAGACCTGCAACATTTGTCAAATGCTGCTACCCAACCACTGTAGCTTTGCATCTCATCAGCGCATACACCAGCACAAGTCCCCGTACATCTGTCCCGAGTGTGGAGCCATCTGTCGCTCTGTACACTTTCAGTCTCACGTCACCAAGAACTGCCTTCATTACACACGGAGAGTTGGCTATCGGTCAGTTCAACATCTTAGTGAACAGGCTAAATTTGGATGAATCTATGGTTTCTGACATCTTTTGTTAGTATATTTGGTCTACATAATTTTGATATGTGAAATGTTAGATAGGCCACCATAAACCTAGTGTTATTTTGCATAATGAGGCAGTATGACTGTCATGCCGTTCTACTTTATCTGAAATTGGTGGTTTCCAGGTGCTCATTCATCTCAATAACTTTTCTTGGCTTGTCTAAGAGCATAGTTTGTCAAGCCAAATTTCCACAATTAGTGCCAAATACTGTACTCTTGAAATCTGTCCTATTTCCACAATGATATAACATTTAATAAGAAGTTTAAACAATCCATGAACCATACATGAAGTTGTATCTTTAACATAAAACCCTAATCTAACTAGTTATGGGCTGAAGTCAGAACTGCAGATGAAGTGTCTTGTGAGCGGTCAGGAGTCATGTGAGGCAGTTTGAGATAATGAAGGTTTCTTGATCTCCTGGCATGATTAGAATTAGAATTTGGCTGATGGAGACCAATATGTACTGGTATGTACCAGTAAGTACCAGTATTTTATGACCAGATTGTCAACATAAAAGTGTCACTTGTTACATTGCTGTTTTTTTTTTGGTTGTGTCTTCAGTTGTGTCCATTGCAGTGTTATCTTTGCGGATGTTGCAGCCCTGAAGTCTCACATTCAGGGCTCTCATTGTGAAATCTTCTATAAATGCCCCATCTGCCCGATGGCCTTCAAGTCTGCCCCAGGCACTCACTCCCACGCCTACACCCAACACCCTGGAGTTAAAATCGCAGAGCCCAAGTAAGTGTTACCCAAGTAACTTGGGGTGAGGTTGGAAAATTAGTGTGTAAAAAATCTGTATAAGTTGCTGTGCTAAGTAACCCCCTCGACCCTAGCTGTGGTGTGTTCCCATAAAGAAGAATATTTGCACATATTTTATGTATAATAAGCTCAGACAGCTGATGTAAAGGTCAAGTTAGGTAAGGAAATAATGTAAGGTAAATGGTAACTGAATTAAGCCAATTGAGTTTTTTTAATGTGCAGGAATCCAAAATTCTGTCGTCTCTGTGTCATTATTGGGTAGCCTGTTGAGTGTAGATTGATGAGAAGAATCAATTATAATTTCTCAAATCTACCATGAGGCTGCAACATGACAATATGTGAAAAAAGTAAAGGATCCTGAGCATTTTGCAAATGCACCATATTCCATTTTGCAGTAACTCTGAACTTTGGGATGCTGTAACACATTTCTGCCACTGAAAATGCTGGTGGTCTGTATCTGCTGATTTTGTTCAGATCCACCTGCAACACACTGGTTTTTCCCTCAGGTGTTCTAAAGACCAGAGTGTGAGCTGCAGAGCAGCGCTACGCGATAGGTGAATCTAATTGATCTATTGTCAGGAGCTTCACCTCACCTGGTGCTTGGAGTTTTGGTGGACTTAGACACATTATTTATGGTTGCTTTAAGCTGGGCTCATTTTCCCTCACTGACCTTCTATTGCCTCCACCTCTTTTCCGTCAGCAGCTCTTAATCAAGTCCCCACACCTGCTACTGACCTGTCACCAACACAGTTTCTGAAATACATGTGCTGAAAGAACTATGTGTTTATGGAAACCTTGCATTGTTTCGGATTCTGTGTTATTGGTATGAACTCAAAGACAATAACTTCTGTACATGCCATCATGTAACTATACAGGTGGCTATGCTTTTAGGGTTGCTAGTATGATATTTACTGATTAGTTGTTTCTCGGTTCTTTTGTGTGTTGTTTGATTACACAGCCAAGATTGTGGTCAGTGTTAAATTGTGATGTCATCCTCTAATTTCCACAGGTTAATCTACAAGTGCTCCATGTGTGACACAGTGTTCACCCAGCAAACCCTGCTGTACACCCACTTTGACCAGCACATTGCCAGTCAGAGGGTGTCCGTGTTCAAGTGCCCCGACTGCTCTATGCACTACGCCCAGAAGCAGCTCATGATGGACCACATAAAGGTATGAGATCTTAAGCTTCACAAATTGTGACATCATTATGACATTGATTCCCATGGCATGCAGCAGATTTTAGGGGTTTGTCCACAAAGTTGTGCACACACCAGATGTTGTTTCTGTCCCGCAACATCGTTGCAGCGGTCCATTTAAAACAATAGGCAATGACATAGTGTGTGTTTTAAAGTAACTAGAGCAGAACACACAAATAAACTCACAATAAACTCACAATAAGTACAAATGCTGACCAAAAACTTTTAGGATTTATTCAATTTTATACACAAACCAAAATAGCTGCAGGCCTGCAATTCGTTTATTAGGCTAACTTATTTTGCCTTATTCTACCGTCCTACCATCACTCATAATGTCTTTTCTACTGAAAAACATTCGACATTAATAGGCTTATACTGCTGGAAACAGAATAAACACGCACACTGACCCGATTTATCCAGTTTACTTCCCAAATCAAGACATAAACCTTACAATTCAGTCATATTTCATTACTGTGAAATGCAAGGTTTTCCAAACTGTTTGGCTACTGTGGCATTATGACACCTCTGATGAGGAGAAGATTGGCACGCGTGTTCAGCACCAGTACGAAAGGGTTGGGCACATCAGTGACGTCACAATATCGTTGACAACTTTGTATACCTACAAAGTTCTCAATGTTTAGTTTTGAATGTCAGTCAGGGCCCTTGTTAGCTTTTCAATGTTTTAAAATACGCTTATGATTCTGCCCTAATTACTAGGATTGTGAACCCACACAAATGGTAAAAATAGTAAACACACCAACTTATCATATTTTAACATTCCCAAAGTTCATTTTGCACCGAAGTTCTCCTTTAAGGTCTTAGGTCTACAATGACTGTGTGATTTGTTTTTGTCATTCTTATAGTCCTTACATGGCACTTTAAAGACCATTGAGGGGCCTCCAAACCTGGGGATCAACCTTCCGCTGAGCACCAAGGCTACAAACTCCATGTGCTCCAATACTAACAACAAAGAGGTGGGCTTCCTTAATGGCCACGAGAAGGGGGAGAAGAAGCCCGTGTCTCCACTAAAGAAGACCAGTAATGGCACAGAGAGCCCCAAGAAACCCCCCAACCCTGGCTGGACCTGCCGGGACTGTTCTCGGCTTTTCACCCAGAGGGAGGTGTACATCGCTCACATGAAGAGGGAACATGGCAAGGTAATAGGGTTCTGGTCAAATAATGTTTTCAAATGAGGTTCAAAGAAGATGGAAAAAAATGTGAAGATGTAAAATGTGAATAAATGTGTTAAAGGATAAGAGAAGCTCACAGTTTTGTCCCTGTTTTTGTCTACTTCCATTTCCTTCCGCCATCAACGTGGACATGCAGCAACTGAAGAAGCATCCATGCCGACTGTGCGATAAATCCTTCAGCTCCTCCCACAGCCTGTGCCGCCACAACCGCATCAAACACAAAGGCCTCCGCAAGGTCTACTCCTGCCCGTGAGTGCTCCTAACTTGGCATCACCATGATCCCATAGCAGACTATTTACAAAAAAAAACTGTGCACACTGCAGGTCTGTGTGCAGGTCTAAAATGTCAAGTAAATTCCAAAAAGATGGGTCTGCACACACGCCAAACAACAAAAGAGCAAAAAGATTTCTAGTGTGCAGAGCCTTTTTGGAATTTCTGCCTGTGCCTGGTAATTTGTTCCAGGCAGGTATTTCATGTTAGACATGAGGCACAAACATATAGTTTATGTAATGAGCTAATGAAGGTTTTTTTTTTTAAATGCTGGTTTGTGTAGGCATTGTCCAGAGTCTAGCCGTACTTTCACCAAACGGCTGATGCTGGAGAAACACATCCAACTTGTGCATGATATCAAAACTGTGGAAGGGAAGCCAGGGTCAGCTGTCACAACCACCAAGGTTAATGCAGAAAAGCACCTGTCCCAGGTACACCCTCCAGTCAATGATGATAACCTGTGTAGATATGTTGAATTGCGCACTGCCCCCCAGAAATGTATAATGTACATATAGTGTATATAGTGTACAAAGTATCTCATGTAATTAAAAAATGTAAGGTGTAATTCCAACGTAATGTAAACAGAGCATTCATAATTTTTACCACTACGAGTCAAACATCTTCTACAGAGCTAGATTACGTTGATCAAAGGAAGGACTTTAGAGCTCACAGCCAAATGGCTAACGGTAATACCCTGGGTTTAAATTACTTCTGAATTTCACTTTAAAATGGCGCTTCTTATGACTACAAAAATCTCACTAAATATTGCAACACAGTTGGTTGGGTGCAAATTGCACAATTTTTTGATGTTCTGTCTGTCTGATCTTTCTTATCTACCTAATATATTAGATCCCGCTGTGTTTTATTTCTTCCAGACACCCAGCCCTAAACGCAAGCAGCAGGCTACAGGTGAGTCAGAGCACCAGGGCCACCAAGAGGGTACCGACCGAAGGGAGGAGGGGGGCACAGTGCCTGCTGACGGGGAAAGCCTGGCAGGGCAGCCACTGAAGAAGCTGAAGGTGAGCGTGTGCAAGGTGCACCGGTGTGGCGTGTGCAACTTTAGCACGGAGGACCTGGTGAGCTTCCACGAGCACATCCCTCAGCACCGCTCAGATGGCTCGTCCTTCCAATGCCGCGAGTGCGGCCTCTGCTACACCTCGCACCCCTCGCTCGCTCGACACCTCTTCATCGTGCACAAGCTCAAGGAGCCGGCAAGCCTGGGCAAACACGGGTCAGGACCCGGGCAGCAGGAGGCAGGACACGAGGGCTCCGAGGCAGAGGGGGCGTCCGACACGTCCTGCAAAGTCTGCGGGAGGACCTTTGAGACGGAAGGCGCCCTTAACACACACATGCGGACACATGGCATGGCCTTTATACGTTCCAAAAGACTGGGAGCGGCAGACAAGTGACTAGCCAGGGGGTCACTAGCCAGATTAGCCTGAACAAACTCCCTGACCAAGCCCCCAGCTGAACATTGAACTAGAAATGACAATAAGTGGATGTTGTTTTCCATCTCCCACTACCCCAGAGGTGTACTTAAAGAAAAATGTATAGATATATCAAACACACAAAATACTTTGTAATATATTTAAAAACAAAACAGATTTATGTATTTAAATATCTAAAACCATTTTGTACACTTTAAATATGTGTTTGTATGGATGTTGAGTAGTTCATTTTTTCTAGAGATTTAAAACGTTTTTTCATCATCCTGCATATTGCTCATGTTTTAAATTTACAACATACCGGTATTGTATATTGGTAATTCTCCATTTCGTCACTGCTGCTAAGGTCCACAGAATGTTATGCTAAGACAGACACTAAAGCTCTGCGCACATCCATCGTGCACTGTGCAAGGACAATCAGTCAAACGCAGAGAGAACATGGCGAAGGCATGTTTGCCTAGACCATTGCTGAAGAAATCCACTGTAGGCCACGTCAAACTGAAAGAACCGGCCATAACGCATTGTTGCCCTCTGATTGATAAAGTAGCTGTTAATATGGCTTGTAAGAGCTATGTGAAACGTTCACTAATATCAGGCTTATGTAAACCTGTATGTGCGCTGGTTCTTGCTCTGACCATAAGTTTCTTTGTTTTTTTTGGTTTGTCTTGATTGTTGTTCTCAGGCAGTTCAGTCCCACCACAGCAGCTGTGATAACCCACCTGTCTTGGATGTCCTCATAAGCTTATACACCTCTGTATGTTTCAACCTTTTTTATAGTGTCTTTGCTGTCATTGCCTAAATGAACAGATTTTGAACTGTGAGACAATTTCCTTTACATTTCAAGATGTTTTGTTCTGCTGTTTTTTGTGTGTATATGTATGGCACACAGTGTTAGCTAGCACATCACTAGCAGATCTCTGTCTCTGTTGTTTACATTCCTGCCTTAGAGATGTGTCGCCTCCAGACCCTGCTTAGCAGGTGTATTCACAAGCCTTTCTTCCATGTTGGTCCAGTCAGAAGTGCTTTGTAGGCCCACTGAGAGCTTCAAGATTGGTAACACTTCATTTCAACGGTCCATGTGACGGTGTATCTACAAGTAACAACATTTATGCATTATTGGTTTTCACTGTATATACCCTATACTAATCCTTACCTTTACCCTGGGGTACAGTGTAAGAACATAATGTTATATTGTTGTTACATACTTTGTTACACTTCATTTCATTATGTTGATACACTGTAACAGGGACCTTTAAATTAAAGTGTAACCTAAATATTTTATGGCTCTATCTATGCTGGAAAAGGGCAGTGCCAGATGTTCTCCTCTTTGTGACCTTGCCAATCAGTAGTATAGCCTATAGCCACAGGGAATTCTCTCCATGCAGCCGAGGACAACCCCCTCTGTTGTAAACTAGACTAAGAACTGGCCAAAGGAGAATAAAAAGGGTGATTGCAGAAAAGATTGCCTTGCCTTTTCTATTAAGAATGTCTACGTTTTAATAAGCACATTTAGCCTGGAAAAAGATTTTTTTTATTCCTTTCAATAGTTCATTATTTCAAAGACTTCCCATTCCAAGTTGTGTTTTACATTAAAGAAAATCAAGCAGTTATCTAAGGACATTCTGAAGGAAGAACAGTATTCATGTTTTGTCATCTTGCTTCCTGTATTTCTTTTAAAAGATTTTTTTTGCTTTTTCTTTTTCTTTTTTTACATTTTGAGCATCTGAATACTTGTCAGAAATTATATGCATGACAGAAACCACCAGTGGTTGTTACCTGTTATTTAGAAGGTGTCTTGCTGCTGTTCAGTAGAGGTGTTAGATGTTTGTGTACAAACCTGTTGTCAGTAAACAAAAATAAAACATGTTCAAGTAATTATTTCATCATGCACGTTTGTGAAACCCCCCCAAAATAACCTTTAAGTTTCTTATTTTATCCAGCCTGTTGCCATTTATGAAAATGATGACTTGAAGTGAATGAGGAGTGTCGTGCATCTCCTGGGAGACGTCAAGCATCTCCCGTCCGTCGTCTCTTTGTTCCCCTCACGTCCGCCCCGCAATTAAACTGACATTTCCTGTGATGTGAGATCAATGCCCTGTTGCCAAGAGCGCTGTCGTGCGTGTTACGAGCGGAGGTCTATTTTCCATGTAATGCACACCGTTGACCTTTTTAAACGTAGACAGAAAGAGTACCAGCTGGCTCTCACGACACCGTCAGCTCTCTTCTTTATCACGAGGGGAAGCCAACGTGATCTCTACCTACATGAAGTGTACACTTCTTATAAAGATGTTATTCCTAAGAGCTGCCAAGTAAAAAAAGCTCAAATTAAATAGTAAGACAATAATTATACATGTATTTCTGTGTTCTACACCTTAACAGTATACTGTTATAAACAAGGGTCAAGCAACTGCTGTGGTAGGTGGTTGACACTCAAAGCCCTGATTTGACATGGATGTTAAGTCATTAATAGGCATGACAAAGGAGTTGTCAGTACCTGAGGTCATGTGCCCAGGTTGTGATATTTAAATCTCCAAAAGCAGAAAATGGTGACACTTCACCCAAGATGCTGCTTGTCTGGAGTAAGCTTATCATCCGGTTCCTGTTCTTATCTATGGTGAAAACTTTAAATATCTCCCACAGATGTATGCAGGACACTGAGATGTTCCTTTCCGAGCTCAGCAAAGACTCACCAGCAAAGCATGCAGTTCTCAGTAAGTCTGCCAGACTTCTTAAATGGTCCATTGTCCATTGTTTTGGGAAGTGTTTTGAAATGTTACTGTTTTTACTCTTCAGTGGTTGGAAGCTTAATGGTGTGAATTGTGCTTAAGGTGTACTATATAGTGTCCATTATTTTAGTTCTATATGAATTTGTTTATTATCTTTTTATTTAGTATGTTCAGAATTGCATGTTGACTTGTAAGCTAATGCAAAAGGACAAACAAATGCATGTGAAGCCCCTCTCTCTCTCACTCTATCTCTCTCTCTCTCTACCTGAACTTATGACATGTCCTGATTAAAGGCTAGCCTGTTTGCGTGTATTGAGTGCAGAGAAGTAAAGACTTGCCCAGTAGATTCATCAGTGCCCCTGTTGTGTGTGACTGCAGTGTATGATGCGTTTGGGAAGCTGGGCAGCGATGTGGAGGGGGGTAACGTAAATCGGCCCGGCTCTCTACGAGAGTGCCTGTCTGTGACAGCCCAACACTTCAGTGGACAGTACTGCCAGGTGTTCCTAAAGCAGGTAACTGTATACCTATGTCAAATATCCCAGCTTAGGCGCTGTTTTTAATACAACACAATAAAATACAGTATCTCACAAAACCAAATCTTTGTGTTGATGCAGGAAGACATTCAGTACTTTGTCGGGATTTGTGTTCCTGATTCATGCATGGAGGCAGAGGTGCAGACTCTGGTAGTTTATGGTAATATGATTAAGTGTAAATGTATTGTTGTGGGCATGTATAGTGTTTTGTTGCAACATCCATCTGTGTGTGTGTGTGTGTGTGTGTCTTTGTCTTTGTCTTTAGATATGTTTCGATGGAGAGACATGTCCCTCATACCTCCAGTGCCATCTGTATTTCTGTCTGACCCCACACTTGGCATCTTCATGACCCAGTGCAGAAGTGCCCACACCCCACTCGACCCCTCTGCTGTTATCTGCCTGTAAGGATTGTTTTTTCCACAGGTGCAGATCCCAGCTTCAGAAAGTAAAAGCCCTGCCACGTATTTGATCCAACCATTTTCTGAACCAGCTGATCATAAAGAACATATAAATCATCATACAGGTAGATCAGCTAATTAGTTAAATCACCTGTGTCAGTTCCACAGGCAGAAAGAATACATGGCAGGGTTTTTACATTATCAAGCCAGAATTTTTACCTCTTTTTTATAAATCAAGATATATGTGCACCTCTGCTTCACCTGTGTCTCTGATATATGGATATTACCTGTACAATCATACAGGAAAAAAAAGTGTTTCTGTAAAGTGTTTTGTGGTTGTCTCTCTCTGTCTTCAGGTTTGTGTGCTCTGTGCTGGTGTCTGTGCCCTTGATGGCCAGTCTTTATGTAGCCCTTGTCAAGTGGAAGAGCCAGAGAGAGGTGACCCCCACCCCAAACACCCTGTCGACCTCTGACCCCAGTCGCTATGGCAGCCTGCTCTCCAACGGCTCTCCAGCCAGTCAACCAGACAGTGGTAGCTCTGATGATGCCACCTCAAACACAGATGGGAAAACTAGCAAGGACTGCAACACAAAGAGCAAGTGTACACACATTCCACACACACCCCCTCACATACAGATGTCCATCCCAGCTTCAGAAAGTAAAAAACCTTCCACACATTTGTTCTAACCATTTTCTGAACCAGCTTATCCTAATAAGCACAACATCATCCGACAGGTAGATTGGCTAATTATTGCAAAATTAACTGCAATAAGTGCACAGGCAGATTAAATAAGTAGAATAAGAGTATAATATCGAGAGATAGAGGGGTTATCATTAATAATAATTGGGCTTTTAACTGCTATTCAGATATCATAGCTTTAAATTATTTATACAAGTGGAGTATTTGTAACTGTGTAATGTATTGGAGCATCACATTCCTCTCAATATCCACACTATTTGACCTAACCACATGCCAAAGTTAACTCAAGCAAGACAGTAAATCCAACAGCCCTGAGTGTCGGTAAGTAGCACCTTGAAAACCAGGCTTAGTCACTGGTACGCAGATGTGAGGATTAATGCTTTATGGGTGCTCTCAAAGTGCAAAAGTGCTATATACAAGTCATAGATCTATTTACAGCTTAATTGCTGAAGGCATGTTGATGGACTGTAATTATTGTGGGAGTAGGCTTGATGTGCAGAGGAATAACAGCTTTGTGAAAGTCGCAGTTCGTAATGAAGGTAGATACCTGTAGTCCTTTACCACAGTTTAAAGTATTATTGCAAGATTTTTTTCAGGTACAGGTTTGTGTGTGTTCGTTTGTACATGTGTGTCTGTGTAAGTGTGTTATTGTCTTTAAAAAAGAAACACTAGATGAACTCCAGGCTCTCTTTATTAATTACAGGGCATACAGTAGCAGTAGCATGACTTCTGATGGATCTTACAATGTTTTTTTCCAGTAGTTTTTCTTAATGCTAGCATACAATACCAAATATATTTTCAGATGTTGTAGCTTCTCCATCCCTGGGCAAGTATGCATCTCCTCTCTGCACCATTTTACGTCCTGCCTGGCCATGCCACATGTCAATGTCGTGGGATGAAGCTGTTAACATAATCAACCATTAATGCCACTTGCGAGAGTTTATCAAGTGGTGTGTCACAGAGACCTCAATTGACTGACTCATTCCTTTTATTATATTAGTCACTGAAAAGAAAAGTTTACTCATTTTACCAAAGTTTACTCTCTTTACCAAAGATTCATCATCCAAGTGCATGTGTGATTTCTGTTCTGGTAAGCCATCCATTCAGTAGAGGGATGTACATTTGTTTCTTAAGTCTTATCACCCAGCGTATCTTGTCATGTTTGAATTAAATCATTTTTGGTGTGTCCTTAGAGTGTGTAACTAAAATGCGTGATAAATGTTACCTTCTGTTTCATGACTGAATGACTGTGTCCCATGCAGGCTGCTTTCTGTCCTGCCTGGAGACTCTCTCCCTGCAGGGCAGCTGTGCAGGAGTGCTGAGGGCAGGATGCTCTGGCGGTTCCGACAGCTACTCCTCCCTCAACGGCATCCGCATCCTCAGCCTGCTCTGGATCATCTCAGGACACAGCGTCCAGCTCAGCGCCTGGAGCAGCCTGGGTGACCCAACAGATACATGCAATACACTCTTTAAATATTGTCACATGTTTTCACTACTATGTTCAAATACACTCCCTGGGCAGAGAGAGAGAGAGAGAGACACACACACACAAACTTATACTTATATATAGCATATTATATATATATATACTTATATTATGCTTATTATGCGTGTCATAAAATGTGATCTGATTTTCATCTAAGTTACTGTTGAAGATATTACACAATGTGGTAAAGCTAATACTGCAAAAATAAACTATTACATTTATGCCTTTCTTCTTACAGTGATGGCAGGTTGTCCAGTACCTGAGACATTAAAACAGCCACAAATCATGATGCTTCCTCAACTGCAAATGCAGAGTAGAGTGGGTGCATTAGTAGTGTTGTTTGGATGTCATCCAATGCTGGGTGTTGTTTTTGCACAATTCATTATGTTTCTCCAATTCACAAGCTATTCTCCAAGTACAATCGTGGAGTGTCAATGAGCTTTTTGTCTTAAAGCCAAAAACGAAGCAAATGAAGTTGTTTGCACAAAGCCTCCACTGTAATGTCCTGCCATGAGCACACTTAGGGCATCAGTGATGCACTCTCTCTATTACAAGGTGCAGTTGGGGGAGCATCATAATTTGTGGCTGCTTTGATGTCTCAGGTGCTGGAAACATTGCTATCACTGCAAGACAAAAATAATTTTCAAGTTTATTAAACTTTCAATAGTTTATTTTTCAAAACTTCTTTTTATTTCCATATATCATGTGCAGTCATACAGTAGATCATATGTGCAGTACAATAAAGACAGAACAGAATATGTGTATTCACAAGTATAAAAGTCTTGAAGGAATTCTCAGTTATTTTGCAGTATTAGCCTTCAGAAAATCATGGACATCCAAAAGGTTCACATACTTTTCTTGCCACTACACACACACACACACACACACACACACACACACACACACACACACACACACACACACACACACACACACACACGCACACACACACACACAAACATTCATAGATGCTTCTATTGTTCTGTTTTCTCTTTCAGACAATGATAAGCAGTGGAGAGCTGATGTGGAGAGGAACCCTTTCTATGTGTTTGCATTCAGTGGGCCTGTGTATCTGGCTGTGGACACCTTTCTGCTGTTAGGGTATGCTGTAGCATAACAGAGTACAGCAAAGAAGACTTACACAATTACAGACCTTTTTCTTTATTTTTTTATTAGATTACAGTGTACAATGACATGGTCATGGTATTATTGACATTTTCACATGCATACAGTAAATACCAACCCATACTCCCATCTCACATATTCATACAGACACCACACAGAGACATTTAGATTGATGACACAGAGGTCAACGTCAACGTGATAGACCCCTAATATTCTGGCTTGATTACCACAATACGTTCCATGCTGATGATTTCACTTGCCCTGATTGCCTAATACGAGTAGGAAAGTGGTCAGACAGCATGCGTTAGTAACATTCCCTGGCAGCATCGTTGCCCCGTGTATCATCAACTTTACAGTACATCTTTGATGTCATACATCTCTTCTGCCTGTCCCAGGGGCCTTTTGAGTGCCAAGTCCCTCTTGGCCTTCATTCAGAGATCAGAGGATAAACTGAGCCCAGGACTTGTGGCACATTTCCTGTTTAAGAGATTTAAGAGGTAAGGCTTTAGAACCAGTCATAGTCCAAGCATGTAAACCAACACAGAAGATATTTTTAGTGGTTCATCAAAGGAACACTGTAATTTATTTATATAAAATTCATTCCATGCTGTAGCTGGCTTTTCTAATATAGTTACCTGTTTTGAGAAAATACATAATTTCCCTATAAGGGATATTTATATAACCCAAAAAATACAAAACAACATGTTACACTGGTAGGAACAGACTGAAGAGAGGGTTGTAATTTTCAGTTTAGAAGTGTTACAACCTACATTATTGATTTTCTTTCTCCACTGGCAGGGTGCAGCCTCTCCATCTCTTTATCGTGTGCCTGGCTGTTGGCCTTTTCTCTGTTGTCCAGCGAGGGGCTTTCTGGTTCATTGCTGACAATGAGGTCCTGAACTGTAAGAAATATTGGTGGTCCAACCTGCTGCTGATCAACAATCTATTCACCATTACAGACATAGTGCGTACATTTGTTCAGTAAAGTGACCGTTATTACCAGAGGTGGAGATCCTGGCTTTAGAAAGTAAAAAATCCTCCATGTATTCATTCTGCTGTGCACTTAACACAGCTGATTTTACTGACTAGCTGATCTAACTGCTTGATGATTGGTGTGCTCTTTAGACAGCTGGTTTAGAAAACAGTTGGACCAAATACATGGCAGGGTTTTTTTTTACTTTTGGAAGCTGGGATTTGATTATTAAACTGTTTCTTCATCCATACTGGTGAGGTAAACTAAGGTGGATTCATTTACATTTACAAAGAAGTATGAGAGTCCTACTAGATGTCTAATAGCTGTCTCTTTAAAGTGTGCACCATGGACCTGGTACTTATCCATCGACTTCCAGTTCTACGTCACTACCCCTATAATCGTATCAATATACAGATGGTGAGTCATTGAGCACACTTTCTTTTTCTTACCTGTTTTTGTCCATTGACTTTTTAACGAGTGTGCCCATACTGTGCCTGTGTGATTCCAGGGATAAAAAGGTGCTTGTAGCTGTGTCTGTCATTCTTATGGTGATGTCATGTTTGACTGGAGCCCTTCTCACAGCCATTTTGCATCTGCCTGTCCATCAGCCCACTACCCTGTAAGTCAGTCATTTCAAGTCCGAGTTCTATTATTTGTCTTATACATAGTCATAGCAGTAGACTTAGCAGACTGTGTAGAAAAGTTAAGAGAAAGAATATGCAGTCAAGTAAATTAAGTAACTTTCTTCCCCTGTTTCTGACTGTCATTCCAGGTCTTATCAGAGCTACTTCCAGTATTATTACAACAAACCATATACCAGGTATGGGCCATACCTAGTGGGCATCTTGGCTGGAATCTACCTGACAAGCAAAAGTGGCCACTTTGTGAGACATCGGGTAAATTTACATGTCATTGTTTTCATTGTGTGGACATTGTAGTGGACATCCTGGGTTCAGAAGGTAAAACTCCTGCCACATGTTTGTTCCAGCCAATTCACTGAAGCAGCTGATCCTAATTAGCACAGCTCTTCATTCAGGTAGATGAGCTCATTAGTGAAATAACCTGTGTTAAGAGCACAGGAAGAAAGAATACATGGGTTTGCCATGGAAGTTGGTCCATCTCTAAAATAACAGAGCATGCTCTCATCAAACTGCTTTAATATTAATGTAACAGTGTGAAATTGTACTGTTAGTGGCAGGCAGCTCTGGGCTGGTTATCCTCTCTCTCAGTGATGATTACTCTGGTGGGCCTGGCCTACAGCCTAAGGGAGGTTCCCCTGAGCCCATCCCTGCCCCACGCACTCTACCAGGGGCTTCACCGCACACTGTGGGCCATGGCTGTGGCCTGGATCATCTTGGCCTGTGAGGAGGGCTATGGAGGTAAGAAGAGACACTGACCAAAAGAGAGAGTAGACTAAAGATGACTGTACACTGAAGAGTTTTTTGAGCAATATTGCCAGGCAGTGTAACTTTTAGATGTTATTTGGGCACTTTATCACTCATATTAATCAATACATTTTAATCAGGAGAACATAGATCAGCAGTAGGCAACTTTTCATGATCATCCCACCTAAAAAATTAGGAGCCAATAATGTTGTTGCCCAGCAACATTGCGTAAAAAAGCTGACTTACGTATGTATCATCAGTTTTCAAGAGACTGCAAGGATGGAGAGGTTGTTATTGTGCATTTCATCTATAAGAGCCATGAAAGTCTTTCTTGTGCATGTGTAGGGTTTGTGGACAGGTTTCTGTCTATGAGTGAGTGGATTCCTCTGTCCAACATCAGCTTTGCATGCTACCTCATCCACCCCATACTTATCATACTATACAATGGCAAACAGGAAACACTTATGCACTACACGGATCTGAACTTTGTGAGTACTCCAATGTGTGTGTGTGTGTGTGTGTGTGTGTGTGTGTGTGTGTGTGTGTGTGTGTGTGTGCAGGACAGAGTACATTTTTTCAGAGTCTATTTTTTTTAACAAAGCTTTTTTTCTTCATTAGTTCTACCTGTTCCTGGGCCACACTGCTTTGACCGTCTGTCTGGGCTATGTGCTGACGATTCTGATCGAGAAGCCATTCCTCTTTCTGAAAGGCAGTCGTGGGAGGTCCACATGAACTGGAGGGTGTGATATAAGAAAATGTAATGATGCTGATATTTTTGTTTGTGTATATATATATATTGGCATTGTGATTTTGAATAGAAAAAATGAATTGAATTGAATTGGCTTGTGCAGCACAAAAGCTGTTTTTGTCTCACCAATACAACACACAACATGTAGCATAGACACATGTTTATTAACATGCTGCACTTTTCCACTGCTAGCCCTTCTGTTGGAATTTTCTGTTCTTTCATGTTCTCCTCTCCACTATTTTCATTTTACTATTCTTCTCCTGCACCCATTTCAAACGTTTTCCCCTTATTGCGTGAATGCTAGGATTTCATAACCATTTTGCACAGCCTTTTTGTCTCCAAGTGCTCATTAAGTCGCCGATTCTGATACTCACGTAGCTATAGTTTTACGCATTAGGTTTTACATTCAGCTTTATTTTTTTATTTTTGTGAACCTGTAATTATAAACCATTCTAGGCTTGAGTGCTTGCACACTCACCAGCTATGATGTCAGCAAGCGGCGTTGGTTGTGGGTAGTGGTATGTTAATAGCGCTCTCTAGTGGCCATATTGAGTAACTTAGTAACAATGTTTCTGCAGAGATTAAATTCTATGCCCTCTTTGTAGGCACATATCACAAAGAGGAAAATATTACATTTGTCATAAAAGTAATGGCTCTAAAATAATCTAAATCCTGTTAATTATATATTTAAAAAATACAAGAGAAAACACATTGAAATCAATTTAGTCTACCAGCTCAAAGATGTGTCTAAATTATACCTCACACATCCACAATGGCACATACACAAATACACACAAACACTATCCCACGTTTTGGCTATCATATTGTTGGGGTAACGAAATGTCATGGGTGGGACCAGCGGTGCAAGGGTCCATCATCGCCGCTTGCAGCAATATTTATATAATGTCTCTGTCAAAGATATAAAGGTCATAATTAGCAATGGTCAGCCAAACCTCTGTGAACAAGCCTTCAATTTGTGGAAGATGAGTCATAAATATTGGTTGCATTCACTCTGCCATCAGACTTCAAACAGCCCTCTTGAAATGCAGTCTGTTTACGAGACCACACATGACGTTGACTATGTAATGTAAGTCATCAAGCAGTACAAGTCATAGCGATCCAACTTCTGTTGACTCCCCCTGTTAATCTCCCCAATCATTATGCTGCGTGCCTTTCAAATGACTGGAGCTGCTCTCTCTTTGGTGTATGTACGTAGCTGCACCTCAGCACTCAGGAACGTCACACCAGAGACCCCCCTGGGTGGGTGGGTGAGGCATAGGCTGTGTTTTGGTCACCTTGGGGTGCATTTACAGAGGGCGTGGTGGGAAAACAGTCAAAGGGCAGCCAGTTGCATTTGTGACACCTCAGTCCACTTGCTGGCCTGCTACACTGACTCATGACACACAGTAGGACAAGCTGTGTACACCTAGCAGTGTGTGTGTGCATGTGTGTGTGTGTGTGTGTGTGTGTGTGTGTGCGCGTGTGTGTGTGCGCGTGCGTGTGCGGGTGGGTTTGTGTGTTTTTACCAATCAAAGCTAAACATATGGGGCAAAAAGTTCCCTACTAAGATAGGGAAACCAGACAACGGGTGGGGTGTTATGTTCCCAACTAATCTAACAGAGTTTTTCTTGGTTATTTTAATGTTACTGATAAAACAAAAAATGTCAAAATATTGCTTTACTGACTGAATTAGACAGGGGTTTGGGCTGGGCACAGTTTAGTATTGTTTAGTTATATTATAATGAGAGTCAATGGATGTACCCTATTATGAAATAAAATTTCTAAATGTGTGTGTGTGTTTGTGTGTGTGTGTATGTTTGTTGGTGTGTTTGTGTGTTTGGGCTCCTTGCAAGACCACAGCCCTGTTTATATTTAACTCCCTACAGAAAGATGACACTGCAGCGGCCTGTGCCCAGCACCGCCACAGACACACACACCCAACTCAGGCATACAGACCACAGGACAACACGCCCACTGCTTATTAAATCTATCAGTGATACATGCCTATTACTAGCCTATTTCCTTAAATATTTATATTATTATTATTATTATATTTCAAAACTTTAGCCAAGTTTTTTTGTTTTTTAATGTGGTGTTTTAGTATACTCCATACTCCATACATACTAAATGTGTAGCACTTATAGCATATGCAGCAAGGCGTACTTACACATATGAACACACCTATTTACATATACACACAGAGGAACACACAATATGAGCTGATGTCATGTAAAAACTAAAATTAAGCTGACTACCTTTATATTCACTACTGTCATAACACCGTTGCCTATCTTTTCAGTTCACCTCTTCACTGTGATTGCATAACATTGTCCCACTTCGAGGAACTGTTATTTTCAGGTAGATTCTTTAGAGGGGAAGGCAGTTAAGGGGCAGTGTCCACAAAACCATTTGTGCTTAGAGTTCAAGTCACACCCTGACAGGTGTGTTTGTGTGCTTGTGTATTTGGCCCCATCCAACTATGCTTTAATGAGATGCACAGGCATTCCAAGATTGTTTCTCTGTCCACCTGTCTGTCTATCTGTGTGCATGTGCGGGTGCGCATGCATGCGTGTGTGTGTGTGTGTGTGTGTGTGTGTGTGTGGTGTACACTCATGTTGCCATTGAAAAACTCTGACCCAGCATGTCTCTAGCCTCTCCGCTACTAGTCACTCACTCACCCATTTTCCTCCTGGTTGTCGAGTGTTCGTAACCCTCGTTAAACACACATTAACAGCCCTGCTAAGTTTGGAGAACTCCCAGGCATCTTTACACCTGCCTTCCTTTTGCCTGCCACGAATAAGAACCTGAGGTCTCATAACATGTGTAAATGTAATGTAAATCATTTACATGAATATTCTTGTTAATATAGTAGTTATACTAAATAGTATACAAGTTTTTTAAGGAAGGCTACTACAGGCAAGACCACATTTCGTCGCATATCGTACCCAAATGATAACTACAATAACTCATATTTTAACCTTGTCACTGCTTTTTTATGTGCAGTGTGTGATGATGTTTGAGGAAAAAATGTGTAAATTATAATGCCATACATAAAATATATAAAAGCATAATAATGCCACAGTGTGCTGTCATAATGTTGGGGGGGATATATCATCACACTTCGCTTTACAGAGGGTGGTGTGGTTATTGTGATTTACTGTTTTCCTAATGGAAAGTTTCACCAAAGATTTGTCTAGTGAAAATATTAAAGGATTATATAAAGAAATCATCTTCTTGAATATTTAAAGGTTACTTTTTACAACTACATTACTATAACCACAACATAGACAGTAAGTACCATATGTTGCACTACTAAGACTCTGGTTGTCAACTGTTGTTGGAATCGGCACACTGTTGATAAAGTCGCAGAACATATATAAGCACTTCTGACACGAATGCAAGCCCACTGTCTTGCTTTGTTTCCCATGTGTAGGTTTGAAGTGTATGTGTTGTGATATTGGCTAGCACAAGCTGAGGAGCTGATAACACAAGTGTAAAAAGTTAAGGGTAGTCATACTTATCGCCCTCATTTGATAAGGCGCAGGCCGCCATGTCGAACACTTACATGGTGAGACTGAAGCTTTTAAGGGGGTAGTGTTGGGAAAGACGAGGCTGACGGATGAGCTAACGGCTAAGATACAACCATTTTGTTCCTGGGGGGCTTCCCAGTGAAACCTAACCTAAGCTATTTTGAAAGTCACCAAACCTCAAAGATGCTCCTTTGGATGGTCGGAAGACAAACTAAAAAAGTGTCTACAAGTTTGGAAGTATTTGAGTCAGTGACTAGGCACATGGAAGTGTGTGTGTGTGTGTGTGTGTGTGTGTGTGTGTGTGTGTGTGTGTGTGTGTGTGTGTGTGTGTGTGTGCGTGTGTGTGTGTGTGTGTGTGTGTGTGTG
Source organism: Setipinna tenuifilis (assembly GCA_030347295.1). Taxonomy (NCBI): domain Eukaryota; kingdom Metazoa; phylum Chordata; class Actinopteri; order Clupeiformes; family Engraulidae; genus Setipinna; species Setipinna tenuifilis. Next base: position 27,384,276 of record CM059273.1, read on the forward strand.
TGTGTGTGTGTGTGTGTGTGTGTACATGCATTTGTGTGGAAACTATGCATGGTCTGAGATCAAAGTGGAGCCAGAAACTTCTTAAGAAACCCCCTAAGATTCCAGCCCCTATCTTATCTTTCACTTTATCAACTCTTAGACCACACTAATAGAAGGGCCTAAAAACAGAATCAGACTTTTCCAGACTTTTGTCAGTTTTAGAATGTGTTATGTTGGATGGTCAAAAAAAACAACAACAACAATAAATAGGAACCTTTCTAAGTTTGGAACTTTATTACACATGAATCATGTTACATATCCAAATTGCATATTTTCCATGTTAAACTACAGTGACAGACATTCATTTCAGGGTGACACCTGCCTATTTTTCTGTCAGTTTAATTCAACTCATCAGCAGGGAAACATGTAGAGAAAAATTTTCCATGTCACAATACCATCCGCCCTGTGGCCGGTCTGCTATGCGTTCTTTGAGTTGAGCAAGAGAACTGTCACAGACGTGTACAAAAACACCTGTTAGTGAGAGTACCTCATGTTACACTCACACGTGGGTCACCGGGCTGCCCAGGGAGAAGACGGGGACAGACTGACAGACATACATACAGACAAACAGACAGACGGGAGAGAATGACACAAGAGCCTGAAAACTATATATGTACCTCAAAGCCTCTAGACTTCTTAGAGTCTCTAGTTTGTCCATTATACTCTCAACGAAAGTATGCTGTTATTCCCAGGGGATTCATTAAAAATGTCTTTGAATGCTAAGACCCCAGGGGTTGCAACACCAGTGGCGCCAAGGCTTGGGGGTCCGCCTGAAAACACTTGGTCTGTCCTCACCCTTCTGATTTCACCACCGCTGATTAAAAGAGAGCCACTGTGAGTGAAAGTGGATGTATCCGTGGTGTACGATCAGTGAAAAAAGAGGGCAAATATAGTCATGTGGTGTTAAGTGCCCAGAGCCGGCACATGTCTAAGCTATCAGGTAACTGACTTTGTACTTAGGGGGGACAACAGCTAAAAATAGACTCCACCTCCCTAAGTCCCCGTAGTCTCCCGAGTGAACATGGTCCTGTGCCCTACATCACTGTTCAGTAATAGTCATTTGGATGTTAAAAAGGTATGTAACAAAAAACATTCTGGAAATATCTGGAGAGGACGACAGGTCCATTGTGACGACTGAGGCCTTTGCTTTCCAGGGTAATTAAACACAGCATGTGCTTTAATCCATTGGCAGCTGAGCCTAGAGACGCAGAGGGCAGTCTCGGGATAGAGACTTAGTCTGGAATGTTTATGTCCGTGTGCTTCCAAAACATGAAGGAAATCAGGACAAAATACATATTGAGACTGAAAGAAAGCACTCAGTTACTCGTTTAATTGCATGGCAATGAAGTAAACTGTTCTGTTGTTAGTCGTGTTTTTTTTTTATTCTCAGATGGTGTTCCGTGTTCATATTCTTACAGATTTGTAAGCTATTAAAAATGTGTTACATATAGAGAAATTAATATGTGGAATTTCTAGAAAATGTAATTAGATTTTGTAAACATTCTGCACAGTTTATTTTTTGTGGTGACTTTATTCAACCAAAACAATAGTGTGTCATCATATGTTTTATTGCTGTATTTTTAGTGTGCTGAAGGGAATACAGATGGGTAATCAAATGCAGGTTATTATGATACTACTACTCTAAAGAGAGCCACTCTACAAACAGGTGATGACAGTTTTATTGTACTTTAAAAATAAACATAGGGATCTAAATAGACCAAACCCAGCTCATCCAGTGATTAGCCTGTGTAGTACATGAGAGCAGGAGAGTTAATGGAATAAATTAGCCTGTTTGTGTTCTGTCTCTGTCTGATATGAGCCATTTGAAAACATTTTTATAAGTGGAAAAGACTAACATGTTTAAACATTCAGACAACAAAATCAGGAAGAGGTGGTTCATGTTTTTGCACCTTTGTTAAAAGTAACAAATGTCTCAGATAGAAAATCCTGTTGACTATCAACTTACTCAGTTGTCGGAGAGCATACAACAGATGTGATGTAAACATTTCTGGGAAAACTGGTTGCTGCAGAATTTAGTGTATCAATCAAATTATTTCAAAGTCTTCTTTTTTTGTTTACAATTGTGTTTGCTACTCACCAGTTTTTCATTTGCAAGCAGACATGATTTTATATACATTTTCATATTGTGAACCTTAAATAAGAACCTGTCAAGTACAGAGACACAGGAACTTCCAACCAGGGGTCAGAGTTTGGCTGGTTAGCAAGGCACTTTCTCGTCCCCATTTTTCCCCCGAAATTGCATCATATCCACTCCCATGCTGATTGGTGGGTGCTCCACTATCAGCTCATTCAGGAGGGTGTCCCTCAACTACATGACCATCTATTTTTTTAATTTCCAATGTCCTTCCTCAATATAGTGTTCTGCTCTATCTCACATCAATCAGTAAGGTGGCACTTCTTTGGCTAAGTAACATGGACGGAAATGAGCCCCATGAAACTCCATTTTGAAACTTGAAAAAGTCATTCAATATTGGCTGAATTCACTAGCCTAACATTTCCCATTAAAATGAAAGGGGATGGGACTTGCTCACTTTTTCCAGTTAGTGTAATACCTCCATGCTTCCAACAGTCAAGCGAATATGCTACTGACTTAACTAATAGCCCAGCTAGTAGCTAGTAGTAAGTCTTTTCACAAATCACGAGTTGCTGTGAAGTCACGGGTTCAAGCCGTGGCTGGACTGTGCAGAATACCCCCAGTTACAGTGGTGCCATGTTCATGGTTTGGAGGCAGGAAGACCTTTGTCAAAGTTGAGCCGTGTACCCAGTTAGCTCACTTGGTAGTGCATCTTACTCCCAATCTGGAGTTGCTGTAAGGTCACAGGTTCAGGTTTGGCTGGACTGTGCAGGATAACCTCTTTACAGTATGGTTTAGGGGGGTGAGTGTAACAGATACCAGTTAGCCTAGTGTTAAAGGGGTCCTTCCATCAAAAACCACTTTTGGTAGCTCTATTTACAATGTGGTGGGTCACAACAAGCAGTATAATAACAAGACGTGAAATTCGACCCTCATGGTTTTACTGGTCATTGAAGGGTCGAGCTAACCAAAACGAGCGGATCAGAGCATGCTAAACCTATCTATTTCACTAGGTCGTAAGCCCCGCCCAGAGCCATGTATGGCAAGCCCACATCCCAAAGGATTGGTGGACAGAAGCTAGGTGAGCGAAAGACAGCGAATTTGCCCAATCAGAGGTGCCTTATTGTAGCCTGGGCACGCCCATACTTCCTGTGCTGCTGCATTTGACTGTCGCTTGCAAGTCAGTCTGGCCAAGCCGCCTGTCTACACCATTTCTACATTAACAGAGAAACTGGGACCAATGAAAATCTAGCATTTCAAAAAGGCAATGACGCGGTAGTTTAGCGACCGGAAATCTACCTCAGTCACTGTCAACATGGCGAACGTGGAGCAACGGCAAGATTTCAATGCAGCTGTAGCTGCTGATTTAGAAGAATTCAAAGAGAAGTTCTCTCTGAAAATAGAGCAAAGGTCAGCCCTTGAAGCATTCCTTACAAGAAAAGACGTTTTCGCAATGCTACCGACCGGCTTCGGCAAAAGTTTAATTTATCAGTTAGCCCCACTGGTTGCCAAGTCGATTCTTGTTGTTTGTATCAAGCTGTTTCTGTTGCTGCGTATACGTCAGAGGACAGAGGGGTGTGATTGGCCGAAGCTTCGTCCAGTAGCAAACACAGGCATTTCACACACGTGGGTTAAGCCCGCCCTCTGAGAAATGGGTTTACAACACAGCTTGGCCAGACCAATGTTCGCAGAGCATTGATAAGTCGCGTTAGCCAGGCTAGCCTTATTGACACGTCATGGATATTCATGAGGGACACCGGAAAAAACAGTCGTTCAACCACTAGACCTGTTATAGCTTACAGAAAACAGCGTCAAACAAGAAATCTAGGACATGATTTTTCACAGAAATCACGCACAACGCATTCAACCATAGTGGCGACACAGAAATATGAATAAAAATAACGATGGAAGTTCCCCTTTAACAAACCTTCCCCCCGACAAATCAAGAGAAAAGGCTACTGATTAGCTAATAGCTTAGCATTTAGCTTACTCAGTAGTATGTCTTTCACCTAGTCTGGAGTTGCTGTGAGGTCGGAGGTTTAATGTTGGAGCTGCACTATGCAGGAAAACCGGTTGGGAGTGTGGTTTGGCATAATGGATGCCAGCTAGCACAACTCGGCGGTAGAACATTGGTAGACTTCCCTGCCAATACCTAAAGGGGATATGCTGCTGACCCAGCTAATAGCCCTGCTTTTAGGTCACTTTGTTGCATGTCTTTCTCCAATTTTGGAGTTGCTGTGAGGTCAAGGGTTCGAGCTTGGGACATAACTGATTGTACCATCAACATTGATTTTGGCTACATTTTTCAGCTCTTTTAGACACAGCATGATGCTGAAAAAGCTTAGTCATGCCTTTATTTCAAATAGATTTATTGGATTATTGTAATACTGACCTGATTGTAATACTGTATTGTATTGGATTATTGTAATACTGACCTTCAGGCAGCTAGTATTTGAAGCTCACAGAGGTCTAACACCCTAACTCTTTGTCGCCTTATGTTGCTGTATGGGCGTCTCACACTCATACTGGCTAGCCTTCTGGAGACTACTTGGGTGCCTCTGAAGAAGAATGGAGACTACACACTAAAATTGGCCTATTCAATCTAGATTTTAATTAGCTTTGCATTGCTCTCCTTGACCTCCCTCCAGTGACAGTGATAATATACAAGAAAAATCCATTTTGAAATCACTTAAACTGACAAGAACCATGGTAAATCTACAATCAACATGATCCAAACAACACATATGATGATCTTTCTAAGCTAGTTATAAAACTACAATTGTGAAAAAGTTTCCGTTTAAAAATACTTTAACTTTAAACAATGATTGGTCTAGTATATTTGGTTATATATTAGATTTTCCACAACTCAGTAGAGCCTCTAGTCTGCCATTGCCTATATGTTTCCAAATGGCATATCTGAGTGAGGTCATACGAAAATTACAAAAAATGTGTGTGCAACCTCGCGATAAACCTATAAAATCTTCCGGGTGCCATGGGGGTTGGTGTCATTTTGATGTCATTGTAGCTTCTGCCGCAAGAGAGGTGACAAGTATAAACCTTGCTTAAGCATCAACAATGTACATATTATTCGTAACCACCACTCGGACACAGAATGTCTCCCTCTAGTGGCAAGCTGGAGCTGTGGAAAATCTGATAAAAGTCAGAAAAGTGAGTGGAGCTGTCGCATCAGAAACATGATTAACTTTATTCTAATATTGTGACCATGTGCTGTTTACTTGCACAGCCTTCATTTAGACTTTCAAGTCACCCCATATCGTCCCTGCATCCTGGAGTTTTCCCTTCCATCTCTGGTTACTTAGAAGGATAAAATGAGGCCAAGTCCTTCACTGTTGCTGTCATACCACTCAAGTACTTGGGAGGAGGGGTGTGAATATGATTTATTAGCAGGTTTTATGCAAGTATAATTGCATTTCATATTGAAACATTTATTCTTTTCTTATTTTTTAGACGTTTTGAACTGTTGACTGAATGATTAAATCCATTTTTAATTAACCTAAAATGTTCACGGCTACAATTTAGAACATTTCACAAGTCTGCATTTCATCCTAACCATGTAAGTATAGCTCATCTCAGCAGTCCAATTATATCACATGTAACCAAAGCTTAGAGTAGTGAATGTGGGTGAATGTCCAAGATAAGACTCGCCCAATATTGATATTGGATGCTTGACAGCAAGAGGATATAGGTCTTGGTTTCAAAGGGGTATTAGAGAAGGAGTAAAGAGGCGCCTGGGATGCTTGTGACAATCTGGGAGCATGGCCATACATCTCCTGGTTAAACGCTATTCTTATAACTGTCTAGATGACGTTTCCAGTGGTCTAGGAATATGAAAGTGTAAAGGTTGCAGTTTGAGGTTTAGAACCACTCTGCTTTCAAACAAACACAGTGAATTGAGATGGAACTTATTTGCTTCTTCAAGGTATTTAATTTATTTGGGCTATATTTAAATATGTTGAATATGTTTTAGGTGACCGTCATTATTTATGTTGTTATTGCTCCTAGGTTTTAAGGGTTTTCATGTTGTTTGTCCAGATATGATGGGATATCATTTATTATAGCTTATAATTATATATATAAAATATCTTATTATATTTGATTGAATTGCAGTTTTTTCTGATGGCTGTAAGACAAGTTAGTTGCGCCTTGGGGATAATTAAGATACATTGAACCTTAAACCTCTGTGTGTCCTCTGTCCTTTTCACAGGTCAAGATTAAAGCTTCATGAATGACATGACTGACACAAATGACAGACAAGAGGATGAGTATGAATATGAATACTCAGAGTATGGATGGATCAGAAGGCTTAAAGCTGCCACTGTCACATGGTAAAAAAACTTGAATATGATTAGCTAAAAGAAAACTGTTGCAACCACACCTGCCAACATTTGAGTAGGTAGATCCTAGTGGCGGTCAAACATTTTGATTTGATTTAATAATTAAGTTTGGACTTAATTATGGGAGATTACTGAGGCAAAACAAGGGGGGTGGGGCGGTGGGACTGAAATATGGAAAAAACACAGAAAAATCATGTTTTGGCAGCTATGGTCACAACACAAATGGAAAAAACTATACATAGTTTTGCATAGTTTTATTTAGGCGTTAATTGTGATCCGTCCCTCAGCCTCTGGCATGTAATGTATGATTATTTGACTCTCTCTATATATCTCTCCCTCTCTATGCCCCTGCAGTGCCCCACTTACAGGACTTGAGCCAAACAATGTGACAGTAGGCTTAACCACAACAATGACACCAGGTCATCCTGACACCACGACCGCTGTCCCTGCAGCCGATGACACGTGTCTCACCCAACCACAGTCCACTCTGAGTGACAGAAAAGTAAGCTGTGACACTGATCTGACTGAGTACAGTGAAATCTGTGCCGGTCCTGTCATACACACAGGCATGGATCCCCTCTGTCCTGTAGACTGCAGTATTGTTCCTGTCTGTCCAGAAACTGACACTAACGAGTCTAGTCTGGACACCAGTGTGCCTGCCACAAACAGTAGAAGGGACCTACATTCAACTTTAGCAGACTGGACTTTAGACACTGGCAAAGACCCCACCAGTTATCCAGGCAGTGCTAAGATCTTGGACAGTAGTATGCATGCCAGCCACAGTAGCAGGGACTTAAATTCCCTTGTAGACGACTTCATTCCCATCAGTCCACAGGAAGACATTTGCACAGATCTCACTAATCCACCATCTGAGACTGGCATAGCCTCGACTCCCCATGTCAGAGAGAGTGACATGACTGCACCAGTTATGCCTACAGATGGTTTAGTGGACCCATTTGCCCCTGTTGTAACTAGTAACAAGGACTCTGTCAACTCCCCCACCGAAACCAGCACGGTTCTTGGTGCTCTTCCCATGGACTGCATTACCCCTCTTGTACACTGTTCTGTGGATTCTCTGTCAACATCTTTAGATATAAGTACAGATAGCATCAACCCCGAAACAAACAGTAATCTTAATGTTCTAAGTGATCATAAGGAGAGCAATATGGAGAGCAATATGACCATATATTGCAGTGCCCTCAACCTAATACCTGACACCACAAGTGAACTGGTGGTTGATGAACAAATTCTACAAACAGTCTCTAGTCTCACTGATAAGCAGGAAGATACTGAGGAGGGTGACAGACAGGAGTGCATAAAGTGTGACTCTTTTCTATTGAGTCCGGCTACCACAGATCTATTGGCTAAGGAGTTTCAGTTTCAGTGTTCTCCTGATATCAAGGAAGAATGTAGAGTTGTCTCTGAAGGAGAGGTGTGGACACAGTTAGGAACATGTGACAGTGGCAAGACAGAAGAAGACAGATGTCATAAATATTTTGAAACATATTTCTTAGGTCAGCTTTCAGAGAATCTCAATGATAAACAAGAGGATACTGTGGAGGGTGATTTGGACACATGGGTAAAATGTAACTCTTTTACAGTGAGTCAGTCTACCACAGATGTTGTGGCTGAGGAGCTTCAGTTTCAATGTCCCCCTGATGTCAGAGAAGAGGTTAGTGTTGTCTCGGAGGGAGAGAGGTGGACACTGTTAAAAACCTGTGACAGTGGCAGTACAGGAGATGATGAAAAACATGCACATATTCAGAAAGATTATTCAAATCAGCATCTAGAGAGTCAGACACCTGAGGAGACTCATGGTTACCAGGAGGGCAAGACTGAGGAAAGTTGTGCGGCTGGTGGTGACACATATGATGTATTAAGACCTCTTCATGACTCATCAACAGAAGATCAGGGGGTTAGCCTTGAATGTGAGGCCAAAGTAGAGCAGAAGGTTTTAGGTTACTGTGACAAACATCTCTTGGTGCAGACTGCTGAGAATTTCACAACGAAAGCTCCTGAGATTAGCTCTCAGGGTGACACAGCAAAGGATAGCCACACTCATCCTGTACAATGTTCTGTGGATTCTCTGTCAACATCTTTAGGCACAAGTACAGATAACATTAACCCTGCCACGAATAACAACCTTAATCTTCTGGGTGGTTCTGAGCACAGCAGTAAAGAACCCATATCTTGCAGTGCAGTCAAGTTAACACCTGACACCATAAGTGAGCTGGTGGTTGATGTTCAACATCTGGTAACAGTCTGTAATCTTTCTGATGAACAGGAAGATACTGAGGAGGGTGATACCCATCTCGTGGTGCAGAGTGCTGAGAATTTCACAATGAAAGCTCCTGAGATTAGCTCTCAGGGTGAAATAGCAAAGGATAGCCACACTCATCCTGTACAATGTTCTGTGGATTCTTTGTCAATATCTTTAGGCATACGTACAGGTAACCTCAATTCCCAGACAAACAACAACCTTAATCCTGAAGAGAGCAATATGGAACACGTATTGTGCAGTACAGTGAGCGTAACACCTGAAACCATAAGTGAGCTGGTGGTTGACATACAAAATTTGACAACAGTCTCTAATCTCACTCATAAACAGGAGGTTACTGCGGAGGGTGATTTAGAGAAGTTCATGAAATGTGACTCTTTTCCAACGACTCTGGCTATCACAGATGTGGTGAGTGAGGAGCTTCAGTTTCAATGTTCTCCTAATGTCAGAGAAGAGGTTAGCATTGTCTCTGAGGCAGAAAGGTGGACACAGTTAGAAATCTGTGACAGTGGCAGTACAGAAGAAGATAAAAAATGTGCATATTTTCAGACACATTATGTAGGTCAGTCTTCAGAGAATCTTGCACCTGAGGAGACTCATGGTTACCAGGAGGGCAAGACTGAGGAAAGTTGTGCGGCTGGTGGTGACACATATGATGTATTAAGACCTCTTCATGACTCATCAACAGAAGATCAGGGGGTTAGCCCTGAATGTGAAGCCAAAGTAGAGCAGAAGGTTTTAGGTTACTGTGACAAACATCTCTTGGTGCAGACTGCTGAGAATTTCACAATGAAAGCTGATGAGATTAGTTCTCAGGGTGAAACAGCAAAGGATAGCCACACTCATCCTGTACAATGTTCTGTGGATTCTCTGTCAACATCTTTAGGCATACGTACAGATAACATTAACCCCATAACGAACAACAACCATAATCTTCTGGGTGGTTCTGAGGAGAGCAGTAAAGAACCCATATCTTGCAGTGCAGTCAAGTTAACACCTGACACCATAAGTGAGTTGGTGGTTGATGTACAACATCTGGCAAAAGTCTGTAATCTCGCTGATAAACAGGAAGATACTGAAGAGGGTGATACAGATAACTCTTTTTTATTTACTCAGGCTATTGTAGGTGTTGTGGCTGAGGAGCTTCATGTTCTGTGTTCTCCTGATGTCAAAGAGGAGGTTAAAGTTGTCACTGAGGGAGAGAGATGGACACAGTTAGAAACTTGTTACAGTGGAAGTACAGAAGAAGAGGGACAGCATAGATATTTTGAGACACATTACTTAAGTCAGCCTTTAGAGAATGTCACTGATAAACAGGAGGATACTGTGCAGGATGACATAGGCATTGACACACATCCCTTGACCTATAGCTTTCAGAATTCAATTACGGAAAGCCACCCGCTAATTAAGAGCGGTAACTGGGACCAGTCAGAGACAGACCAGAACCAGGCAGCTGTTGCCCTGGGAGACTTAGGCAATGTCTCCACTGAAGAAGAAGAAGGAGTCGGTTTCAAGCCAACAGATTATGGCTCGTCATCTAATGAGTCGTGGGTGGATGCTTTCCAGTTCTTAGCAGGTGAGGAGAGTGAGGCATCTATTTTTGACGAGTGGAGGCATCCTCCATCTGTGAGTAGCTGTGGTGAGTCAACACACGACACAAAGGATTTAAGCGCCCCAGGGGGAACAGTAGTCACTGCCCTTAGTGAGCCAATCAGTTACTCTGCTCTCCAAAGCCCACCTGTTGAGAGATGGTCGTCCACAGACAGCTGGGTTAGTGCGCTCTCAGACTGGGCTCCTGCTCTGCCTGCACATCCTGAGGATTCATTCCTCTGTGAATCTCTGACAGAGGCCAGCATGGCTATCCTGGACCAAGCCGAGGAACCTGGCCCAGATGGGTCGACCAAAAGTGGGCAGATGGTCACGACCCTCCCACAAAACCTGTTGGCTCTTGGTGGCCATCAGTCAGCCGAGGTCAGAGCGGAAGTTGATGTGGATTCCAGAGGACGGACATCAGACCCAGTTGCATGCTGCTGCCTGCCGTTCCCCTCGGAGAAAACTACAGCTTTGTCTAGTGACATGGGGGCTGCCTGTGACACATTCTCAGCGGGTGAATCCTTTATACACCAATCGGACTGTCCCAGGAATTTGCTTTATGGGGACAGCTATAGGATTCCGACAGAAGCTTTTCCAGATTTATACCACAAAGTACAATCTTCCCTAGAGCTGCCATACAAAGACAGTGGACAACAATATGTTAAGGTGAGCAAGCATGTTTAAAAAAAATGTCTATAGTAGAACACTAACTACTTTTGTTTAGCTTTTTATGGTTCTGCTTCAAAGGGGGAAATGTCAGGTTGATGATGCATGATCTAAAAGGCTATACTCTGTTTTTGAGAGACGTGTTGCAGCAATTATGAAGTGTGTCAAATATAGTTTGAATATCGTGATCACATTTATTTTGCTTTGCCCGTGTGCCGCTGTTTACGTATGGGACTCTTACTTACCTTTACTCTTTGTCCTTGATAGTCCTAATATAGCACTCTGCAGTGACAGGAATTTCTGGCATAGTTTTCATCATTGAATATGATCTACTCGCTGTGCGCTGGCAAAGATGTAGGTGTCAGGCTGCACGACACAAATGTCACCAGACTGCCCTGCACCGTGAGGGGCACAGTTTGCCTAGAAACATCATAGTTACAAAGCTACTTTGACCACACATTTGCGTAGGCCCCTCTTAAATGCATGCTCACACACTTTCACATGCTGCATGGTTCACATGGAACACTTCACACATATAAATCAACATACACACACAGACAGGCACAGGCACGCACCACACACACACACATACACACACACACACACATACACACACACACACATACATACATACACACACACACACACACACACACACACACACACACACACACACACACACACACACACACACACACACACACACACACGCACACACACGCACACACACACACACACACACACACGTATATGCACTTGCATTACACATGTATGTACACACATACCCAAACAGTGGCGAATGACACAAAAACACTTAGTCAGACTGACAGCTGCAGCTGGGCAAGAAATAGAAGAGGAAAAAAGCAGATAACTCTCACGAAATGCTAATTTTAGAGCAGTGCATGATAATAGCTCACACCCAATGGGAGTGGTGGCTGGGGGAAGTGGGTTGGTGGTGGTGGTGGTGGGGGGGCCAGGACACTGAAACTCGATTCCATCGCCTCCTCTAGTTTCTCAGTTCCCTCCGCTCTCACACATCTAACTGGCCCACAGGAGAAAGGGAGACCCCTCTCATTGGCTCAGCTTGCCGTATATGAGTTGCGTAGATAGTGTCGCTTTTAATAGTGATGAAACTCCACCAAGCCTATATGAACACTGGACTCCCTCATTAAGGCACCATGGACTTGGGACGGAGTAAGCTAATGCTCCTTGAAGGTATGTAGAACAACAGCAACAAATAGCTAAAATAACTTTGTGAAATCGGATATGGGAAAAAAAACACAAATAGAACTTAAGCAAGTATTTGTTGTTGTTGTTGTTGTTTGTTGTGTATCTTCTAGCATGCTGTTCGTACTTTGTGAAAGTGCTCTTAGCCTGTCTAATTATATTTCTTTCATAAATGCCAGCATTAGCTTCATGCTTTTTCCACCCTCTACAGGCAGGCACCACTCTGTGGGGGGTGACAGAAGACGGCGTGTCCCTGGCTGTCTTGAGCACTGAGGAGAAAGGAGAGAGGAGTTATGGCTCTCTGAACATCTCAGATTACCTCAGCCGAGCAGCTCCAGCAGAGGGGTATAGTGCATATGCACCTTTTCTGGCCACAGACACGGGAGCCTTGACATGCAATTTGGACCAGACAGATTCACACAGGGTTTCCGGTCAAGAGAATACTGGATCTCAGCTGCAAGGGCAGAACAGAGGATTTCCACAGTTTATTATGCCCTTTGCGCCTGTCGGCCAGCCTTGTCTCGGCAACTCTGCCCAGCGACTCGTTAGCTGCTCCTTGCCAGAGGATCAGCTTGGTGCAAGTGGACTATCTAAGGACCCTCAGGCCTGGACAAACTTAATTGGCAGTACTTTTCCCTCATTCCTTCCTCCTTATGTGCGGAGTCATTTGAAGATCCATCCGCTGCTGCCAGCGGTAACGGGTGAGCTCAGAAGTCCCTCTGACACCACTGACACATCCGCCAGCTGGGACTCCTCTTCTACTTCGAGCACTTCGTCTTCCTCTGATGAGCAAGCCATTCCAGGAGATTTATGCTCTGTTAACCAAGAGTCCATATGCAAGGCCAGTAACGTCAGGAAAGAGTGCGACAACCTGCTGATAGCCACAGGAGAACGCTATAAGGTTTTGGAACAGGACCGTGTGGCCTGTCTTACTCTGGACTTTGATTCCAGACCATATCCTTCTCAATGTGCTGAAGAACAGGAGGATTTTGTGAATTCTTTTAACACTGCCAACCCTAGGAACGAGAAAGAGCATACAAAAAGTGGCAAAATGCCTCACAAGACTTCAAAGGCTGCTTCGGAGGGCAAAAGTCGCCCCAAGCACAAGAACAAGTCGGGAGGCCATCACTCGACAACACATGCTTCCAAGAAACAGGAGAATGTTCAACCGGAATCTCAAAGTGAAATTGTGTTAGCCAATGCGAGCCCTAGTGAGGACGGAGCAGTGACTGTTATTGAGACAATTGTCATAACAGAGAAGGTACCACACAAAAGCCATGGGAAAAAGAAGAAGAAACACCATCAGGCTCCCACAACAGGGAAGTCAGAAGTAGTACCACTGGCTGAGGTGGAGAATGGAGCCAAGCAAAAGACAACAAAGGATAAAGTCAAAAATGTTGAAGAGTCGGCACATGTGGACAGTGTCAAACAGAAAGCGACCGGAGCAAAAGCCAAGATTGACTGTTTTGAGACTAAGTTGGCTCAACGGAAAGGCCTGGAGAAAGTAGACTCTAAGAAAGACACTCTGCTCTCTGACATTTTACCAGTTCCTAGATTGCTGGACAAGGACACAGGAAAAATAGATAGCAAGACGAATGACAGTATCACTGCAGACAAGCATGGAGTGCTGCATAATGAGCCATACAGCAGCGTGGTCCAAGAGAAGACACATGTACCAAAGCCAGGTGTGAAAAATCATTGTAAATTGTCATTGTAATTAATGTCAGTGTCATAATTTCTGACAATGTTAATCATTTTTCTGTTGCTAGATGATGTAGGTGTGCAGAACATATTTATCATTCTAGTTATAGCCTAGTTGTCGCTGTAATTATAATCAAGTGATTCATGTTCATGTGTGTGACTGTTTTATCACAGTCCCTCAGGTGGTGGAGGATATCCAAGCAGTGCCTGTCCAAGATGACCCACAAAGTATCTCTCTTAAGTGCCAGTTTGGTACCATCGACGCTACTGCCACTGTCACCTGGACGAAGGGGGGAACCATCCTGTCAGAGATGCAAAAGAGGTAAGATGCATATATAGCACATTATTATTATTATTATTATTATTCAATCTGTTGTTTATCTGCTGTTAATTCATATCTTTAAGTATGCACAACAAAAATATAAATCAATAGCAAGTGGCTATTTAATTATTTCCTTCATGTCAAAACTGAAAGTGCACTGCTCTTGAGACATTTATAATGTAGTCAGCGAGGCATCACCAAATAGGTGAAGACATGTTTGTCAACAATCTCATATTCCTGCTTTCCACTGTGGATAGTATTTTCCAAATTGGCATTTTTATACACCAAACATATTCTACCTCTTGGGGGCACTGTGTCCTTGTTTGACATGAGCTGCCCACTTGCCTGACACCAAACTGAATATCAAGTGAGTTGATGATTCATCCCTCCACTGTGGGAGGGAGTGATATTTGCTCTTTATGTAATGCTGTGATTCAGACCTTCAGCTTGTTTGATAGTGTTGCACTCAGCTCCCTGGACCCTTCCTCTAGATTTAGAGCCAACTGAGCTGAGATTGTTGTATAATGATTACCTCAGCAAGTTTACATCAAAAATAACAAGTTACTTTTCAGTAACTTACTTTTGTTTGTTTTGTTTTGACCATCTTTATATTAGTAGCTTTTTTGATGCTGTACAATAACTACTGATTAATTGTGCAAAAAAAAATCTATGTATGGGACTATGATAAAACTATAAGCTATGAAACAGTTAGATAGAAATCTCTGTTGTTTTACCCTGACAGTGCTGGTGATGTGAGTCAGGAGAGCCTGACCCTGTTGAAGGCCTGTAGTAAGGACCTGGGCATGTACCGTTGCACACTCACCTGCTCTCTTGGCTCGGCCTACTCTGACTTCCACTTCACGTCTGAAGGTAAGGCAGTAACGTCCACACCAGAGATGCAGATCCCGGCTTTAGAGAGTAAAAAAACACCACTACATATTTGAGCCATCCATATTCTGAACCAGATTGTCCTAACAAGCACACAAATCATCATACAGGTAGATTAGCTAATTAGTGAAACTTCCTGTGTGAAGTGCAGGGTTTTTACTTTCTGAAGCCAGGATCACTTCTGGTTCTCACTCACCAAACTTAATGAGTCATCATCGAAATATCTCCTAATGCAAAATTCAAATTCCACTCGCCACTTTCCTGTCATTTCTCTCACACCTGTTATCTTCTTCCCTTACTCCATCAGTTCTCTGTGAACTTGTCATCCCAAGTCATAGTAATGAAGGTGAGTGTTGTTGAATGAAATGCTTTTTGATATCCTATCCTAACTTCTCACCTCTCACAACCCAGTGGTGCTCCTCTTTTGACTAATTATCAAATCGTTTCTTTTCTTGCTAGCTTTTTCAGTTTGATAGTTTATACTATTCATCTTTATTTCCATCCAATGTCCTAGTGGAGCCCACTGAGGTGATGGGAGATGAGGAGAACGTGCAGTGCGCCCCGTTGCTCTTCAAAGATGACTTCCTGTCGGAGCAGTATTTTGGGGAGCACCAGCCTGCCAGCATCACGACGGAGAAGGAGCACTTTGGCGAGGGCATGCACCGCAAGGCCTTTCGTGCCACGTTGAAGGCTGGCACGCTGTCAGATTTATCTGCGGGGCACCCCTGTGTCCTTAAGGTGCATAACTCCATCAGCCATGGCACCAATAATATTGAGGAACTCGTTCAGAGGAACTACAACCTGGCTGTAGAGGTGAGATATAGTAGCAGTGGGATGATTACAAGTAGAATTGCTTTTGGTTTAAAGTAAGTTGGTTAATGGAGCTGTCCAATATGTCCCACGGCAAGTTTGTTAATGGAGGTGTCCCATATGTAAATGATATAGGTGAATTGTACAAAATTTGCATATAGTTTATCTAAAAAATGCAAGTAAAATATATGACAGTAAACCATACTAGATTACAAGATTCTTAGTAAATTTTAAACCTATGTAATGTGTATAGGCTGCCGTTTGTAAAGTGGCTCGCGCAAAAAAAAGCAACATTTTGTCATATTTAGCTTCACACAATTTAAAAAAAAAACTGTTGTGGATTTTTGAGAGTCATTTTTTTGCACATTGACAACAACATTTGTCAACTTAGAGATATTTTAAATAGTTAAAGCCAAATATTAAATATTACATCTAAATGTTAAATCTAAATCCAAATATTAAATATTAAAAATATTCAATATACATCTAAATGTTAAATCTAAATGTTTCGGGTGAATCTAAATATTTACCTGATATGCAAATTCAAATGCCGGTAACCACAAGTACCAAAATAAAAGCTTGAGGAGGTCAGAGTGTGTTCATAGTGTCAAGTAATAAAACCCAACTCATCTGGGGAGATGGACTCTTTAACATTGATTACTGTGATAACAATCTAAAATAACAGAAACGTTTGGAGAAACTTTTTTTGAAGAGCACTTCAAATGAGTTTTTAGTGTCACTTTTATGAAGGTTGGGACTTGTGATTTTTAACCACTATAGCCAGCTACGAGGGGACTCATTTTGACTGATCTGTGATGTTCGCTTGCATACAAACACACTCTGACCTCCTCAAGCTTTTATTTTGGTACTTCCGGTTACCGGCATTTAGAATTTGCATATTGGGTAAAAATTTTAAATTTAGATTTAGACTTAGCATTTATATTTAACATTTAACAATTAGGTGTAACATTTACATTTAACAATGTAAAATACCTTTAAGTTGACAAATATTGTCGTAAATGTGCAAAAAAAAAACCTGAAAAATTCACACCATTTGAAGCTAAATGTGACAAAATGTTGCTGTTATTTTCAGCATGAGCCGCTTTACAGACGGCACCCCATAAATGTGTATTGCTTCTATAAAACATGTAAGTCTTATACCTTTGTTGTATGAGAAATATGTAAAAGTGACCTTAATCATTATATACTATGAGGCGTTGAACATTCTTGTAAGGTTTTCAAATGTATATTTTACATGGAGAACTATATTCAGATAACACATTGTTCGGTAGAATCCCATGTTTTAATGTGCTTAGCATGAATTGATTCAGTGACTAAATTATCTATGTAATTCAGTAGTCAAATAGATGTTTATGCCCTTAGGAATGTCATGTACAAAATACTGCCAGAGAGTATATTAAGGCCTACAACAACGTGGCCAAGTCAGCTGAGTCGTTTGGTGAACTTCCAGAGTAAGTAGAACCCTACTTACGTTTTTTCAATGTGTTTATGTGTAATTTATACAGAATATGTTTAAATGATTTATACAGATTTATCTAGTAGATTTAGTAGAGGGTGACCAAATGTTTCTAGCCTTCCATGTACTGTTACTGTCATATCTAGCTCCTCATGAACACTGTTTCTCTGTGCCATTCCCAGGATCATTCCCATCTTCTTGGTGCATCGGCCATCTAACGATATTCCCTATGCCACCCTGGAGGAGGAGCTGAGGGGAGACTTTGTGAAGTACTCCGTGAAGGACGGGAAGGAGATCAACTTAATGCGTAGGGACTCTGAGGCAGGCCAGAAGTGCTGTGCCTTCCAACACTGGGTCTATACTATCACAGAGGGAAACCTTCTGGTTACAGATATGCAAGGTGGGACATGACATGACATTAGCCAGACTAGTGCTGACATAGTTCCTTTGCTCAATACTGTATTTTGCTACTGTATTATGTCAGGGAACTCTTCTAAGGTTTCAGTTTCCCTTGGCTAATGTTTTAGCAACCAATCAGTAAACAGAAATAGAAGGCAGGACCAATAAGTTTGAAGTTCAGGCAAACACAGAAATGCGGCAGATTCTAGTAATTACTGTGTTTTTATTCACTATAATTATCTTGCCTGTTCGATGGGAAATCTCAAATGTTTCTATTCTGTCTCCTTAGGAGTGGGCATGAAGCTCACAGATGTTGGTATTGCCACCTGTAAGAAAGGGTGAGTATTCAGAGAACCTGCATGAGTTCACAACAGGCTGAATATCTTACCTAATGGATAGAGGTGGAGATCCTGGTGTTCTCTCAAAGTCATGTTTGGCTACTGCGCAAGAGTAGGGTTAAGGTTTGGCAAAAGCAGTCAGGGAAAGATAGGGTTAGGGTTAAGGTTAAGGTTAATAGTAGGGTTTGTTACACAGTAGTGTGCTATGGAATTTGGCTATGGATAGATCATTTTGAATAAGCAGCTCAACTTGTCAGAACACCTTCTGAAAGGCAAAACTTTACAATGTGTTCAGCCTTTGCATTAACATGGGGGGTTTCACTAACTTGCTGATCTACCTGTCTGATGATTTGGGTGCTTATTTGGATCATCAGCTGGTTCAGAAAATGGCTAGATCAATATGTGGCAGCACTGTTTGTTTTTTTTTTTACTTTTTGAAGTCAGGATCTCCACCACTGCTTATGGATCTTTTGCTAATAGTTCAGACAACCTCGCAATACTGAACTCTATCTTTTTTCAGGTATAAGGGCTTCAAGGGAAATTGTGCAACCTCTTTCATTGACCAGTTCAAAGTCTTGCATCAGTGCAACCGTTACTGTGAGCTCCTGGGCCTGACGTCTCTGCAGCCAAAGCCCAAACGGACAGCTCCCCCAGCAAAGCCCAAGCCACAGCCTGCTCCCAAGAAAAAGACTTTTGGCCCACCACTGAAAGGAAAATCCTGATCAATGGAGACAAAAAATCTTTATCAACAGCCACTTTCATAAATAAGTGATTTATTTCTTATTCAGTAGATATCAGAAAGAAGTGTGATGATAAAAGTACTTTTGGCTAAACACTAAACAGGATATTACTAAGGGATTGAAGAAATTGGCCAGTTCTATAAAGGAGTGGTTTATCAAACCTATATCAAAGAGAAGTGTGATGGTAAAGTTTGATGTCACATGAACTCATTCTGGACTTAAGTTCTGCATTTGCTTACAGGGCAAGAGTGTGACAGCATAGGCTCACACACATACAGTGAATATTGTAAATTTTCTGGACTGGAATTGCTGTTTTAAAGCTAAGAAAATTAATAATAATGCACACACACTCTTTACAAATATCCCCAGTGTGTGCAGAACACACAGGAATGGGCGCATGCATGTTTTGGTCCAGTCTTGGACTTTTCTTGATTGTACTCGACACATTTAGACAGTGTCACAGTGCCTTCTTAGACACCTTCTCCAATTTTTGTCACAGGAAGTATTCTAATGATGAAACAGGGGGGAAACGGGGTTGTATCTGGCACATTAGGACAGCTTGTGTTCATTTGAACACTATACTGAATTTTCAGTAATAGTTTGTGTATTATAATATTGTGCAGTATAGTTTAAATGCTCTACTGAATGTTTAGTGTCCACCCTGCATAGATTCAGATTTTATCAAATCACCTGTAATATATACACATTTATGAGTTAAGCTTCCATTTTGATGTTGTTATTCTCTGTTCTCTTTTGAATTATGTGTTTTTTCTACCAAGAAGAAATCAATTTACGAGATTGTCAGATGAAATAACATTTTTATTTTGTGTGTCAGATAAAATGTACGTGAGTAATGACATGAGTGAAGAGACTTTTGCATTTGGTGTTGATTGTCACCTACCCTAGAATGGGTTTGTTTGCTTAGGTCTGAATTTAAGAAGTTGTATATATTTTGACTCAGTTGAACCTCCTGTTTCTGTAGGCATGGCATGACTTGAGGTGGCAATTGGCTACTTACTAGACCTAACTACAATTTTCAGCCATTTCAGCATTTTTCAGCTATGTTCAAACATTTGTACCAGTGTCGATAACAGTCTTTTCCACATAAATCTAGTCTAGAGTTTTTCATTTGCATAGGATATGCTTGTGTCTTGAAGGGGGGTGCCTAAAAAAGAAACATTTTTGTGTAAGATCCCTCCACTTGACCTCTTCTTTAGGTAAACGTGGCTCCGTTAGAATGTTACCCTGACACCTGTGCTTTCACAGGAGACAGAGGTTATCACTACCTTCTATTTTTAACAGCCTGCTAACTTCAAATATTTTCATACAACTCCACATTGGTCAAACAAACTGACCTGCTGTGCTTTAACGCAATTTAATAAAATTTCACCTGCTCTTGTCAACTTTCCATTTTTATAAGAGAAAAGGTCTGTTTGTTACTGATACTGTGGATGTACCCATGGTTGCTTGGGTTGTGTGTGTGTGTGTGTGTGTGTGTGTGTGTGTGTGTGTGTGTGTGTGTGTGTGTGTGTGTGTGTGTGTGTGTGTGTGTGTGTGTGGCATGTGATGGCTATAGTGGGGTGGGGGATTTAGAGGTGTAAATACGTGAGAGGCCACACAGAGTCTCCAGCTCAGTAGGAATGCAGTCAGCCATTACTGTTTGTTTGCATCAATGTAAAAAACATTGTGATACTTTCATTGCTCCTGAAGTATGTTACATAAAAAAGATTTTACTAGAGCAAGGACTTTCAACTTTATTGAATATCAAAGCAGGCAATTACACAAACACAAAACGCAGTAACATTATGCAGTAACATGATGATTTGACTTGAATCTGAATCTGTGACACTTGTAGGCTTTTGAACAGGGTGAATGCCGTGCAGTATCAGAGAAATGGGTCAGGCAGCACCAGTTGTAGAGTTTTGTTGTGTCCATACAAATATCTGTCCAATGATCGATGCAGATGAGCACAAAAATATGGGTTAGCAGACTTACAGAGCCACAATATGCGATCAGTGGATTTTTGGTTCTGAAATATTATTATCACAGACTTTCATTCACTATCTGTAGGTATTGTGTGCTCATTTTAGTAGGTCAGGAAGAATTGTTTTTGTTTTCACTGTGGCTATTTCCAGTGGGCAGGATCATTCAGGTCAGGGTCTGCACAGAAACTGAAAAGTCCACCTGTTGCCATACATATGAGTATGCAGACATGGACACAACACACACATACACATTCTCTCACGCATGCACGCACACACACACATGCGCACGCTTGCTCATTCACACACACACACTATTCATCACAAATCCAAAATCTCTCAGACCATTTAAACGACTGCAAACATGTAACTGGCTGCGGCTGTTGGAGATGGCTCTCTCTGTAGCTATTTAGTGTGATAATGGCGTTTGACTGCAAGTGACACAAACACCATTGTCACACTCCAAAGCTCTGGAGGACAAACATTTTTGGGTAGTCTGAGAGAGACAGAGAGAGAAAGCGCGAGAGAGAGAGGAGGAAAGGGGAAAAGGCAGGAGAGGAGATTGAGGTAAAATCAACCCTATTTTGCTCCTATCCTGCATGTTTCTTGCACTTGGTGGAAAAACACAGAGAGTTTGAACAACCTGGCCTGAGTTGTTTGGTGGGCTAGCTAGAGCTTGCTATCACTGAGTGTCTGCCAGATGACAGCACAGGATTTGCGCCTTACATTGCTGCTGGGGAAACACACAGCTGCCCAGACCATGTGTCTCTGCCGGCCTTCATGTTACGCCAGTGTGATATAGAGTTTTAAAAAATCTTAAGGAAAGGCTTTAGGAAACTAACTCAGAGCCAATAATCCTTCTGTACTAACACCTGTAAAACATAAACGTAAAATGTAAATTCTATAATGGAATTAAAATATGAGAGGAGGGAGAGAGAAATTAGAAATTAGTATAATGTGTAATTAAGATATCAGTATGTCATCACAGTTGTCATTGGAATGCTTACCAAACATGTACCGAAGATATCACATCTTCATCGTCCTCTTCCAAGCCTCCTCCTTTCCAGCAGGCATCTGCTCTATACACAATTACACAGTCACCACTTCGTGGTGTAGACAGATCCTTTTAGACCGGCCACACAACAAACTCAAGCCCACTCAGAATTCCAGAATGCTTCCTAACAAACGTTCCGGTCATCCCGCCGTGCTTGCCCCTGCTTTATGTAGTCGAAGAGGAGACTTTGGGCAAACACCTAATTCCCTTTTGTGATAAGCTTGGGGGAAGTATTGATCTGGTGTGACGTACCTCAAAGGGGGCAGGAAGCACATGCTGGTAAAGCAGAGTGCTGCTGGGAATCGTACGAGATGGATAAACATGGGGACATACTTTTTGAAGCATTCAAATGCATAAACTCCAATTTTAGATACTATTTTTCGATCTGACTCAAAAATATTTACAATTGAACAATGGCAGGCATTTGTGCTGAGGTGATTTATTGTTATAGTAGAATTCCTCCTGGCCTGAAACTTTTGTATTTAGTATTTCTTTTTGATGGTTGGCCACATCTTCAATGCTACTATATCTCGAACCAAAAATTTCTTGAAGGAAAGGAGTGTAATTTGTGAAAGCATGAATGCGGCCATCATTTCAAAAGTCAGTTAGGAGATGTTTATCAGTGGTGCATGACTGAGTAAAAATTTCTTTCACTTTTTAAACATACAC
>CM059273.1:27409408-27656908 GCA_030347295.1 Setipinna tenuifilis
CACAGCCCTTCTTGTACATCCCAGCAGGAGAAAAAAACAGAACAATTACTAATGTAATCATAGCAAACACAAGTAACATGTTCATGCCAGTTTTCCATAGCACTATGATAATAACGTTTTTAAATTGAGGCTTCCTTGCGATCACATATGGATGATTTTTTTCCCCCACTGTTGGCTTTGATTCATGCCTACAGATAACAATGTCTAAAAGAGCACACATCATATTGGTACAAATATCACATCTTGAGTATTCCCTACAAGTAACCACAAAGATGATAAAAATCCAATAAAAAATGATAATTATGAACATCCTGCTGCTGTTTCATAGCTTTTTTTTTCTTCTTGCAAAAATGTGATTTTAAAAAAGCCAAGAGGACAGCAGGACAGCGCTGTGTGTTTGGGGAACGAGAGAGAGAGTGGAGCCTGAACATCAGTCATGTTGTCACCATCATCATCATCATCACCATCACCATCATCATAGTCATCAGTGCTTGGCTAGTGTGGCTAAGGTAATATGGTAGTGTGAGACCTGCTTTAAGTCATAGTTGCAATTTTGTCTTTGTGTTTTCTGTCTTTATTTATTTTTTTGCTTTTGTACTAAAATAATGCAAAAAACTCAGGGGCCATGCCCGTTTCCAGCAGAAGAGAAGAGTAGAAATGCACCGGAGAATCGTGTCTATGGAGAGAGAGAGAAAGAGAGAGAGAGAGATAGATAGAGAGAGAGGGAGAGGGAGAGAGAGAGAGAATGAAAAAGGTAGAGAGAGAGAGGAAAGGACTTCTGCTCCTGACTGCCTCGCCCTGGCCTGCCTCAGATTGGCCCTGGACAGACAGACAGTCAGGGAGATGCAGACAGACAGCGACTCCAGCATAAAGGGCACTGCTCTTTTGCTTTGACTGCTAAAACTAGGAGCAGTTGGAGGGGTTTGGGTGCAGCTCGCCTGCATGCATAAACGTGCACGTCTGCACAGCTACACACCTGTGGGCCACTATGGCTCAGCGGCAACATGGCAGCTCAAGTGTCTGTGTGTGTGCATTTGTGTGTGTATGTTTGTGTGGGTGTGTGTGTGTGTGTGTGTCTGCCTGTGTGCGTGTGTGTTTGCATGTAAGAAAGTACTGTTTTTGTCTGTAGTTGCATTGGCAGGCAGTTTTGAATTCTCTCTTTAGTCCACTCCCTCAAAGCCCTGGGCATTCTCCACAGCCATAAGCAGCTTCTCTCGTAAGTCTTCAAATGTGTCATAAGCAGGCAGGTCCAGTCGGTTGAAGCTGAAAAGACAAATTACATGATCATTGACGAAGTGTCAGTTCTCATGTCACTGCAAAAAAAAAACTGACATGCCAGAGGTGAGGATCCCATGATCAGAATGTAAAGATCCTAGCATGTATTCCTTCTGCCTGTGCACTTAACACAGGTGATTTCACTAATTATCAGATCAACCTGTGTGATGATTTGTGTTGTTATTAAGATCAGCTGGTTCAGAAAATGGATGGATCGAAATATGTAGTGAAGTTTTTACTTTCTGAAGCCGGGATGTCCACCTCTGGGTCACACAGCAGTAAGTACATACCAGGTATGAGCCCGTGGCAGTTTATCGGGCGTTCCCCACTGCTCTATGGTGAAGAGCTGCGGCCCATTGGAACCTAAGAGAAACAGTCAGAAAGTCAGATCAATCACATATACGAATACAGACACTCACTAATTTGAAGTCATGCACAAATGAATACAAGCAGTTGAATAGTGCCCATTAAGTAAATAAATGTGACACTTCATGGCAAAATCAGACGGAGGTTGCAACTTACAGTTTTGAGAAAAATGTACGTCTATGTTTTACATGCTAAAACCGAGGACTTTAACAGTATTAGCTCTATACGTTTGTACAGAATTTTGCTGAAATATGAATATGAAATTTTCCTTGGAAAAATGCAACTTTGAGGTAAGGAATTCAATTCCAGCAGCATGCTATGCTTTGCCTTGCCTATATCACTCTGTTCTACAATACCAATGTTAAGCTCGACATCGACAGTCACCTTCAAGGGCAGATTTCTCCATTTCTTACTTGCCGAGACAGGAGAAACCTGACTACTTTGAAAGCTTACATCTCCGTGGTATTTCACACAAACTCACTGGTGTAAGTATCAATTGAAAGGTTATTTTACAGCCATTCATAAAAGCACCATAACTTAATTTTGAAAAATAAATCTGAGAATTGTTTTGGCATTAAGGGTAACAAATCTAAGTACAAAACAGCTGAATCTTCCCTTTAGTAGTGGATAATGTGTGGGTATATGTGTGTGTACAAAGATTTGTCATTCTGCGAATTCTCACCGATGTGTAACAGTACATTTGTGCCTTTTGTATATGTGCAGGGATTTCTCTAGTTGTGAACGCATTGTCTCTGTACTACCATAGTGTGTGTGTTCATGCACGTGTCTACACTACCATAGAGCTCAGCGAAGCCGTTCATTGGCACTCTGGACGTTCCAGTGACAAACTGCAGCAGGCGGATCCTCTTCTCCGCATCCATCAGAAGCACAGCCTAGAATCACACACACACACACACACACACACACACACACACACACACACACATCAGTGCCATGTTTCGGTTTAAACCCAAATTGATTATCAGAACCAAATCCAAATTTCAAATCTAGAACCTAAACTCTTAAGTTGCAATGGACTTACTTTCATATTTGCACATCATGCTGGCAATGGCAGGGGGGGGGGGGTCATTTATTTTTTAATTTATTTCTATATATTGTGCTATCCTGTTTATTCATCTGGCTGTGTGCAGGATTCATCAATATGTGCAGGATGATGTATTACACCCAATATTTATTCCTACTGTTCAGTAATGATGTCTTTACATTCACCTCAGGTTCTGTGTTTGTGTGTATTGTATGGCTTTAATGTTGTGTTGTAAAACTGCTGGAACACTGTAATTTTCTTCTGGGATTATTAAGGTACATCTATCTTTCTACCTAAATCAATTTCCTCTAGTTGTACATATGACTGGATTTCATTTAATTTCATTCATTTATACTTTGTGTGTGCGTGTGTGTATGTGTGTGTGTGTGTGTGTGTGTGTATGTGTGTGTGTGTGTGTGTGTAAGGACATCAGGCGCCTGATAAGAAGTTTCTGCTCTGTTCCAACAGCTTTCATCTGAGCAAACATCAGCAGTGTATCTCCAAACAGACTTTGATCTGAATCAGGCACCCCAGCCCAGAGGCCACAGGTCACAACGCCACTGACACACACACACACACACACACACACACACACACACACACACACACACACATCACGCAAACACAAATAGTTGAACTAAAAAGGCCAAGTGTAGCTTAAGTTTATTAGGGTAACTAAAGTGTAAAAATCTTTTCTCAGAGATTTATTTTGAAGCTACACTTTAAATATAACTATTCTTTACTGCCTTTTATTTACACTGCAATGTCTCAAACAGTTACGCTAGCCAAGAACCTGACATTTCTGCAGCAGAACCTGACATTTCTGCAGCTGAAACGGCACAATTCTTCGCTCATCAGCAGCCATTATCCTCTTGACCAATACCGAAGCTGGTGTCAAACCCTTGAATGTGCTTAAAATGGCGGCGGATTGTACTGATGGTGTTCAAGGGGTTAAAGACAAGCCAAACAACGCAGGGGGATATTGGTGCCACCCCATAGCTTCCTGTTTGTATGAGAGCAGATAGAAATAAAAGAGACACAATGACAAAGAAGGAGAAGCAGGAGGAGCTACCTTCCAGAACCACTGGATGACTGGATGGTTGGGGCAGTAGCCATTCTTGTAGACCGTGTGCTGTCTCCAGTCATTCACATCCACGTCACCGAGACCACACATGAGAAGCTGTTACAGGAAGGGGAAGACAGACAGACAGAGAGAGACAGACAGACAGAGAGAGACAGACAGACAGACACACACACACACACAGACAGACACACACAGTCATACTGGTCAGAGACCAAAGGTATGCCTTACCACAAATGCTACTAACTACGCCTCCTCTGAACTTGTAAAAAGCAGTCAATTTTTACTACAACCCTCCACTTCTGTAAGGTTTTAAGGAACTAGGCAGCTCTTAAGATAATGTAGCATGATATTTCTCTGCTAGTGCTTACCTCCAACTCATTCTCATCAAAGATCTTGATGAGGTCAATAACAATAAGTTCAGTAAAACCCTGTAAGAAAGACAGTATTGGTCATTAAACAAAGAACCAAAGACATGTTTTTACAAGTCACCCTTGGCTAGATGGAGACAGGATTTTTTTTGTATTTTCTTTGTAAATTCATTATCTTTTTACACCTCTGTCTACAAACTACATTTATTTATGTATTGATAAACATTTTCTATCATTATACAGTATCATGTCTCATAGCCCTTCAATAAAAGACAAACTGAAAAGGTTCAAACAAAATGTTCACACACACTGTACATTTCCAAAACCTGTTTAGTTCTGCCCCCTTGTGGTGAGAAATGCACCATCAGTGAAAATACATACCTCCAGGAAGGCATTCATCTGCTTCTGGACCCGGTTCACAAACCTCCACTGGATGACAAGGCTACACACAGGACAAAAACAACATTTTATTTCATGAAAATAATAATAACAAAAGAATGGTGGCAATACTGCATGAATTAACAATAGCTGCCCTTGTAAGGCTCGTGTGCTCTGTTCACTAAACCAGTGCTGGGTACCCTGGAATCAGAAGCTACAATCCAGTAACACATATTCCGAAATCACCTGGCTCTACCTGTGCGCTTAACAAGGGTAATTTCACTAACTAACTCTTTACCTGGCTGAAGAGTTGGCCTGATAAAAAATTAGCCGATTTGTGAATGGCTGGAACAAATCAAGGTACTGGTTTTTAGTGTCTGAAGCCAGGTTGCCCATGACTGCTCTAGGTGCAGCTTATGCAATTTTGACTTTGCTCTACTTACTCAATGTACTCCTTTTTGTTGTCATTCGTGACCACCATATCTGAGCCGCTGGGCTTCAGGTCAACCTGATATGTCTACAAGAACAAACACAAAATAATATTACTGATGTCAATTTAAGGGATTATATGCATAATGGAGTTTATATTTTTTACAGCACTTAACACTTGAAAGGTAATGACAAAAGGGCCTGTGTGTGTGTGTGTGTGTGTGTGTGTGTGTGTGTGTGTACCTGGCCAAAGTTGTCTTCATCAATACAAAACCGCAAGTCCAGCTCAGTCGGATCATTCTCCAGAATCCATTTGAGGGAGTTGTAGTATTCACTGTCCTGCAGGTGCACACGAGGACACAAACGGGCAACTGAGCTACCAAGCTGAGTTTGCACTACATACAAATAAAATAAGTGACAAGATATTCATTCCCATCAGGTCTGACTTCAGACTTAAAATGCTCTGTCAGCTTACCACAGACTCCATATCCTTTAGTGTAATCTGCTTCCCCAGCATCATCTTATAAAATGGTCTGATGAAAAAGCCTGCGGGAACATTACCACAGGTCAAACATTTTCTCCTCCACAACCACAGTTATAAGTCAATTACTTCTTAATTAAAGGTTGTATATGTAGGAAATTCACCACAAGTAACCATAAAATGGTCCTTGTATGTCACCAAATATAAGGAAACACGTTAAATGAAATACTGATTTCACTGACAATAGTACCACCAGAATATTTGCCTTTTACAACTTACGTTACAGTCTGTAAAGTCTTGTTAATGTTTTTGTGTTTTGCCTCTAGAGGGGAAACAACCTTTTGAATTTGACTTCAGTACCAGTTTTGGTACTGTTCTAAAACACATACCGTCTAAGAGCTTCCCATGGTACACAGCCATGCCTGCCACACGCCCAATGAACTTGAAGTATGAAAGGTGGTCTTCATTACAGAGGCCTGAGTTAGGGTTGATCTGTAGGGTGTAGTTATCCCTGGAAAACCAACAGGAAACATAACTTCTAAGGGTGAAAGTCACTTTTGCAGATACAGGTTTGCAACATGTGGACACGTGCATATGAGCGTCTCCAAAGTATACTGCTTCAGCTGGCCAGAGGTGCCAGTCCTGGCTTAGGAAAGCAAAAATCATGCCACAAATTTCATACAGTCATTTTCTGAACCAGCTAATTAAGCACACAAATCATCTGACCGGTAGATCACCTAATTAATCTAAATGACTGTTAAGAGCACAGGCAGAATGAGTATGTGGCAGGGTTTTTTTTTTTTTTTTTAATGCTGGGATCTCTACCTCTGCCCTGTGCGAAGACACAACACCACACACTGTTCCTCTGTCCATCCATCACCAGTGGAAATGGTGTAGCAATTCTCATAGGGATGTATTTATATCAGCCTGGCTGGTCAGGCTATGACCTAAAACAACATTTTTTCTTGTCTACATTTTTTCCACACTCTTTTTGATGCACTCTAGAGAGCAACGACAGGGTGCTAGAGTTCACTGGTAAGCTAGTGTTTATTTTTCTAGAGAAGTGGTGTTTAGATAAACATTCAGACAAACTTACGTGGCTGAGTACTCGAAGAGGCCATAATATGGGTTGAACATCTCCTTGGAGAGCAAGAAGAACCACTCGCGGGCCACGCCGCCGTAGTCAAGTCCCTTCTCGGACTCGAACTCTATCCACAGGCGCGCCTTCAGGATGTCTGGCCGCTTCAGCGACATGATGCGCCTGTAGGACTCCTCAAAGATGTTGTTTCTGTGCAGCTTCATCTCAAAGCGGTTGGGGATGTCCGCCTGAATGCACATGAGCGGAAGGGAGAGCAACGGAAAGTGGAAGCGTGAGACAGGAAGGTGTGATTATGTGAGGACGTTAGAAGAGTGATAAAACCAAGAGGGATAAAAAAGTAAAATGGCAAAAAGAGAGAACATGGCAGAGTTCAAGAAATAAACGAGGCGCATCAGGAGAAACCCAATGTAGTTTGCTATAATTATGCAGTGCGAGTCCAGCTTCTTTGCAATGCATGTCAAACGTGTGATTTTTCACACTTTCTGAACAGAGATTAAATTACAAAGTGTAAAGAAATACAGCAACACAGACAGCGAAGGATTTATAAAATGTTCTTCAGCTGAGTTATAAAAAAAGCCAAGAGTCTTACCGGTTTCTTTAACTTCTTCCTGAAGTAGTCGTATTTCTGTTTAAACTCCCTTGAGTATGGCACGGCCTAGGGAAAAAGCATCATAGGAAATGTCAGGTAGTGTGTCAGGTAGTGTTTCCTCACCTTTCTAGCCACAGGTGGAGATTCCAGTTTCAGAAAGTAAAAACTTTGCCATGTCTTTCTTCAGCCTGTACACTAACACAGGTAATTGTTGTTTGCTTATTAGGGTACTGCATCTGGTTTGAAAAAGACGTTGGCCCAAATATATGGCAGGGTTTTCTACTTTTGAAAGCCAGGAACTCCACCTTGGATGACTGCTTAAGTTTAAAGGTTTAAAGATTACGGAATGACTTGGGGGAGGGAGAGACTCACCGGTCCTGTGATGGCAGGACTCTGGAGGCGAGGGTCCTCCCACTGTGTATTTCTAGTGTCTGTAGGGAAAAAACGCCAAGGACAATTACATAGGACAGCCTATAACGGAACACCCTCACAGTTTCACATCTTAGCATGTAAATGCACACCCAGAGACCGAGCAGTTAGTTCAAAAGGTTATTGACTGGTATGAAGACAGCTCATAGTTTGACACCTGTCTCCCTAAACTGACAGCACCTCTTACAGTGTTGGTCTTTAATAATAAATGCTGTGAAATCTGATCGCTCAAAACGATTAACATTCCAATGAGCACTTAGCTATTGATTCTGCCCTGCCAATGAAATGGCCATGACTAATGCACTTCTGCGGTGGTTTCCTTTTTGCCTTTTCCGATCGGTCTTCTATCACATTCTAAAGTTGTATCCGGAATTGCCTTTGTTGGAGCAGTGTGAAAGCAGCTTTAGAACAGAATTGGAGCCTTAAAAAACAAACACCGACACCTTTGAAACACCTTAAGAGTGTATAGTAAACTAACTGCCAGTTTTACACGTCCCAGGCAGTAACTGACAAAGGTGACTATTTTCAGCTAGCTACCATCCAACAAGGACAACCAAACACAGACTGATGGTCAACAGTGACCCAACTGTTGATGTTAAGGCAGTGCACAAGCACCTTTCGTCCTTAAATTCTATCCTTTGCTTCTCTAGTGTCAGATCGTTTCAAAATGGTTAGAGTCTTAAAGAAGTGTGAAAAGTGTGTGGAAGAGAAAGACATACACTACATCTAGCACAAGAAAAGAAGATGATGAAGAAACCGCTAAAGAAGATTAAAAACTATCTGCGCTGTACTCCAAGGTGTGTATGCAGGAAGATTAAAGTTTCTGGTCTTACTATGGTCGATGTAGAATGTTCTTCCATCAGCATGGACACGCTCCTCCCATCCAGGCTACAGAGCAGAGAACAGAATTAACAATGAGACCATTACAATAAAAAACACACACACCGTGCAAGAGAGCTAGGAACAGAGAGAGATAGAGGGAGAAAGAGTGAGTCAGAGAGAGAGACAGAAGGAAAAAAGAAAGAGAAAGAGCGAAGAGGACAAGAGCAATTACATACTTAATTGGACATATAAAAGGGGAAGACAACAACATTTCACTCACATGCAAAACCACAAGCACACAAGTTCCCCCCCTCCACCCCTTTTTCTAACCTCTTTCTCTCCCTCTTTTACACCTTCTCCCTAACTCTCTGCTGTCATACCCCTTCTTTTTCCCTTCAAACCCCCTCTGCAGCCAAGGAGGGAGGGGGGGCAGCCCGCTGAAGCAGCCCCATCAGGGGCGGATGGTGTCCGGCCCAGCCACTCGCTCCCTTGGCAAGGAGCATGGAACACATCCACCCCCCTCAGGCAGAGCACCCCCAGCTCAAATGGCTGGCTGGCTGGCTGGGGTCCTGATCCAACGAGACACCCAACAAGACACAAAAAACCAGCAGAGCCACCCAGTGTGTCATAACAGCACACACACACGGGCCACAGGCTCACAGGAGAGGACTCGTGTCCCCACAAACTGACAGGGGGCTGGGGAGTGTGTGTGTGGAGGGTGGGTGGGTTTTGGGCAGCACAGCAGGTGGCGCAGTTGCATCAAAACGGGAACTCCAAGCTCAAATGGAGTGGCTGGATGGCTGGATGGAGCAAAATACTAGAAATGTGTGGTGGTGTTGGGGAGGGGGGGTGATAATGAAGGGGGGCGGGGGGTGATATCAAGCAAGGGGTGGAGCATGTCGGAGGGAAAAGGGGGGGCGGGCGTGTCAGGGAACTGATGGGGACACAGTCAGAACCATGCCAGTTATGAGAGTTCCGGTCTGCAAGCAGTCGGAGGGAGAGAGAGAGAGAAAGAGAGAGAGAGAGAGAGAGAGAAAAAAAAGAAAAAGAGAGCGAGCAGGCAGAGGGAGGCTGAGCTTGCAAACCAGCACCAACCTCCTCTGGAAGATTCTACGAGCCGAACGACACCCCCGTGCCACGCAGCGGGGAAAAGCGGCATCCCACACGCCACAGAGAGGACAGAGAGAAAAAGCACACACAAACGCACACACACAAATAAAAAAAAAAACACCACCTAACTGTCAGAGTTGGCTACTGTACAGCTACAGATCATATTGTAGTGTAATACTACAGGGTTAATGTGATTTAATGTGTGCATAGCATTTGTTGAACTCTTTGCCTTCATTTGAGTTTCTTGTCTTGTCTATTAGGTTTATATTTATTTTTATTTAAAAAGGGACAGTGTACAATAATTAACACGGCCATTGACATAAGGTCTGTAAATTGTCCCTGATTCAGCCAAAGGCTTATCAATAACTGACTTTGACTGGCGCAGCTCTGTATAGCAGTGTTACATTCTGTGCTTCTAAAAGAAGAATGAAAATGAAAAAAAAAAGGCAAGGTTTGAGCACAGACAAAAGCAGACATTATCTCTCATAACTGTGCAGCATTGGTACTCCCAATGCAGACTTGTATTCAGTGGATATGAAATTGTAGCAGCCTTCAGCACTGGCTGGATTCATACTTTATACTACAGATGACCAACTGAAAGTAACCACTCTGTTGACTAAAAACACTCAAAAAGTCGCAAATGATGCCCTTGAAGTCAGGAATGATTGAAAAGTCACGCACAACACTGTTGGTTTGAATGACACTAGACTTTGGACAAGTTGAAATATGTTCACAAACAAAAATCAATAATTTGCAGTCATTCAGGACGTGCAGACTTGAGGCAAAGACTAAGTCAAAAAGCCCAAACAACGTGGGTAATGACGTAAGGAGTGCTTTCTGGTTATCTTGGTTAAAAAGAAAAAACACAACACTTGAAATTACACTAATAATGTTATTCTCACACAACCAATTAAATCTCCTCACTAATAATCACACACATTCACCTACAGACCAAATATGCACCCAAACGAAAAAATACAACTCTCTCACACACCTACACACTTAAAGCCTCCTACAGAGATCATGATGGTGTTGCCCTCTATGCCCAACCATTAAAGGTACAGTTTGCCCTTGTGTGAAAACATTGGAATTTGCTGTGCTACAGACTACTCCTTTCCCAGTGGGTACCCAAAATTAGCGGCAATCGACCAGGTCGTGTGTGAGAATGGAATTGTGGGAAACATGGTCCTCTGGTCATACTCACTGGAAGCGGGCCAAGGTCACCGGGGTCCAGCGATGCTTTTGTCCTCATGTGGATGGGGTATTTCAACCGTGGGTCCTCCTGAAAGGATGCCAAGACAAACTAGGAGTGAGTGGTTGAATAGAGAAGAGAAAGAGGTTTACCGTAAAAGCTGCCTACTGCCCTGAGGCTGTCTAGATTTTGTCATCGGCTTAATTATGTGGACGTTTACCATCTGTTACGTCACAATTCTGCACTGGATGAATATTGTGTCATGAGCCAATTGTCGCACTCAGCAATAATGCTATAAAGGATTGAAAGAATGAAAGATATTTTTAAATAATAAGCCAACTGCTCTTCATTGATGATTGTCTTGAATTCCTTCTGTTTTTTGGTTCAGCACTTATTTAGATTAGGTATGTGCGCAATCTCTCCCTTTGTTTTATAACCTCAATATTGGCTTCACAACTGGACTGCATGGCAATAGATGCTCTAATCAGAGCTTTAACTAAGCCATTCTAAGATGTTCACTGTTTCTGAATACCTTGTCCTTGGATAATCAGTCTACTAGCAAGTAATCTTCTCCAGCTTAAATGAAAACAGACTACAACTTGGAGGCTGTATTGTGAGACAGGAAAAGGCCTTCTCCATGATGCACCTGGATGGTGTGATATAACTTGTACCTTCCTGTTACAGATCCAATGACATTCTAGTCTACAACAAGTCTTCCCAGACTTCTACATTTCAGTCACCTGTTCAGTTTAGATATTTCCTCTGCTATTTCACAATCTGGCTGGTGACCCTTGGACCGACTGTTTCTACAGCCTCTGTAACCACTCTTCAGTGGTTATGGTCAAATAATCAGCACTTGTGGATACTTTGTGACTCTGCCTGAATCTGAACCTCAAGCACACAGTGGTTTCAGTTTTCAGCTGATCTACTTTAATGCTAGTGTAATAGTAACTACTTACCACTGCATCTTTACCATAGAGCATACACCGTAGAGCACACAATGTAGCCATCTTTTGGTCCTAATTACTTTTGTATGGCATTACACCAATTCAAAGTGTGTTAAACAATATCTTTTCACCAGGAAGAACTTACAGTATACTGCTTAGTTCTATATAATATTGAAAAGGTTAAGAGCATGGCAAATGGTGGTGAAAGCAATAGCACTAAAAATTGGGTAATACCTGGAAAATCCACATATTTTCATTTTGTAAGTACATAGCACAGTGTTCAATAATACTTCCTCAAAAAACAAGGACACAACAATTTCCCACAGAGGCAAACAAAGACACTCTTGTGTCCATGGAACAAGAAACCATGTAGATGGAAAACAGCATGCAGTACCCATTTTGATCACCAGGTGTCACAATCTGACCATATGAAGTATAACCATCGACATAACTGCTTCATGAGCCACACTCCTACACTACTCTAAGGTGTGTAAAAATGTATGCAAGGTAGGCATTGGCAATTGGCCACGTATTTATACAGCACTATAGCCTTCCATCTTTTATCCAACATGGGTGTCAACAACACACACAAACGCTAAGACTAAAGTCAGTCAGTGATCATCAGTGGCCATTTCACACATGTATTAAGTTACATAACCTTTTCTTTGGCGAACCACCTCATGCTCAAGACAGAAAATAGCATAGGCCTATCTGGCATGACTTAAGTCAGATATCTTTTATTCTGAGGACTTGTCATCAGTGTGGGTTGTTTAGTTTGTGTGTGAGAGTTGTGTGTGTTCTTGCATTGTACTCTTCCCAACAGGCGAGCCTGCACACGCACCAAGAGGTGTTTCAGTCCTCACAGGAATGGGTCAATGACAGGACATGACAGACGACTGAAGACAAAAATTCAATTACAAAATCAATAGCCATAAGGCTTAACAATTCTGCTTTTATTTCCCTGTAGATGCTGGATAATGTGATCAGTGTTACACAAAATAACCAATGTAATGATCACACTGTGCAAAAGCTTTGGTAATGAGGTAACATAAGTCTAATCACTAAGGAAATATGTCAACTCATTTCAATACTGGGTGCCTTTCCAGTTTACAGGACTGAAGGGAAAGCCATTCTGGCTAATGTATAATTTATACAGTATCACTAGGAAACACTCAACGCACATTTTCTACTTTTGCACTATTATATTTCCAAGACAGCCCATCCGCTTTCTCAAAACTGCTTTTTGAGATGAGTTACTGGACCGCAAAGCCTTTTATCAACCCTAGTCATAATGACCAGAAAGATGTTTGTTGGATAGTGGTTTTTAGAGGATGTTTTGTCTCTATAAAATGTGAGATAGGCTCTGAATTCAAAAGCAGAATGAGGGTGAAGCAAAAATATTCAGTCATTTGAATTCTAAAACTTTGGTGGATTTTTCCCCAAGAACTTATGTACCAGCCTTGTTCAGGATTAAACTGTGAGCCAGGGACTTCAGCCTTAAGATGCACCGATCAGAAACTATATGGTCATCTAATCCTTGTATGCAAACAGCCACATATGAAATCCTTACACATATTCCCCAAATTACTCTGCTGTGGTCTATCTTTAACCTGTTTTTCTAGAAAGCCCCGGGGACCAGGGATTCCCCCCGTGCTGTGTGCAGAGCCTGCACACCTGTCCAACGGCATGCTGACACTACAGGGACTTTTTTTCCAGAGATCTTGCCTGCTCAGCAGACCAACTCATCCATCTGTTGCCAGCTGCCTGCGGGCTCATGCAGGCTGACCAGCGTGGGAACCTCAGTCCCACCAACCGACGTCTCACTGTCTCTCACACACACACACACACACACAGACACACACAGACACACACACACACACACACACACACACACAAACACAAGCCATTTCCACACACATCAAAACAAAACACCCAACCAAAGCAACCTTCATAATATAGTCAACGCACAGGAAAAACACTAACTCAAAAGATCATTCACACAGTGTTGTGAAATGCTTCTAAGAAAAAGGGCGAGATGTTTTGATGACTACAAAGTGCTGACTTGTTTATCAGTTCATTCATAATTCTCTGTTTGTTTTCTTCTGACCAGGGTGTGACAGTGTTTCCATTGAGATAGCTGAGGCTATTTTAAGATACACAAAACAGTTTTCAGGATTGCAGCCATTAAAAAAAAAAAGTAAACATCTGAATCACAACAGCAGTCCAACAGCAAACTCTGTATTTTAATGTGTTCCATTTGTCTTGGGTACTGAGATTGAGATGATGAGATTACTTGACCTGTTAAAACCATGGAAAAAATCGAGTTCCACATGTTTCCTTTGCCACCTGAGCATTTTGTGGTCTTCTGTTTTGCTTCTAGATATTTAATTAGGGGTCTGAGGCACAGGGGTGTGCATTTCATCACTTCATGGCAAAATCAGGCTGATATTGTGTAATCTGACCAGGCCCTCAGACACTGATAGAGGGTGAGTGTTGCAGTGCTGAAGACAGGACGGTTATATCGCCACATGTAGACGCTTACCCAGGTGGTGGTCCTGCTGTTGTGATCGATGAAGAACGGTCGTCCGTTGGGGGCTATCCTCATCTCCCAGCCCGGCGGGAGGAAGCTCTGGGGAGTCTTGTGCGAAGACTTGGGCGAGCTGAAGGGGGACGCCTGCGGTGACTGGGGATTGGATAAAGTGTCTTTCACAGCTCGGCGTACCTGAATGTTATTGGCTCCCTAAAGTAAACAAAAAAACATTAATGCATACAGGAAAATTAGTTTGTGAAGGATGAACTTAACCTTTTTTTCCCCAATCTTCCCGATGGCTGCTAGTGTTACTGAAATCTCAACAACTTGACACCTCAACTCATGAGTGTTATGTAATGCTAAAGTTTAGCACTAAACTTTCTAAAACTTTTTTTAATCCTGAGAAAATTTTAATTAACAGTGAGGATTTCACCTTTATGTGCTAAGAAAAAAAAAATCGCCAAACCACTTGCCAACAACCCAGTCTCTCTTCTCATCCTTTAATTATTACTACGGTTAGAGGCCTGCTCTCTCTGGACACACGGACACACACACGCACACACACACACACACACACACACACACACAGCCTCATCCAAAAGTTAAAAATACAACAGCGGGGTTATCATTTGTGTCCCTGTCACCTCGCAGCTGTGTAATCACTCGAGTTGCCCTGAGGATTATCGGTGCTGGAAGGGCTATTCTTTTCTCTTTAAGCTTGCCCTGGGGACTTCTGAGTATTTCAGTAAGAAATTTAAGGCAAACTTGACAGACATTTTTTTCAGTATATTAGAACTGTGTCTTTAATGTATTTCATACCAGTTCAGATCTCAGACAGATCGCTTGAGGAGATTTCCATCATTATCTTTTTATACATATATATGAGTATAGCCCTTACATCATTATTCATCTTACTAATAAACAATAACATATTCCAGATTTCAGAATGCAACACGTGTTCAATTAAAAACTGTATATAGTCTAGGCTGAAAAGAGTCCATGCTGTTAAGTCAAATGCTGGCATGGTAACAGCAAAAGCCTTGTCCAATTGACTTGAAGACCCTCATTACTGCCACCCATGTTCTGGCACGTAGCCAATGGTGTTAATTAGGCCTAATGGTTGTGATAACCATCAGTGTTGTGTGGCAATGAGCTCTAATCGCACTGCCCATGCTCATTACCAATCAGACACCCAGCTCCCTGGCCCTGCCTGTCTGGCCTTCCTACAGACTCTGTGAGCAGGCATCCTGAGGAACATATTACTTCTTACAGCTTATCTCTTAGAAATAAATAAGACCTTATTGACTTCTGATCCTAAAACCCTCCTAAGACAATTGGAAAAGTATAAGACTATTTTAAGCTCTCAGGTTGAACTTAGATTGGACTTCTATTAGGTTTCACTGCACACTGTTTTTTAAGAGTTTAGTTTCAGATGTACAAGACATACTGAATTCTAAATTGTTTCTACTCAAAACTAAGGAGAAAAAGAAAGGAAAGAAAAAAAGGAAAACAGATTAAAGAGGTTAATTGTTTCTGAAAGACAAAGTCCAGAAAGAGCGTTATGAACTGCATTAGACTTGCACAGAGGAAAATAAGGCACAGAAAAAAACATGAAAAATAGGTATGGTGAGTGAAATGTTTTGAGTAACAGAAAGGCACAAGACTGGTACTTTAACTATGAAGTACTGAAGTTCACTTTTTGCGAGCTATGTGACCTTGGCTTAGGGTAGAAAAGAGGATCAGTTTCTCAGAAAGCCACTAAGCAAGCTTTGGATACTGTGAACTAACGACTGCCACTAGACAAATTTGCCTGAGCAAGCAACCAAACACGCACACGCACACACACACACACGCACACACACACACACACACACGCACACGCACACGCACGCACGCACGCACGCACGCACGCACGCACGCACGCACGCACGCACGCGCACACACACACATGATGAGTGCATCTAACTTGATATCCACGACAGCTGCTAAGCTGACTTCATCACCGTGATGCAAGATTTCAACATCGCCCAAGAGGTCATGACCTTCTCATGACCTAGGAAGAGCCCAGACACATTATCCAGCCAAGGTTTACAGAGCACACTTGATGAGAGTAACAGTCAACAGCAAGGGTATGCAGATGAGAGAAACAGCTCCATGTCCAGTTCCGTTAAGCAAAAAGTTAAACAGCCAAAGTATCCTTCACACAGTTATACGGGGAAAGACTGCATTATTGGTAGGTAGGAATTTATTTATATATAGAATGCATTTCTATGCCCAGAGTACATCATAAATTGCTTTGTAAACATGAGTGTTTGATCCTAATGATCTTAAGGTCCTCAACAATTCTGCCCACCATCTCTGCAGATAAGGACCACAGTTTTTACAAATGCAGTCTAAGTAAGTGATCTTGTTATTAAACAAGCTCTCTCTTCTGCTGTACCAGTACAAACAAGATTCTCTCACATACAAATACAGTCATACCATCTGCTACAAAGCTGTATGCCATTGCCCTAATGGTAATGTGATATCTCTGATGAGGCTGATGTAAATGTGCAATTCAGACAAAATGTTCAAACGTTGTCATGCTACAGAAAATACGGATAGTATTAACACACAGTTACAATACTGCTGACAGTAAAGACGGCTCCATTATTTTCTGATGACAGCCACACAATGTACAAGCAGCATCACCAACAGCAGAACTACAGGTGTGATTCTGTTTCAGGTCACAACCAAAAAAATGAGGTGTCCTTATGTACAAAAAATAACAGCTTCAAAAATATTGACTTGTCTTTGGAGAAATGCAGAAAGACCAGTGGCAGTGTTAAGAGGTATGATGACACAAAACATCATGAATAGAGTGAACACAGATGAACAGAGATGAAGACACAGTACAGAGGGGAAAAAACAGGAACACGACAGCAAAATGGTAGAACCTAATGTGAGTAGGATGAAAAATGGAGATGAGAAGATCGGTTAGATGAAAGGATGGAGTGGAAGAGCACTGAAGGAAACAGGTAAAAATGGACAGACAGAAGAAGACGAGGATGAGGACAAGGAGAGACGACACTGGCTGGTCTCACCTCCAGCGGGGTGGAGAGGGTGACGGTGGGGGAGCTGAGGCTTCGGGGCCGCCGCATCTGGGGCTCGCTCAGGTGGCCGCCGCCACTGGCCCCACCCGGAGACGGTGTAACCGCTGCCCCCCCACTGGGCCCCGCTCCGGCAGAGGTGCTGGCACCATCTTCTGTGTGCTGTCATGGGGGCAAGAGGGAGCCATTAAAGAGAAGCAGTCCAGTATGCACACGTGGCAGAAACTCCACTGCAGGAGGCGCTAATGAGGTGCAGGCCAGAGCAGACAGGAGAGAAGCACATTTGGGCAGATGGGCAGGAAACACCTTTCTGACAAATCAGACATCAGGCTGGAGGCAGGATAGGCTGAAAAGAACTAGAGAAGGCTAATTTTGTGCTAAAATTAGTTAAAACCAATCAATTCAAATGGTTCACTTTGTAACTTTCAAGTTAATACACAATGATGGGCAACTTGACTTGAGAAGCTACAGTCCAATAACACAAACTTGTTCCCATCATTCACTAAATCAACTAATTCTGATTAACACAACTCGTCAGCCAGGTAAAGCACTTAATTATTGAAATCCCTTGTACTAAGCGCGCAGATAGAATCAGGGGAGTTGGAATATGTGGTATTGAACTGCAGCTTCCGAATCCAGGTTCTCCATCACTGATAATACATACAGCTTCCTAAACATCTACAGACCCTTTTTCAAAAAATTTGAAAATCTGAAGGGTTTGTATGTGTAACATTTACACACATGGGTCCTTTTCAAGACCACTTATCCTGAGAGAACCCTGGAGGAAGCTGTTGAACTTGCTGCCCTGATCAAATGTCTGCCAGGTAAAATCTATGCCCTCACTGGCGAGCCACTTATATCTGATGAGAAGCTCCTCCATTGCATCGATATGGCTGAGAAAGCAGACACTCCTGCTAACTTATCTTTCTGGCCTTCCCTATATAGCCAGACAGTACTTAAGGCAATATGGTGAATGAAGACAGAGGGAAAAGGGTTACAGAGAACACAGGCTCAGCCCATCTTCTGGAAATAGTCATGCAGGTAGGAAGACCAAGCAAAATGGTCTCCTGAAAGAGATCTTGGAGAGAAATGACATTATCAAGGAAACAGGGAGGGGGAGGAAAGAACCTAAGCCCACAGTACCATCACGAGCCTATTAGCATTTCCTGTGTTCTTTTATTGATTTCTTATGGTTTAAATCCACTCTTAACTTTTTTTGAAATGGTAAAACAGGAACTGCTTCTGATTTTAATAACGTAAAGATAAGCATGTTAGGCTCCTGATGATATAGGGGCAGTTTCCGTGCCTGAGAAGAGATGGGCAACAACAAAATCAGACATTACAGACACGGGCACAGGCACAGGCACACGCACAGATGCACACTTTGGGAGTGGAAGAGAGAACAAGAAAGGGGGAGATCAGCCAAAATGCAGACCCAAAACATCAATGCTCCTTCAGCCTCAGGCCTGGGACCTGATTGGTGGGTGTACCTGCACGATGGGCCGGGTCCAGGTGGTTGTGCGGTTGTTGTGGTTGACGTAGTAGGTGCGTCCCTTGGCGTCCTTCCGCTCCTCCCAGCCAGGGGGCAGGCCTGGGGTCGTCAGCGCGTAATTTGCTGATGGAGACTGACCAGCAAGAGGCAAGGGGCAGGTTAGAGTAGCGCAGAAGCAAGCAGCATGGCTTCTTATTAACTGACAACACAGCCACACAAGACATGGATTTGAAGATCAGCTTATTAGGAATTAACAGAGGAGGGATAGAGGACAGCATACTCTCCAATGTTTGTAGCTGTTGAGAAATGCGTAATGCCAAATATGCTTAACTTTGTCAGGATTCTAATCTACAAATCACCAGATATGGATGCAGTTCATTTTAAGAACCACCACATAAAGCAGTTTTTTGAAAAAACAAAATGACCACAATTTTTCATGCATTTTGGTTTTTTTTTTTTTTGCTATTCACTTCCATCCCTTCTGTGAAATTCCAAAACAAGCATGTCTTCCTCAAGGGTGGATATACCAATTCTACCATAATGCATAACCAACCATCATGTGTTATTGTAATACCATATCCAATCAACAGTTGGGTTCAGGCTTAAACCATCTGTGTTTCACAGCTGTGTGGCCCTCTTACAAACCTGGCTGAATAGCTCCTAAAAACGGCTATTACCTCCGAACAAACACTTACAATATATGGACCTGTAAAAGTAAAAACCATGTTCGTATGTATAAATGTTAGTGCTGATATACTCTCTCAGCGGGCAAATATAAAACAAAATCACAAGTAAAATACACAGAACCATTAGGATTTTTGGTGCACATCATACACAGTGAGCAACAACTCTTACACAGGAAAATAACAATAAATTGTGGAATTCAACGCATGTGCAGGCTGCCAAGTGATCTTGCACAAGTTCAACGACAATCATGCACGACTGTTTTAAGGCAAAACACACTCTGACGTCTAGGGGAGCACAGTGATGTTCACAAGTGGCCACTGGAGCCACACACTACTTCAAAAATGCAGAGGTTCACGGGGGCTTTGGCAGGAACAGTGCGGGGGAGGGGGGGTACAGTGCTGTCTGTAAGTCACCACTGATGTTACCTTCATCTTTACCGAACGCCACAACCTGGAACCCCCTTTCAGTCGGTGTTTATTGTGTGAAAATAAAACCGACTGTGGAGTAACGAAGGCATGTGACAGTCACGTAAATAAAAAAAAAAAGGAAAAAGAAAAGATGAGCACTTCAAAGTATACAAGTAGTGGTGGGACACTGGTCATAGATATGGTGCAAAAAGAGAGATGTTTTACCCTGGGCTCTTCGACGCCTGTGACAGTTTGAGCTCTGCTTCGGCCGGTCTGGGAACTCTGCTGGCACACAACAGCTGGTGTAAGAATGTTACCAATGGGGCTGGGGGGTACATGAAGGGGAAATCTGACAGGGAGGCTGGTGATAGGGGGCTGTGATTAACTTGGGAAGGTGATTTGGAAGTTGAGAGATGAGGATCCAGGGTTTGAGAAAACTTGGGGGGGTACCTTAGCAAGGCTGATTCACCATCCAGAGTTTAAGCAAAGTGATTTCCAAAAGTGGGAAAACCCCATAGCAAGTTTTCAAGG
Source organism: Setipinna tenuifilis (assembly GCA_030347295.1). NCBI lineage: Eukaryota > Metazoa > Chordata > Actinopteri > Clupeiformes > Engraulidae > Setipinna > Setipinna tenuifilis. The sequence goes on from CM059273.1 coordinate 27,429,759, forward strand.
ACATGGCTTAAATCATCGTCAGGAAAAGTCTCCCTCATAGTTTTAGGAAAAGGTGTTAAGAATGTGGTAAGACCCGGAAAGAATTTGGTAGTTGTGTTGGGGGTGTGAGGAAGACCAAATAGGACTGTGCACACAGCCAAACACTGACAGGAAGAGAAACAGTTCCACAGAAAGAAAGGCCAGTGAAACCCACAGGAAAATTACCCCCATGAATCATGATTAAACCTGATTATGAAGCGCCTTTGATTATGCATCGTCAGAAGCAGCGCAGCATGAGAAGGTCATTTGGGGTGATTATGTAGGTGCAAGAGGTTAACTAGAGAGGTTCAGAGTGACTGGTGCAATTACATGAACTATTGTATTCCTGTCACGCTCAGATTTAATTTCACTTATAAGCAGGAGACTAGAAGTGCATTGTAATTTAATCACTCATCCTCTAATAACATTCACACACAAACACATCCATACACATTAGACATGGGAATTTCAGCCAAATTGTTTACATAAGAGCAGGGTTGATTTTAACTCAAATCCTTACTATGACACATCAATAACAAACTGCATGTCATCACAGGCTGGCAGACACACATATTTGCACACCAACATTGATGACGAGCACAACAATTCACACACTGACAGACACACATACTGACACACATATTCACACACTCTCACTCACTCACACACACACACACACACAAACTGTCCTGCTCTGCTAATGCCACCCACTCAGTAAATATCAATGCTGGTAAGAGTATGACAAATCCATCATCTCTGCCTCCAACAAGCCCTTAGGCCAATCTGCATCCCACAGTCTTAGCACTCTTGCTTTCACAGCCAGTGCAGCCAATGGCAATAGCTAACACGTAAAAAACTTAAAGACCTAAAAACTAATACATTGGGAAAAGTGTGTGGTATTTTTGTTTTAAACAACACATTTCACAACAGGGGTTGCTTCAGTCCATCCACTACTTTAAGTCTAAGACCAAACCCCAGGGTACTGATAAACCCCAGGAAGCCTCAACAGATGTTAGTTAAAAGCCTACCAAAGTGCACTCAAACTGACAAAGTTCAGCATCACAGCAGACGACAATCGAACAGCTACTGCATCTAACTGGCTAAACCTTTTATCCATGCTACACTGTCTATGTTTTGTGTTATGTATGCTACACAGAATGCAAAAGGAAATGCTGGTACATATGACTGCAATACCATAGAATTTATCTGAGTACCAAGAGGGCCCACTTCCTGTGACACATCCTTGCATTGTCTGAGACTGCGAGGCCTGCTTTCTCACTCAAAGTCAGGTGACTGCTGAAGTGTGGCCAGATGAGGTCATGGCTGGCCCCGGTCCACTGTGACAACTCCGCTGCGGCGTCTGCTACCATTCCCAGAGCTTTCCCACTCGGCTCAGGATCTATCGACAGTTCTGCTACTGCTAATGCAAACCTCATCACTGCTAGCCAATGCCGTAGTCTTGGCTGGCTTGTTCATGTCTAGGAATTATCTTTAATGGGATTGTTACTGACCATTTACACTAAATCTCTCTCTTACAAAATGATCTGCTTGAATAAAAAGTAAAAGGCCGTAAGAGTTTCATGAACACTTCCAGGGTTTTATTTTGGTACTTTGGTAAAGTAGACATTTTCATTAAGCAAGTTCTCACAATTTTTGTTAACATTCCTAAATGGAATAATGTGTAAATGGATAATAAACTGAGTCTTTGGGTAAGCTGGAAAGCTTGTAACTCTTAAGGTCGATCTGTCTGAAAGCTGGTTACACCGAGTCCAGCAGTGAATCATCAGGAGCTGAGGGCACAGTGGGAAGGGAGGAGAGGACAGCAGAGCAGGGGGGAGCAGAAGAGTGAGAGAGAGCTGAAAGACGTACCGTTGGTGGGGGTGGCTGGGCCTGTTCACTAACCCCATCGGTCATACTGGAGGAACGTAGTCTGGACGAGAGATGACTCTGCTGGAGACAGCGTGAGGGAACGGAGGAGCATAACGAGACAAGACATGCAAGGATACAGATTAAGGAAAGTACCAAGAGAGCCATTGGTTTTGTGTGTTAGCTTTGACACACTGTTATTGTTAGGTGGAGGTACAACATGACTCCTCAAGGGATGTGTTAAAAACAGCCAGATCAGAGTTTTCAACTGTGTTAGCTACTTGTAGGAAATGATTCTGGAGATTAAACAAGTCCTCCCATGTGTGAGAGAAATAGAAAAGCTGCTGTGTGTTTGGTGAGTGTCGGTTGATGTGATGGCTTGTCTGGCTGGATTTTAGACACGGTGCTTACCACAGCAGAGCTGGGCCCAGGCATCTCCCCGTTGGTGTCGGGGGTGAGTGACAGGCGGAGACTGATCTCCTCTGAGAACTCTGGCCCAGCGGGTGTGGCCAAGGACGGGCCCGGCAGCGATTGGCTGAGGGAGTCAACAGTGCTCTCCTCCGTGATGGTCTCCCATGTCTGTTAGGGGGGAGGCAGCAAACACTCCTGTTTTCCCCTTCATCCCATTTTTGCATGCCAGCTGCTACAACTCTTTTTTTTTTTATTTTAGAGCCAGCATTCACTGCTAAATCGTGACCATTTCAATGCTAATGCAATTTATAAGAAATTATACCATTAAAAACAACATAACAATGACAACAACTATGATGATAACTGCTATTAATGTTTTTTTTTATTATGTCCATGCACCCCGCTGGTCTGCATAGAGGTCAAAACCGTGGCACTGTGGACAACTCACATCGTCTGCGTCTCTTGGCTCTAGGTGCTCGTTCTCCAGATCCTCACTGATGTGCCTTCGCGAACGAAACACGCGATGCGCTTCTTGGTTGATCTGCCGCAAGTGGTTGTCATTTTCCGTCTCTGACACCACATCCCTAAAATGAAGAAGAGGAGAAGAAAATACCTCATTTACTGGTCAATACCATGGAGATTATGGATCTGTATCGACTGACAGGCAGGAAGCCAGGAGATGGAAAGAGTGTACATACACAGCAGTTGGCCTCTTCCACTGTGTGGTGCGGTTGTTGTGGTTGACGTAGTAGGTGCGGCCCAAATTGTCCACCTTCTCTTCCCACCCGGGGGGTAGTGGGGGCAGAAGCTGCTGAGGACGCTGGGAGCCTGGGTCAGCCGAGTCTTCCCAGCCCTGAGAGAGAAAGAGAGAAAGAGATAGAGGGGGAGGAAGACAGAGAGAAAAGTCAGAAATGCATGAGATAGAGATGGATGCCAGGTGAGGGAAGCTTTGGGTGTAAGTAGAGCAGCATTTAGACCTTAACTCTCTCTCTCTAAACAAAATGGAAATTTATGTCCAGGCTTTTGTAAAAGCTGGCCATTTGCACTAATATTAAGGCACAAATGCAGAATTTTCTGAAGAGAAACGCAGTCTTACAAGAGGGGAGGGGTAAAAAACATTGGATGATTAGGGTGCTCAACCACAACACAAACTAAGGAGTGAGAATGCAGTTTAAATCTACCAGTCAGCAAACTGACAGTACAATTAGAAAAAATACATAAAAAATCAGCTTCAGCATATGACATTTTGTCTAGCTAAACGCAGGCAGACACAGACATAAAGACTTTCCAAAAGATCACATTTCTTTTGAAAATAAGGGAAGAGGGTAAATGGCCTTTCCAGACAGTGCTTTTCTGACTCACTCTGTGTGTATTCTGTGTGTGTTATTTGGAGTCAGTAAAAAACAGAGGGAGGTGTAAGAGAGAGAGAGAGAGAGAGAGAGAGAGAGAGAGAGAGAAAAGAGACTTTAGAGTGCTAATGTATGAAGAACAAAAATATTTGAGACATCAGAAACAGAACTTCTCCAAAGCACTTCACTGGGCGAGGCCATGCCATACCTCTGCCTCTTCCCTCATCTCATTGTCTTCCTCCTGACCACCATTTTTTGGCAGGTAGGCCATCTTCAGACGCAGGTACCCCTTCACCCGGGATTTATGACTGCAGTGGCCATGAAGAAGACAAGAAAGGGACAGGTAGCACATCAGTTCACATCTCTCCTATTACTGACCATTTATTTATTTATTTATTTATTTATTTGCCTTTTTTCATTAAATGAATTCGTTCATTATGTAAAGGGGAGAACAGTGGAGGTTACATTCTTGGTCCCATAGTTTCCATGAAGCTCAAATAAAAGTAAAATATAGAAACTGGACCATCTGTATTTATACCTGTGTCTACACACACAATATGTTATGATCTAGATAATGACATTTACACTTTGCTAAAACTATGAACAGATATAGATCGATGAAGTCAGGATGGGGAATCCTGACATAAAATGCTTCATACATGGTTCAGAGCTGGTTATATCATAGGCTGAATCAGAGCAGGCCTACATGATCATTTTACAAGAGCACACCAGCCCATCATGCTATTCTACAGCACTGAAAGCTGCTAACAGTTCATCTTTAATCTCGGCCTGCTTAAATAAGCACTGACCTTCGAGGGCGCAAAAGGAAGTCCTTAAAAGTGTACGGCCGCTCCATTGCCGGGTCCTCCGTCTGCCAATGATTTCACAAACAAAACATTCATGCCTTCACACACCTCTGATTTTTTAACAAACATAGTTTAACAAACCTTCAAAAAACACACACAGAATGAAAGCTAAATGACAACCGACTGGAGGAGTGGTGGTGGACCACTGGAAAATATCCAGTGACTTCTTACACAACACCCCTCTCCTGTTACATATTTAACAGCCCGCAGGTTGTATATTCATGGCAAAGGAGGGCCTGTCATTAGTGGCTTCTGAGGAATCAGTGGACTTTGTGCTCTGCTAGAGTGGGGACAAAAAAAGATGCAGTCGTGTGAGAAGCTACTGAAAGAGAGGGTCTTAATGTCCTCAAAATGTTGAGCATTAACAGTGTGCGTGTAAGTGAATAGTAAAAGTATGTATTATGTCAGATCCCAGAGACCTGTCATTATGGTGGACCTTAGAATATATCCTAGCCTTCTTTTTGTGCACAACACAACAGCATATACACTAGTACTTTTTGCGAGTATCTTTACATAGTATGTGAAAAAAATGTCAACAGGAAAGGGACTCCAGCTTCATGTCTAAAATCTCCCCATAACATGAGATTAAAATCAGATAAATGTGCAATCAAAATAAAAATGCAATTACAAAATGGCTTGTAAAAATAAGAATTATGTGTGCATATTAATTATGTAGTTATGTCTTCACACACCCCAAAACACTGAATTCTATACCGTGAATAGCCTAAGTCAACTTTATTAAGAGATGTCATTTCAAACAGGCTTTTACTGAGCAAACAGCACATCAGTGCCCCAACAAAAAATGGTGCTACATTTAGCCCTGACATCAAGCACTGAAACTGAGTAGTGTGGTCCACATGCAAAACACTGGAAGGAGAGGAGGATTTCCATAAACCACAGTGTTTATCACACATCACACTGTCAGCCTGCCACATGCAACTGCACATTCATGAACACACACGTTTACCTGCCAGATAAGGACAGCATTACATTTTTGTAAGTTTATGTATACCTTAATGACCTGATAAAAACACTGGAATACTTTATGTTGCAAATGTTACCTTCTAATAAATAACACTGTAACTTTACTTCCTATAAACCATAAAAAATAATGTTTACCAAATAAATAGATAATTAACACTTCTATTAGAGGATTTATCTTTGTCCTCCCACCCTGTGATGGGCAAGTAGAATCGGCCATTTTTAATTCCGCTGAACTGTGACTAAATCTTGATCGGCACATCCCTACTGACCAATTCTGTAGTGCTGCCATAAAGTTCACAACCACAGTGCCACAACACAGTACAAACCCTGGCCTACTTTAAAGAAATGTGCCTATCTAAGACCTGACTAAGACCGAAGGGCCAGTGTTTACATTTTATTGGGCCTTCTTTCCATTCTGTACCAGCAGCTTGCTGAACGAATAGGAGCAGGCCTCACTCCATCTTTTTTCGGTATTCTAAGAGTGCTGGCCAAAACGTTTAGCTAACAAAGTGTGTGTGGGGGGGACTGTACATATAGAACTTTATTTACACAGCCAAATTGTGGCAGTGTACAGGGAGGTGTGCCCTGCACAGACAAATCTAATAACAGCAGCCTATCTAGTACCAGTAGAATGATCTCTGAAGCTGTCCCACTTCCTGATACTGCCTCGTTATTACTTCTGGCGGCTGATGAGGTAAATATGATACAATCTTAAAAAGAAAGCTGTACTTACCGGCAGATGATTAAGAGGCACATCAACTTGTCCGAGAAAGTCATCTCTTGTCTGCAAAAAGGAATAGATTGAGAGAGAAAGATTTTGAAAGAGATTTTTGTAGAGTGAGGGAAAGGGCAGACAAAAAGAGAAAGGGAAAAAGAGAAAGAGAGAGAGAGAGAGAAAGTCAGAGTCTGTGTGTGCACTGCTACCACAATTTGGCTGCCAGCTAGTGGAAATGGCCAAGTGCCAGAGCAGAGCTCATTTGGGAAAACCACAGTGATGAGGGGAATTATACACCTGTGTGACCCGGCAAGGGAATGTGTGTGATCAGCAGCAGAATGCAGAAAGACAAGGAGAGAGACACACACACACACAGAAGAAGAAGTGGAAAAGAGAGGGAAGAAAAAGAGGTTTGAGGGGAAGAGAAAGAAACTTGAAGGGTGAAGGACAGCCAGGGGCAGCTTGTGTGCACCAAAAGGTAAATGCTTCAGCAAGGGGAGAAAACAACCCAAACATCCCAAAGAGGACCAAGGGGGGCTCAGAGTGGGGGCAAAACCAGAGGTGGAGCTTTTTGATCAGGTGATTCCCTCCCCCCATTCGTAAAGCCACCAACCACCTGAGCCTGAACAGTGAAATTGACAGGTGTGACTGACAAATGACTGAACCACCCGAGGAGTGAATTACCTGTCCAGAGTTGACATGCCCATTCTTGGAGCGATCGAGACCAAAGTGTGCCTGTGTGTGGAACAAATGTGTTTTAAGAGAGCAATGGGCAGTACACGCAGCCAATATCACACGTGTGTTCAGGGACCTGCACTATAATGTGGAGTTCGGCTAGTGTACAAGAGAGATTTTAGGTCTTATATGAACCTTTGCCTAAAACTGCAGTGTTGGAACTGCCACAAGCAGGAGCAGAATGGCCACTGGTTATCTTGGGCAAGATTTTTCCAGAAAAAACCCCCCACAATATTTGATTACAACCGATATTTTTACATATCTACACAAACTCAAACAAAAGGAGAGCAAGAAACTCCAACACAATAATTAAAAACAAAAACAACAGTAACTTTTTTGTCCCGCACCCACTAGCATGCCACAAGGTAAAACAAAAAAATAAATAAACAAGCAAAAAATAGGAAGCAGTCACAATGTTTCTCAACAGAGACAGACAAATGAATACATTTCCATCTGGAAAGAGGCAAGGAGAGAGAGAGAGAGAGAGAGAGAGAGAGAGAGAGAGAGAGAGAGAGAGAGAGAGAGAGAGAGAGGGAGAGAGAGAGAGAACGAATAAAGGAGAGAAAGAATAAAGGAGAGAAAGAAGGGAAGGAGAAACAAAGAGGGAGAGCACAAGCCTAAAACTCTTACTCAGGACTCACAACTAGTGTTAATACCAGTGTAAAAAGACAGTAGGAAAATCATGAGGGAAGCAAAAAGCTCTAGGCCTGGATTTGCTTCAGATTGAGATCTGCAAAGGCTCACTAGAGCTATATTTATTTGTTCTGGAAACTTCAAGTGTAGTAAAGAGGTGGCACTGCCGATTCACTGCACAAAAGAAAGTGAGACTCTTTCACACACTGCCTAAATATGCATGACTAAGACTTGCACAGTAGTCCCGTCTTCTCTGACAGTTTACACCCCAGACATTCATAACTAAAAGGTTACATGAGTCAGTTCGTCCATGATAACGGACGCATTGTGGGTCACAAATTCTTCAGAAGTACCAACTGAACAACACTTACACTGTGTACAGAACAGAAGAAGCACAGAGACGTGTTGCCTACAGAATCATTTGAAGCCTGTTCACTGCTCTGAATTTAAAGATATGGTTGTCTCAGTGACAGCCAATGGACAGTGTGACTCAATGTCATTCTTTTTTTTACAAAAATAAAGCAAAATGTCCTCCACTGTGTTTGTAGCCAACATTGGAGTCCACGATTTGTAACTTTTTTTCTGATCACCGAACACTTGTTTTTGACCAAATGTTCTTTTTTTCCTTTAACAGTCTTTGAGTTATTAAACACAGGAGAACAGTGAGTTCTTTTCACAGAGTAACAACATATACACACACACACACACACAACATTATATTTACAAATGTACTACTACTATCCAATTATCCTTGAGATACTGTACATAGTGCATTTAAGAAACTCCTTATAGACTGGCAATCAAGCTGTAGTCTACATCCTGGTATTGTCCATAAACACTGAGTATTTCAGCATGTAAATTCAGTGTTCTTAGAACAGCCATGATGTCCATCATCAATGGCATAATACTTTATCATGGCATGTCAAGTCAAGGTAATGCAAACTAGACTAATATGTTCATGCTAAAGCTGATTCAGGTTCCAAATACATAGGATATATTGTACAGGTAATGACGCACTCTACTGCATGTTTTCCTACGATCACACAGAAGGCTCTTCTGCAGGCACTGCAGTTTTTTGCCATTGCTAGAGAACTGCCAAATCACCTGGATCTCAAGCTTACTTCCTTGTGTTGGCTATATAAACATATCATTAAGTGTGTGTGATAGCCAACAGTTTTGGGTTAAAAATTTGGAGAGCAAAGAGGGCTTGCTCTGCTTCTCATTGAGGGTGAGCAACTGTGTCCAAACAGTACAACGGATGCAGAAATAAAGATCTCAGCAGAGAGGATGGCTCCAGAATTTTTTATACTGACACAGTCAGACCAGACAATGAAGTGTGATGTCAAGTGTATTTCAACAAAAATGGGACTTCCATGCTGAGTGAACATCTTTAGGTTTTGAGTGCAACTAAATATTAATACCATATTTGAATACATTCTTAAGATATTTAGTTTACGATACAGGGACAGACAGACATAAATGCAAACACATTCTACCTCCAGCTAAGCTTATAAAACTTGATTGCCCCAGATGTCACATCTCCAAATTAAATCCACAGAGGGTGGCAACTAGTCTGACCCACTATAAAATGAATGTTTCATGAGGGGTTGGGCCAAAGGAAACTGCCACTGGGACTAAAACCAATGACTGCTGCTCTCTTATGAATGACAACCACCATTGGCCACACAGTAGATGAAAGCAGTAGCATAAACCTGTGCCTATGTCGCTTTTTTAAAGCAAGTTGACAACAAAAGACTAGTAATGAAGAGTTGTATCATATGCTATAAATATAACCTTCTGTGAAACAAAAACAAGCAAGATTTAAAAAAAACAAAAACTCTACTTAAGCATGAGAGAACTTCCTTGGTCCTTCAAGTGTGTTATTTTAAATAGTGTGCTTGATTAATGCAGAGTTGCAATAACAAAGCCATATGTTGTCAAGTATCGGCTATTTCCACCATATCTTCCGTCACACACTTCCAGGAGATAGATGTGAGGCACCAAGACGGGAGTCTGATGAGTTCTGCACATTTGAGACACCCAGACGTGTTCCTGCTCCGCTTCCAGTAATCTCATTCAGACAGGTACTGGAAATAGTCAGCCGTACTTCCTTAAGCTTCTGTGGAAAACCTGAGAAGGAGCTTTGAGTGACATCACCTGTTTCAAGACTCCAGAAGCACTAGAACTGCTGGCACACTAGACTAGAGGGCTGACCATTGGAAAACAGAATGTCCTCCACATTTAAAAAGAGGTTCTGCCACATTAATACTAGGGCTTGTAAAGTGACATACAAAGGCATATTCTAGAGATGTATACCTTAGTGATGAGGTTTTGCAATACAATGCACGGCACTGCATTCACCCTACACAGAATCCACTCTTTATATTGAGGTACTAACAGTTATTCAGTGGTAAGAGCAAAGCTATTTTGACCACAGTTAGGAGTTACGAGAAGATATCGAATAAAGAGTGACTAAATAAGAAGTAAACAAACACCTCGTCGTACACCTCATTTCAAAGCTGTTTACTTCAGGCAAATGTTATAGAAAGCAACAAGAGATAGTGCAGCCTTAACAAAAAGCCTTTGATGGAAGAAAATCTGTGGTCTGTGCCTGAAGAAGCTGAAGGAGTCTGCATGTTGATCTTGTTTTTTATATACACACACTGCTGTTACTGAGTTACTGATGGCTTGTTAAATTTCATTTGGTCAGTTTGCCAGTACTGACATCTTAGATCTTAATCACCATGGCTGCAGCTGTCATGAGAAACCCATGCCGATCCGGGCCAAAAGTAGACAGACTACTCTAAAAACCCACCAACAACGCTTCCACAGAGGACTAAAGATAGCTCTATCTCTTTAAATGGGATTAAAAAGAGTCTAAATTTCTCCAAAACAACAGAACGGTCAACTGTGAAAGATCTTAACGTCTGTTTGCTGGAACAGGAAAAGCCATTGAAATATATAAAAGTTCAAATGCCTGTGGCAGAGATTTCAAGGGCCTGTGTGGTTGAACCCCACTCCTGGCCAGACCGTCCTTGCATTTTTAGTTCTCAGAATGCGGCCAACCCGTTCCTGCCTTCCTACCAACATCCCTGTACCCTTGTGTACCTTCTCCAATTGTGGTGTAGCAGTAAAAAGAAAAGAAGGTAAACGATATGTGAATTGATTTAAAAAAAAATGCATAAACTATGCATATCTTTCATACAAAATTTAAAGTAAATTACATTTATGTGCGCTTACAGTGCGCTTACCTCCAGTGTTTAGTCTCTAGATTATAGCTGCACGATATAGAAGTACTAGCCTTTATGTATCTCTGCAATATCTTTATAAAATTATAGAGTATGGCTGATTCAAAGGTAGAAGAGAGTATAATATTGACTCACTGTACACACATCAATATACATTTAATGCACAACCACAAAGATTGAAGATATTCTATGTCATCCAGCATACCTGAGGTTTTATCCTGACCGTTCCATTTCCTAAATTCAAATCCTGTGCCGACTTGGAGCAATGATCTGCACCCTGGCTGAAGTAGATTTTAAACTGGGGCTGTCTGAGTTTCTGCTCCTTTTGAATCTTAAATGTGCAGCCCTGAGCTCCATCCTCATTGGTTTCTCCACTCTGAGTGTCCATCTGAGAGCTGGTCCCAACAAGGTCTGGAGTAGACCCAGTCCGCCGAGGTGCAGCGTGGGACTTCAGGGGCTGCGAAGCGCTCCTTTCCAAGCGGATCCTGGGGTACCGTACGACACGAGCACCCTTCGAGCCGGTGAAACCCAGGTTAAATGCCTCCTTCTGGACGTCAGGTTGTCTCGGTTGGTCCTGCTGAAGCTGAAACACAAGCCTCTGTGGCCCAGAGGTACCGTCCACATTCTGTTGGACAGACCAGCGGCATGGACCAGCCTGACTGTCCGATCCATAGGGCAGGATTCTCAGCTGCCGGACCTCTGATCCATCTGGGGAGTTCCTCTTGATGCAAAAACCTCCAAAGCTAATACCAGGAGAGGCTCCAGAAGAGACAGTGTATCCATCCTGGATGTGGCCAGGCCTCACACAAAACACTCTCCTCTTTGGCAGGGCAGGCTCAGTGTTTGGGTGGGTTAGGTCTGCACTCGGCCTACGCGAGTAACCAGGTGGGGCATTCCAGCCAGGGCTGGGCTCTGTGTAGGCTGGAGCAGGCTCGTCTGGGTATTCCGGTGGGCAGTCCTGGTAAAGCGCATCTTCCGCATGTATGCTGGAACGCTGGAGCGATATCTGCATCGACGAGCTCTTGGTCGGCCGCGGCTCGGGAGAACTCTGCAACTGCGGGATAAACATGGAGGAGCTGCGCTTCAGCGAGCCGTCAGCCGATGTCTGCACCTCACAGGGTGCCCTACCACCACCCTGACATGGCTGCATCTGGAATGCCATGGATTCGCCTGTGCCGTGGAGATACGACCCATTCTCGATGCGCGCATCGATGTCAGGCTCCTCTAGCTCAGGGGCTGTGTTACTGCGGCCGGCGCCAAAGTACAGCCGCAGCCGATGGGACATTGTCCTGTCCTCTGCCTTCTTGGACAGCCCCGGGCTGCCTCTGGCTCAACTACTCCACAACCGAATAGATTTTCCCTCCTTCCTAACCCTCTTTTTTCTGCCTATGCTTCTTCTCTCTTGTGAATTTTCCACCCACCCTCACTCAATAAAAACGACAGAGAGAGAATGAGAGAAGCAGCAGCAGCAGCAACTCACACCACAGTAACAGGAGAGGTACTGCCAGCGAGCCAAAACTTCAGAGCACTAATTCCAGAAAGAAGGAGAGGGGGTGGCCGGGTAAGTGAGAGAGAGACTGGGAGCGAGACAGAGAGAGAGAGAAAGAGAGAGAAAGACAGATAGAGAGAAGAGAGGAGGGGCAGCATTAGAGGAAGGCAAAGAGAAAAAAAGAGTGCTAGAGGGCCAGCAAGAAGGGAAAAATAAAGATTCTCATCCACCAAACTGTTAGGACTGCCGTCCGATAGCGACAGACAGCAGAAATAGCCGGAGTGACAAGCGGCATTCCAGAAATGATTGGATAAGACCAGCCTTTGCGCTCCATGGGTAGGTGAGGGCTGAGCGCTTCAGAGTCATGTGACACAGATGACACCCACTTAGGTCCTGGACGCTACACCCCTGTTACCCCCCACACCACGAGCCTCTCTCAGCTGCTCCAAACCCATCAGAGGGGAACAGCGCCTGAGGGGGAGGGGCAGAGACAGGGAAAGCTGAATACACAGAAGCTCAGCACAAACTCAGCTGACCAACAAGTTGTACACTTTAAGAAGTTATCATGAACCTGTGTGTACAACATACACCCTACATTACAATCTTAGCTCAAGACTAATCCAGTACCCGATTCTGCCACATTTTACTACACAAGTAGTGTTGTTTCATAGCAATTTCGCTCTGAAGAGTGGGAAAGAAAGATCCAGGAAAACAAATCAACATGGACAGCAGGCTAGCCTTTATTCCCCTACTTTTCTTCCAACCGATCTCACTCCTTCTCCTGCTCCTTAAAGAGTCTGTTCTTATAAACACACTGATGCTTTTACTCACTCCTGTCAGGCCAGGTGGTCTTGGGAAAGCCACTCAGCCCTCTGTGCTGTCGGCATGGCGGGGAACTTTGTTTCTAGCACATACAAAATTTATGACTATAGGAGAGCAACGACTTCAGAAATAAACAAAACTACTGATGGAACCCATATTCTCTGTTAAGACTTATTCAAAGGTTTACACTGAGCCTAAATTTAAACTGAGTTAGGTTGACAAGAAGAAATAACTTGGACTAAAATGAACTAAACATCGTCTGACTTTACTAAAAATCCTATGATTTAAATGCCGACTGCTGGAGCCTTGCACAGTACACAGTTTCTGCAGTGATTCTTTGAAAAACACAACTTCAGTCTGCTGGGCTCTGGCTACTGAACAAACAAGCTACAGGGAAGATGGGGACAGGCCCCAATGTGTGTATGCGGGCATGTGTGTGTGGCATGTGTGTGTTTGTATCTGTGTATGCATGTGTGTGTGTGTGTGTGTGTCTGTGTGTGTGTCTGTGTGTGTGGCAAGTGTGTGTGTGGTGTGTGTGTATTTGTGAGGACCTTCTTGCCCTTTGCTTCCATGATGATGGCACAGATTTCACTGGGATGTGGCCAAGAAATTGGGCTGCAGTTGCCATAGTGGGTGCTTTGTCCGACAGTGAAGGAAATGCCAGTATCCTATCAGTGGCATCACAAAAGACTGCAGTGATGATGACTCCATGTATGATGACATCCTATGATGTTTGCGTCAATATGCAGTGTAGGAAAGGTTGTTTTTTTAAATGCATCCTGCTAGAGATGACAATATGCATGTGTAAAATGGTCATTTGCATCAAATTCTGTTTGATAACTTGCAAGTGAAGTATTCATAGTATTCCTAATACTTTGGATTACATTGAATTGATGTAAGACTTAAGGTAAGACTTTTCTTCCTAAGGTATGCGGTAGGGATGAGACAATTAATCATTTTTACAATTAAAAACGTGACAAGTAATTAATCGTAAAAGCTCCCCAACATACTACGATGGTAGCTGGAACTTCAGACCAAGTGGCGCAACTTATGCTGAACGCAACTACACGACTGCCAGTGTGACAGTTTTTTGGCTATTCCAAGAATGACAGTGGTGTCAGTGGTTTCTTTCAACTTAAAAAATATTTTATTTCTTATTTTTTATTTTACACCCAATAAATAACAAACTTTTTGTTGAAGTTTATTATTGCAAAACAATCGTAATAATCGTAGAATTGTATTTATTTCTTAGACAGTACATAAATATATATTCTGTCTGGGCTGTATGACAGTTCCATTGCCATTGTGCATGTGTTTAGTGGTGCATGGCCAGGTGAAATGTACAATGTTGTTCATGTTCTGGGTAAAGGATTCTGGAGTAAACATTTTCCATAGTTTAATTTGAGACCAAATTCATATGTAAACCAGGAATAATTTGAAGAGTTGAGATGCACAATATAATGTGCAAACATAATGGGTTGCAGTGAGCAATAAGAGAACAATAACATAGACAGAACAGAACCTCTGTTTGCCAATGTGTCCAGGCACAAAGCTGAGGCATCTGACTATATAAACATATAAGGTAGCAGCTGGAGCCCTACGCAGAGAATGAGCCAGTGAGGCCTTTGCAGCCAACCAACTGTTACCCAGCAAACTAAAACCACTCAGGTTCCACAGTCAGGCTCTGAAATGAACATAAAAACAAACAGGCACACAAACCAAGAGGAAACATTCTATTCTTTCAACATTCCTAACCTTTCATGAGCCTGAGGAATTTTTCACAGAAAGAAATATTAAACTGCCAGCCAGGAAGATACATTCAGATAAAGAATCCTTGTGCACACATGCATACACGCGCTATGTACTATGAAACAACTAATGTTTCGAATACTATGCTTTAGAATACATAAAATGCACAATGCATATGCACACTGTGGATATGCTTACAGACTTCTGTTCACAGTTAGAAAGTTCTTGAAAAAGAAAAAGAAATTTGTATTAATAAATAATGAAATCTAATATGATAAAAGGTAAACACATCTGAAGATCATGAGAGTCATAAAGTTCATCACTTGGGGTGTGGGAAACAAACAACCTTTTTATGTTGCAACAAAACAACAAGCAACTTTTGTGTGCTAAGGTAAGCCAATGCAACTGCTACAAACTCACAGGCTAGACAGGCTTCCACTGACCTTCTACATTAAACTACTAGCCACCAATACATCAATCTTCATTACACAGCCCATAATACCAACTTCACTATATTGCACTCCAACTTGAGTAGAATATGTATGTAACACAATGTAATGACAGGAAAGTTTCATTTCAGTTTATTTAGGCGCAATGGTGACCGAGAAGGGCTGTGCATCACAATAAATTCCTTGTTTATTTATATATTTTTACCTGAATTCAAGATATATCTATTGGTAACATTGTTGCAACTAAAAGCACAGGTCTACCAATACTTAATAATAAGTCCTTATTTCTTATTAGTCGTAATTACTTGAGCAGCAGGTCTGAGAAAATATTTGACTGAAGGTCAGACAATTATCCCTGTTTCAGCCAATCAGAAAAGTTTATGAGAAGGATGCCAGCCATGTGTATAGCATTTCATTGCTATTCATTTTTAAAATCAGGAATTGGATAAAAGCTACTGATAATAGCAGATAATAAAAGGCAAATTATCACCCACAAAGCCGGCGGACTCCTTATTTCTAACACATGCATGATCAGTCTACGGAGGAGGTAAGACACAGCAAAATAATTACAGCTGTCCTGTAATGTGAGGGGGACCAAGGTGGACATGTTGCATGCTAATAGAGCAAAATTGCTGCCACTCACCAGTCTGTTCTCATCAAACACTTCAAGCAGCAGGCGATGTTGCTGAGGGCAGACCTTCAGGGGAAGTGGAAAACACCACATCAGTGAGTTTCAACACTTGTCGAGAAAGTTACCCAGACACAAATCAATAGGAACCACTCAAACACACCCACACACACTGGCGCGCACGCACGCACGCACGCAGACACGCAGACACACAGACACACAGACACACACTGAACTGAAAGACAATTGAACAGTGACCGTAAGTAGAATATAAGTCAATGAGTGCGTTCACATGGACAAGTCGAAACCACTTGGAACTGGTTTGGGATCGTACCGGCTTCATGTGAACGGAGATTGGTTTGGTTTGGAATTGGTTTTCCTAAACCAATTGCGACGCCAGGCCTGGGCTGTTTCGAAACCACTTCGACTGCCATGTGAACGGGGATCGGATTGGTTTCGGGTATTGCGCATGTATCAACGAAATAAAAAACGCAGTTTGTTCCTTCATACAGACTTTCTAACACAGCAGAATGCACAACACGTACGCGAATGCGTCAAACTCCTGGAACACCATGTTTGTATGCCGCCAGAAAGTTTGTTTATTGTCTTTAGTAGGAACAGTGCAGAGCCCATAGAAGATGTGCCAGAGTATTACGTTTTTGTTTAGACCACCTTATTGTTTAAGTGGGTAATAATATCAGGTGAAAGGAGGAGGCTATGTAAATACATTTGCACTGACTGACTTGTAAGATTTTCTTTAGCCACTGTTTTGCGATGTGGAATAACCGGAATGAGAGGTGAAAAGTTCAGTCTCCTCTACGTGTCGTCTGTATGAGTAGGCATATGTGTGCAGTGCTGTAGTCTGCTGTTGCGTATACGATAAGATACATCTTACCTACGTAGCAGCTTTGTTGTGGGCAAATGTTTACTCGTGTTATGTCCATTATTTTAGTTATGTGTCGTTAGTCGCATTATGTCCAACATTGTAGCAGCTAGCATTGTAAATCTTATCAGCCTGGGTCGTCATGGCTGGGTCGGCACGGTTTGACCGATATCTTTGGCATTTTTGCCCAAACAACACGAAACTTGGCACTGCACACACTGGTAACATTATGATGACGCCCTCCAAATTTGAGATCAAGCAGGTGAGTGGTTCAAGAGTTATGCGTGGAAGAGACGTTCCTTGCATTAAAAGATAATAATAGAAAGATAGAAGTTGACTACAGCGCCCCCACCTAGCGTAGCAGAAAGGGCCGGGTCTCTGGCCGAATCCGCTTAGACGAACTGCATGTGAACAGGGACTTGGGGACAGACCCCCCGTTGGGAAGCAACACCCAAACCAATCCCAAACCAAACCAATCCCACCATGTGAACGCAGTCAATGAGTACAATATACTAATACTACATGTTTGTGCTTATTGTTGTAGTGACAAACAATACAGATTTTTAAAATAAAAATCATTTGGCTAAAATAATAAGGATAATAGCAAAAATACGGACATGGATGATGTAAATTCCATGTAACAACTCCAGAAACCAGTATCAGGCCACATTTCTGAAGACCGGCAGGTGGCTTGAAAATAATAATGGGATCAGTGGAATGGAATACCACACCCTCTCAACACATTCCATGGAGCGTGAGGTCTTCCACCAACAGTTCCTGGAAATCACATTCATGTGAACCAACTCATAAAAAAAAAAAAAAAATCAGCCGATGTGCTTTCCTACAGAGGTGCAGGGTTAGAGATGAAACGTAATTATTCTTCACCAATTAACACTGCACTGTGGATGTGACAGCTCCTCAAAAAAACACTCCATCTTTGCCATACAGTCAAAGTGTGCATCAACATTTCAGTTATGCCTATGCTTTTTTCCCTAAAATGTGTGTTAAAAAAGTCAAACAAAGGGTTTTTTGTTTATAACGTAGTGTTTAGTAGTATTGTGCATCACTTTGGTGGAAAAAGTGTCAAACATCATCATCACAAACATAAATCGTGAATGCACAACTGCTCTCAAACACAGGACGACACAAAAGCATGATGACGTGGTCCTGACATAATACTGGTAAGTAGAAGGGGTACTCACTCTGAAGTAGAATTCCTCATTCCATTTTGGGTTTAGGGTCTAAGGAAACAACAACATAACAATATCAAGGACTTCATGCCTCATCCAACACAACAATGTGAGGTCTTCCACAGAAATGAGAAGAATACATTATATTAAAATGAATATAGTACATTATAATCCATGGTCATTATTTGTTTAGCATATTCTTTTAAACTTCAGGGTAGTGCTGTATAAGAGTACTGTACGCAGTCAACTGCTCTGAATAAATAAAGAATGAATCAATCAACTAAGCAATATAAGACGAGTGTGACTAAGGTTAATCGTGGATATCTTCACGGGTGTGGTTCGGCACCCAGGCTCAGTGCTGTAGGTAACCACACCCTTGAGGATATCCATGATTAACCTCACAAATATGACTGTTATGTTGATTTTATACAACAGTATAAATACACAACGATCCAGTGAGTCATTGAAAATAATAAATATTAATAATGAATAACTAGTAATAATAATATGAATGAAAAAACAAAAAAACAGGGAAAACAGATAGGATGTACTCTCAAAAATAAAACAGGTGACATTACACCCACTCTGTACTTATTACCTGTGAGGTAAAGAATAGAGGTCAGCATCCACATATGTTCAAAATAATTAGTCAGACCATTTATATATATCCATGTATGCACATGCACATGCAGGCAGGCATGCAGGCAGGCACACACGCACGATGTTCGATGTGGCTGTTACATTTAATCAATCTGACAACTTTGTGACAAAGCCTATAAAAAAGACAATTTAATGAAAAATCCATACCATTCAAATTAAGACAAACATCTCTTAAAGAGTCAGAGATGTTTATACAAGTCAGTAAACACATTCACGTTATCTCATTAGTGTAAATGACACATTGCTGAGGCATGCAATGAGTAAAAATAATTTTTATGGAACTATTTTTCAAAGCTTAAAAATCAAATATTGATGATAGCTCAGTTAAGTGAGCAGGAGTGACCAGACACTTTCACTTTAAGGTCTCAACCACTTGTAGGTAAGGAGTCCTGGTTAAATTCATATAAATGTTCCTCCACTGATCCTTTGGGGACAAAGCTGCACAAAGGAACAGTGTCTGTGGATATGTGTGTGCGCGTGTTTGTAGTGGTTTGCTGTCCACTGCACTAACCTCTAGGGATTCTCCTGTAAAACCTCTAGACACACACACACACACACACACACACACACACACACACACACAGGGTAGGGGGAGCTTCTGCTCCACATAACAGGGAACAGAAGAGCTATATTTATCCCGTGCACAGCAGAACTATTTGGCTCCTTGGAGCAGCAGCAGTCGGAGAGGGCGCTGTGTCTCCTCTCCACCACTCTCCCCCTCACTACACAGGCCCCTGTCTTCCTGTTTATTGGTGCTTCAGTACCTTACTTGGGCTGCACACAACAGACCAGAAATCTCACCATTAACCTTCCACCGACAGTCTGGTGTAAACACGGCCAACAAGAGAACTAGATGGGAATGCTCACAACAACTAGGTTTTAGGTTTTAGTAAGGGGTTGCTGTGGGCACCATGTTTTATCACCACATCTGTATGTCTAGCAATTAGATCAAATTTGACCTGACCTGACAAAGTGAGTTTGAAGGCACAGATTTTAATTTAGAGACACACGCCACATTTCTCAAGAAACCTTAACAAATTAATTTTCTGTCTTCAAAACAACTATGTAAACGAAGTCCACCTGCACTATTCAAATGTTACCAAAATATACAAAATTGACATGATTTTCACAGGTTTTGAATTTTAAAAAAGATAGCTGAGTGCCATGATTAAAAATCCAAATTCAATTTGTTCTATCTTGACAAATGGTTATGATATTACTATGACCAGGAAATAATTAGAAAGTGCATCATCATTTCACTGGGGCAAAAGGTAAATTTTGAATTTTTGGTTACTAGGACTCATTTTTTCCAGCTCATATGTGCAATTGTTACCTCAATTAGTGTGGTTGTTTTCAGATACGTTTGTTTGTTTCTTTGTCAGCGTGATTACACAAACAAGACCAGGATGAATGCTGACGAAACCTCATGAGGGTGAGGTCCGTGGTCCAGGAAAGGGCTCATTACATTCTGGAGCAGATCCAATTTAACGAAGGCAAGTGTATCACGAAACTACTTTTCACATTCTGTAACAGGGCAAGATGTTTGCATGGTACAAAGACATATTTTTGACATGCATTTGTGTTGGCAGATGTCTGTACTGTTGAAGTGCCCGTCTGATTATAAGGGTGTAATTTATACAAGTAAAATGACAATTTATACAAGTAAAAAGACAACAACTTTGTCTTTAATGTGCTTTTATTCTATATTTTAGCATTTAAAAAAGAAATGCTAGACCTATTTACCATGCTTATGGAAAAGGTGTAGATATCCATGACATCTTAAAACTCTGAGTTCAGGGACTGCTGTTAACAATGTAAGATATACTACCATGGTATATAGTTATGACATGTAGTACACACTCTCACAGTTTGCCAAACACTGGATAAAAAATAATGACATTAGACACTGACAAACAACAATATTAATAAAAGTAATAATATATTTGTAAGATATGCCTTATATTTTGACATCTGTGCTGTCAAAGTGCTCCCTCTGGTGTTGGTGGTCGTAAAACTGGTTGAAGATGCCCTGAATTATCAGTGTTATCAAAACCTCTAAGCATTAAGCCTAGACGTTTGCCAACAGGAAGGATAGAAGATACACCCACCTTTTTGATGGTCTTGGTCTGAACCAAGGCAAGCTCTCGGTTCTCACTTGGCACGTACAGGGACAATTTAACATAGGGGTCACTGTCAGAAGAAATAGAAGGCAGAGAGAAGTATTCAGACACCATACGACTAGACCACGGAGGGCTTTTCAACACAGATGCACTAACTGGCACTGGCTGGCCAAGGGACCGGACTCCACCTATTTTCAGCACAATCAGCACCAATAGTGTCCCATATTTCTGCATATGGGAGAACACTGACAAAATCGTGGAATTTAACTAGTAAAATGAAAATCACAGTTAACGGTGGACACATGCATACACAAGACAGAGAAAACTCTTGATCCTTAACCTGTCTGGTGAACTTATCTGACCCAGCACCCCATTAGCAAATGCCTTACAAAAGGCTGGTATAGTTTCTGCAGTCAAAACAAAACATTTGTGCGTCATTTTTTTAAACCAACGTCATCAACACCCTATTAAAACTCAAAAGACTCAAAAAAAAAAGTTGGGCTCACAAAATAAATAACTGGTATTTATTTGACACGTGATGTCACTCAGTAACCCACTAACACCCAAAGGACTTTGAAAAACTGAGTCTTGTGTGCATGGTTTGTGCAGGCACAATAAAATCTTGTGCTCCAACTATTTAAGAGAAATGAACCTTTAACTTTGGTGCACCCTATAACAGGGTGGAATGCAGAAAACAGCACAAATAATAAGAGGAAGGAAGAAATGTTCAGGTGAGCAATAACATAATGATGGAGAGTCTCATATTTCTATGGGTTTGGATGCCATTTATGTGAGCCATGTGCATCCAGGTTAAAGTCCTTGTGGTCACACTTTGTTTGCATGATCCTATAGATGGTCCTGTAGACTGTCTACAGATGCTGAGTCGGGTAATAAACCATCTGTTGGAACTACGTGTCTTAAGGTTAGACATTTGGCGGGTTTGATTAAAGTGATAAGTAAGTAAGCAAGCGATGAACAAAACAAAACCAAATTTCAGCAAACCATCTGTGAAGTCTCTGTGAGAGGTCTATCCCCATAAAGTGTTAGCCCCTCATTCTTACGCAAACTTTTCAGAGCAGAGACTGTACAATGTTAACCAATCACAAGATGGAAAAAAACAAATAAAACAAATCATGATGGTCAAGATTCTCCTATTAATCACAATTTTTAATGTATTTATTGCTTCTTTTAATCTGATGAACGACACTTACGTGCATGTAGCAAAAACACTGACTGTGGCAGTACATGGGGCAGCATAGAGACACAAAGATTACAGGCACACAACACAGCAAATGCAGTTACTTATCTGCAGAAAACCCATAGACTGGAATTATTTACAGCCCCAACCCTTGTTAGAAAGGACCATCTTGTACCATACAGATCCCCCTCTCCTCTGCTCACCCACTACCCACCAAAACAGATGATGGCAATTCTTTGTTACAGGAATTGCTTTTCAGAGATTTCTAATATAAAGTGTGCCATTTGATTTTTCTGCCTGGGTCACAAATGATAATGGGCCTGATTAAAGCAAAGTTCCTGTACAGAAAAAAGGCAGAGTAGCTGTGCTGGGGGGTAAAGTCTATCAGCAGAGCATGACTTCAAGAGTGATGTTACATAAATGGTCTTGACAACGTTCCAAAGAATTGCCGACTTTTACCGAGCCTACACAAAAACCTGTTTTACACCCCCTTTATGGTGACATAGGATGGCTCCCATTCTACATAACTCACCTTGCTCCAATGATGTCCTTCTTGGCCAAATCAATGCCAGCGATGACCCTGACACGGAGAACACGGGATTCATTCTGTAGGAAAAGAGGAGAATATTAAGAAAGCTAATCTGAATGTGCCAACAGCAATCAACCAATCCTGGCATTTACAATGTTTGTAATTCTGAGAACCTATTTCTTCTTACAACTAGGGCGACTGAAGTCAAATAATTTTCTTTCTTTTTGGATGGCATTTGGATTTCGGATATCAAAATTGAACAAAAAAAACACTGATTTCTGCACCAAATATCTCCTACATAATCATCTAACAGGTTAAAACATGTTTGAAGTTTTGTTATATTTGGGCTAGTGGGTTAGCTCATTTACGTGAATTGCAATACCTGGCATGCGCTAAAAACTAACAATCAAGCTAACAATCAGACTTCCCTAAAATGAAACACATTGCTGTAACCTTATAACTTTTTATTGCTCTTTTAACTTGGGCTAATGTCAGAAGTATTATCTAGGTGGGTGTCAGTGAGTAAGATAACACTTCTCAATTATAACATTATGTTAGCCTAGTTTGCTAGCATCAGCTACACTACTACATAGCACTTACTACAAAGCAAATGGTTGCTGCCTAATCTCAAACAGTTCATTTTCGCCTAATCCAAACAGTAACAATTTACACTATTAGGGTTAAAATGATCACAAGTAGTCTCAACAACTCCAAAAGGACATTATGACCAGGTAAATATGACTGACCACGTGCAAGGAAATGAGAGAATCGTGAAGAATACATTAAAGCAAAGCGATTAACATCAAAGGTGTACAATTCTGATGGAATCTGTCAATTGGAACTGGTTCTAAACTGGAACCGGCTCTTCGTTCCCACCCCTAGTGGGTGCCCAACCACAGACTGGTACCAGGCAAGAAAGAGAGAAAAAAAAGACGTTTTAGAGCCGTTTTATCTTCTGGGTATAAAATGTTTTACATTCACTCTTGACTTAGTCGCATCAGGGCTTAGATATCCTAAAGGCTCATGAGAGCTACAGAAGTCTACCATATAAATGGTGACTCCTGGACACTACAAAAAAATCTCCTGTATGTTTCGCATACGTCTTTAGCGAGTGTGGGAGAACCAGTTGAAACAAGTGACAGATGCAGATGGACAGTGAGACAGGGTGAGCGAGGGAGAGAAAGTGATGGGGTGGGCATCTCTTTTACATAGTATATTTGCAGATGACCTCTCTCGCTCTTATAAGGCTGCTTGGTTATTTGCAAACACATACTTTCACAGTTTTTCAGTTCTGACAATATTCACCTCTACCATATGACAGAAAAAAAACATCATGACAGTTACGGATATTTGCTTGCATGTTTGCGGCCTTATAAAGCATCCTTGACTATCAGACATTCTGTAGCTCCGTAACTAGCTTCCTAACTCTTCTTTAGCTCGGTTTCCATGCAGTCCAAACACTCCAGGCCAAACAAGCCAACATTCCTGTCCTCACAGTGAAATGTATTTGTTTCACATCTTTGCAAGACTATACCCTAACTAGCTTACTCTGGTTCTGTGTATGTGTTCCAAGAATACAGTTAAAATTAACAGAGTGTTTGTCTTGGGATCAGCCAGGCGTGACTTTTTATGACACATAAACAGTTGGGTCTGCATAATCAGAGAAGCAACCAAAACACTGTTATGACAGCACATGGTAAACGGTTACAAGCCCTAAGCTTTTTCAATTGCTGGGACTTTTCCACTCTTCCAGAATGACTGCACATCACCAATCTCACTGTAGGTAGTCAGAATGAAGTGCAAGTAGCCAACATCACCCCCCTCCCCAATGGCCATGGCTTAAGGAGTCAAGCCAGTTTTCAACCCTGACACAATTTATTAGATTAATATAAGAGGTCTCTGATATTGAAGACTTAAATTAATAGCATAGAAGTGCACACTCTTAGCAGGTCTAAGCGATTGATTCAGCTAAGTATATCCATGTGTCTGCGGTGTGTCTGACAGAAGCCATTCCATTCTCTCAGGGGTACCTTGTATAACTGACATGGATAACTGGTTGTATTTCGATTTCTTTCAGAGCCCTAGTCATACTCTCAAATTTTGATGGTAGTGGGTGGGTATGTGAACACCACCAGAAAATAACTTTAAATTTAAGGTTAATGGGTAGACTAAGTGTTGAAATCTCCAGAGTTTTCTCTTTTTTGTCTTGTTTCAGAGTGTCTCTCTTAGCTGTGCTACTCAACGGAATGGTCAGTTCTGACAAAAGTCTGGAAATTTCTGGAAAGTCTGCATTTTTAGCCAACTTTTCTGAAGCATTGCACAATAGTATCAGTTACCAGATTCTTCAGGGAAAACACTGCGATTTAGGCCATACTTTAAATGACTAGACTGTAACAGAGATTGCAGTTTTATTTTAAATCAATTTAAGGATGCCAATTGCTTGTGCTATGTTGGCATCAGTGACTTTTTTGTGTGTTGGGGGGGCGGTATCGTGCCTGGTGGCTGCGTCCAGCTCTGCTTGCCTACATCAAGAGCTCACTGCATGCCACAGCTTCAGTTACAGAAATGTTATCTTTAAATGTAAGCTGTGAATACTGTCGATTTTAAAATGTGTTTATGCCTTTGACACCATCCGTATAAAATCGCCCTACGAAGAAACCTAACGCATTTTTACATTACGCATGAATTCACACGGCGTTCAACGACGCAAGGCAGTAGCCAGCCAAAGCAATGGCGGCACAATTAAGCCTGGTAGTTTCTGCATTGGGCCGTAGGCAACAGCAGGCTAGAGGTCCATCCCCAGTATTCGTAACACTTCGGCTGACCTGGATTTCAGAACGCTACAGCTGAGGTCTAGAAAAGACAGTTTTGACCACGACGGACACATATCCGTGCGCCTTCCATACAAGCAATTGACATAACTGAAAAACTCATCACCATCATAGTTCGACTGCAATAAATGCCAACACAAGTGTGTTATATTATTTTTCAGGTCGGACCAAGGATGACAAACAGTGTAACCCACATCGTGAAATATTATGCTACATGCCACATCAGACTACCGGAGATGCTGTTGTCTGGGCATGGCATCTGACAACCACCCTGTTCATTCTTGATAGAGGTAACGTCACTACTTCTACGTAAAGGAGTAACGTTAGAATAAAAGAATGCGCTCTTATCGGCCGAGCATCTCAGTGAATGTACTTTTAAACTCACTGTCACGAAATTACTACATACCACATTTTACAAACACCAGACCTAACACCCTGGTTTTCAATATTGACTATGAGAATGAGCAAAAGCTATCTATTGCTAGCTACCATTTTACCCACGTATTTGTTACGTAGGACTATGGTATCTATCAACAATAAAGACGGCTTACAGACGTTACCGACCATAACAGCATAAGTAACTTTAACCCACTAGCCTTGGGTTCAAGACTGACGTTAGTCTAACTTTTTACAGAGCCGAGAACCGTCAACGTTGAACTTGCATGCCTGGTCGATAAGTTACCAAAGGCGCCCTGACAAAGCTAACGTTAGTCGGGTGAGACTGTAACTAATTTGTACATTTCTGGGAAATACACCAACATAAAGTATCCTCCTGACGATTTGGCATTTTAGCTAGCCCATTATTACACGGTTCTGTCAAATTTGCTATATCGTTTACACTCTATGGACTGGAATGAATACAGACGCTTTATAAATATCTTAGCAAGCTTGGTACTTTTGGCATTTCATGGTCAATATGCTACACGAAGTTTCACATCTTGAAGCTAGCTAGCTAACTTATAAACCGCTAACGCTAATGAAGATGTGTATGCGACTGCAAATAACAGAGTTCTTCTATTTTGCGATGGCTACCGAATAACAGTTGATATACAAAGCAAGCGTGTTTGATGCATGACAGTACAACATCATGGAGCGCAAGAATGTACTTACTTCGTCTTCAGAAAGTCCGTAAATTGGTTCAAAATTCGTAGCCATATAGCCCAACAAAATTCACTCAGTAATATACTAGCCGCTTATAGAGCTAGCCAGAACAATAGCAAAGTGGCCTTATACCACCGGTTACAGGGTGTTTTCGTCCGCGGGGAAATCCTTTCCTCCGGTGATATGACTTGGTCGTCTTAATTCCAGCCAGTGTTTATACTGTAAATTTGAGAAAAATCTCTTGTTACTGTCACTGTATATTGCATTAATTCTTGCCACTTCATAACCCTGTTCTTGGTGAAGCGCTCTTACAGAATACTGTCATCCAGTCACTTCCTTCCAGTGAGACACTGCCCACACGCTGAGTGAAGGTGTCTTAAGCCAACCACGGTATTCTTCAACATTTATGGAGCAAAAACTAGCCAATAATACAAACGACAAGGCGTCGACTACTTCAACATTTTTCAACACAAGGCGGTTTCCTGTGTTTTCCTGTACTGCTGCTCACGAGTAAAGCCGTAGACCAGGCTTGGGTGGAGTTTTAGCGCCCTCTATTGCTGAATTGTAAAATTAACTGTTAGACATAATCTGGCCCTTGTCCATTGCATCATTTGCGTAGACTGTATAGATCATTTAGTGGCGTGGTGTAGTCATTATAGAATAGATAAATAAACTACAAACTGCTTATCCAGCTTCCATCAGTAATATTCATCACAGTGAAAATGCGAAATGTTTACACTTAAAACAAGAAATGTTTTTTTTTTTTCAGATTATTTCAGGCCAGTGTAATTATTATTATTGTTTAGTTTGTGGCACCGATGGATGGTGGAATGGCAGTGGCACATCTGTTTTCTTTTTTCTGCTATGTTTAAATTGCTAGCTGAAACTATATTTTCCCATACCCAGTCTGTGCCCGGCCTTCCTAAGTCACTGTCCACACTATTTTTCCCCATGCGACCAAATCCAGTCTGTGCACTTCATTATCACCTCAATTAAAACTGCAAGTTCATAGATTAACTATTTTGCAAATCATTTCAACTTCTTCTTTTAACTTGAGTGAAGTTAATCCAACTAATTTACATAATGTTGTTGTCTTAACCATAGCAAAAGACATTACATTTACATCATAGCTGATCCAAAACATTTTCCGGGGCACTCAAATCAAAGTCTTAGACTACCTAGCTCACTTGCAAAGCAGATTTCCATTTCATTGGGATAGCTATATGGTATGGCACAGTAATATAAAACTGTATGCAAAAGGCATGAAATGCAGCTGTGGAACATTCAAAGACTGGCACAGGAAAGGGACTTTCACCTTCTTTAAGTTTTAGGCACTCACTCTTTTGTTGAACAATTACTTTCGGGTGTCCTGCATTAGTCAATTTGTCACAAAAGTTGCCAAATTTGAATCTTAAACTATAAAACAAACCAACCTTTTACCTGTACTGCTTGTCTCTTAGGTATGACCATCAGAGATCCATCTGCTAAATAACGGCAATTTCTTTTAGCCAACATCAGTTTTTAGAATTTAATCTGGCTGAATGAAATCAATTACAGTGAGGCACTCATGTTGCTTTACTGAAGAACTTATTAACCTCCTGTGTGTCCCATTAATACATTCCACACTGTACAGCATAAAGTTTACATTGGCTAGCTTATTACAGTCAGTACATGACATCAGCCTTCTTAATGATGGCTGAAGGGGTGTAGTCAGGGGGTGGGCAGGTGTTAAGAGTTAAAGAGATACTATGCAACTTTGAGTGCTTTTTCTCAACAAAGCTCTCCCTAGTGTCTTTAAATAAATGGACACTCTCGTAAAAATAGACTGTTTTTTTCCTTCCCCTTACCCTGTGCATATATTTTCAGTCTACTGAGGTAAGTAAAGTCAGAATTTCCTACTTCTGCAATATATGGGACTACTTCTTCTGATCCTCCTTCTTGCAATATGTGAGACTTCGTGAGTCTGTGGGTGTAGGGACGGACACCCAGATATTGCAAGCGTGGTATTCTGTCCACAGATGAGGGGAGGCGGTCGAGAGAATCTTAATTCTTTTGGTTCCAGCAATGACAGTGAGCCCTTTCAGGGTAATATCAGTAATATGAGTAATGATAAGGGGCGCCAAATTTGTATTCCAACATTTGAAGAGACATCTCTGAATGACTGACTGACGACAAACAGATGACTGGTCAGGGAGTGGATGTGCTCAACTCCAAACAATTAAATCTTTGGGTGCACAAAAAGAACAATAGCTGGATCAAAGAAAATGTCGTCCATCTTGAACCTGCTGTCAGTTTAATAAATTGTAAGAAATAGTACTTGAGAGTGTGTTTATTTTTCTTTGAGACAGATGACTGGTCACAGCTAGCTGACTGCATATCTCTAGTGTACAGACAGACTCTATCAATGTAAAAAGTGGATCAAATAACCAACTTAAAAAGATTAAACATGCTGCATAAGTAAACATGCTGAATGTATTACAGTATGTTCATAATAAACGTACATAGCATTGTTAAGGTAAACCAACGTAAAAAAAAAAAAAAAACATGCAGCAGCTACATTGTTGTTTATTTGGTTCAAAGAGCCACACTTTAAAATGTGGAATAGAGTTATTCCTGAAGTCAGTACATTACCTGAAGTTGTCTTCCTGTCAATGTTATCTTAAGAAATGGGCTATAGCCTCTCAGAAATACCACCAGAGATGATGCCTGACCATGCACAATGTTTGTAAAAGGTCAAAAGTCATAATAAAATGTTTGTAAAAGTGTGCTTTTCTTAGGATAAAACTCACTAGTCATCAAGTATAAACAAGTTTTATGTATCATTTTGGAGAAACTTTTGGTAACATATTTATCAGTCAATTGCTGAATCCTACACTTTCAGTAGACATCCACTGCAAAATGTGTCAGGGTCAGAATTCGATGTGGTATCGCTACCAACAAAGTTTAAACATGTTATGAGAGAGAGAGAGAGAGATGATAATGATGATGATGATGATGAACACAAGGAAGAAGATAAAAAACAGAGAGCCAATCCCTCTGACATGAGAGATGTCTTTTTTACCTAAACTTATAAGCATCCACTCCACCCCAAGCACATTGCCCTCCATCCCAGCTGGCCTGTGATTGGTCAGTTGGTGTAAAGAAACCTAGGTGTGGAAGTCAAATGCACATGCTGGCCATCATCATGGTGCTGAACAATCCCAACAATGTTTTAATAGTGATATTTTTAGCAATGAATGACTAACGCTCAAAACATCACTGTTCAAAGACTGTTGCAAGCATATTACTGATGTTTTGGACTTTCTTCTTCATTGTATAGGCCTGTTCTGTAGTCCAGCACCCAGACTTTAGAAGGATACAAGGACACAAGGATGTTTTATTGTCACTTGCATAGACATACTGGGTAGAGTAGGACATGCAGTGAAATTAGTGATTGTCTAAAACTGTGCATGGGGAGGGAGGAGTAAAGTGCATAGGATATAGTTTAAGGTTGGGTGTGGGGTGTGTGTGTGTGGGGGGGGGGTTACACAAGGAGGTGTGTGTCTATTGCTTTACTCCACATGCTGTTGGTCTATAACTCTTTTAACATACTTTTGATTGATTACACTGTGATCCGCTTCACAAAGATCAATTTAAGACCCAACATGAAAGAGTTTTTTTAATATACTTTTACAGGTAGCTTGAAATTCACTAATAATATGTGGCAGTCTAATGGTAAGGGGAAAATTGACCAGAGATGCATTGTACGGTAATTAGTCCCATCCTTAACAAGCACTTGGGTGGCACCGTCCAGAGACCATTCAAACAAAGAAAGCCTTTTGGTGTGAACAGTATCTCAAATACCTTGTTTTTTGATTCTCTGGTCAAAGTCTTGGAGTTAGAAGCCTGCCCTAGCAATATTGTAGAACTTACATGTTTATTTTTCCCAAAGAAGCCACACCCGAAAGAACTCAACAACTACAGACCGGTTGCCCTCACCTCACACATAATGAAGGCCCTTGAACGGCTGCTGCTGCTCAACCATCTTAAACCCCAGGTTCGCCATGCACTGGACCCCCTGCAATTTGCCTACCGTGAGAGTGTGGGAGTAGAGGACGCTATCCTGTACCTGCTGCACAGGGTACACTCTCACCTGGACAAAGGAGGCAGTGCTGTGAGAATCATGTTCTTTGATTTCTCCAGCGCTTTCACACCATTCAGCCACTCTGTTAAGAGACAACTGCTGCAGATGGGAGTGGAGCCTAATCTGGTGACCTGGATCACAGACTACCTCACTGAACGGCCCCAGGTTGTCAGACTGGGGAACTTGTCATCAGAGACGGTGGTCAGCAGCACAGCGGCGCCACAGGGAACTGTGCTCTCCCCAGTACTGTTTACTCTGTCCACCACTGATTTCAGCTATAACTCAGAGACTTGTCACATGCAGAAGTTCTCTGACGACACTGCAATTGTGGGGTGTATCAAGGATGGACAGGAGGGGGAGTACAGGGACCTCGTGGAGGAATTTGTTGGGTGGTGTCGGGCTAACCAGCTGCAGCTGAACACCACCAAAACCAAGGAGATGGTGGTAGACTTTAGGAGAACCGCCCCACCACTGGTGCCCATCTCAATTGACGGGGTGAATGTGGAGGCAGTCTGACCTACAAGTACTTGAGGGTACTCCTCGATAATAAGCTGGACTGGTCTGCTAATTCGGATGCCCTGTACAGGAAGGGGCAGAGCAGGCTTTACTTTCTGAGGAGACTGAGGTCCTTTAATGTCTGCAACAGACTGCTGCTGATGTTCTACCAGTCTGTTATGGCCAGTGTGCTCTTCTATGCTGTGGTATGTTGGGGTGGTAGCACAAGAGAGACACAGGTCATCTGGACAGACTGGTGAGGAAGGCAGGGTCTGTGGTGGGCACGGAGCTGGATGCTCTCTTCACTATAGCTGAGAGGAGGACCCTGAGCAGGCTGCACTCCATACTGGACAATGACTGTCACCCCCTGCACACCATCTTCATGAACCAGAGGAGTTTGATCAGTGACAGACTCCGGTCCCTCCCCTGCAGGACGGACAGGCTTCGGAGGTCCTTTGTTCACAGGGCCATTGTTCACTGCACCCCCCAACACACACACACACACTCTCACACTCTCACACACACACACACACACACACACACACTCACCACTCTGTGCTGTCCCTGGTGGTGACCCCTTACTATCCTGGACAACTTGTAATGCACTACTTGGATTACTTCCTGCACTAAGGACTATTCCGTGAACACTGGTCAACCTACACTATCCTACACTATCCTTGACAACATTGTTTTGCACTGTTTTTGCATTACTACTTATTACTTGCAATAAGGACTATTCCTCAAACTCTCTTATTAGTCACTTGAATCTGTTTCACTTGGATTACGGCAAGGCACCTTATAATGACACTCTTAGTACCCCCCCACCCCCCCCCCACCCCCCCGCCCCCCCCTTTACCCACTTAAGTGAATGTTGTATGTATGCTGATGTGTGCAATATGGTTGTTTTGTAATGTGTATTTATTATGTTTTTATGTGTATTATGTGTATGCTACGAGACACCTTAATTTCCTTCGGGATTAATAAAGTTACTCTACTCTCTACTCTACTATTACATAATGTTTAGGTAGGCTCACGCTAAAAAGTGCATTATGTATATGTGGTGTTTTGGACACAAAACTGTTGATCATTTACATGTTTATTTATTTGTTCATGTTAGCTGATGTACCAACAATCTTTCATTTTAGTCTTGTTTTTCTGTGTGTCCTCTTAGTCAGGTTAATGCTGTGTAACATTCTCAAGCTGAAAAGCGTTGGGTAGTCAAGGGGAAACTTTTTTCCAGAAGTTATAATCCAGTAGGCTACCACTTATTTGTTTCAGCCATTCATTAAAGCAGCTGTTTTTAGTTATCACAATTTAGCACACAAGAGATTAATTAATGAAATCACCTGTATTAATTGCACATTAATTGCTATGTGATTTGGAATATGTCGCACTAGAATGTAGCTTCTAAATACAGGTTGGCCATTTATGAATTAGACGAACACCAAACTACAGTAGATTGAGTGTTTATGCCATTTTAATCTCCACCAGTAGAGGTCCTAATGACTTTTTTACAAAGGGAGCTGTGTCCTACACACACTGAGACTGTCATTAGGAACCCCTCATATCTTCTCGTTAATTCAGTTATAAACAAGCAATGGTGTGATAGCTGTGCATTGCATAAAATCAGGCTGATGATACAAGTCATGAGGTTCTATTGACGTCCACAACAACCATCAAAACAGTGGACAATGGGATCTCAGTAATTTCTGACAGTGGCATGATTGTTGGTGCCAGATGGGCTGGTTTGAGTATTACTGTGATTGCTTATCTCCTGGATTTTCACATACAGCAATCAACTCCCGAGAGTTTAATCAGGCCCTAATCAGACAGACATGGACACACTCATTGGGTAAAAACGAACAGCATTTTTAGCGGACTGTGACAGCTTTATAAGGAGTTATAAGTTATATAGTACATCTCCAATTTCACTAACTTGACTCTCAGCTGAACAACTTTATCAATTTATTTATTTAGTGGTTTGTCTCTTGCCAAACCACAAACATTTCTAGCATTTTCTAGCATTTCAACTACAACTGCACGCCAGATAGAGAAATTATGTAATGCCTTAGCAGCCGCACTGCTGGAAGGGACCATGATCTAAGCCCTCCCCCACACACACACTTCCAGCCCATGTTCTAACATCTGAAGTACGCATTTTTGTGTGTGTTTGTGTGTCTATCTGTGTGTGAATATCTAGTGTTAATCTCTTTGGTGCTCATTGTCTCTGTTAAGCTTTTGTGTAATGCACTTATCCTTGAGCTTGGTGGTCTTTGCAGTTATACATAGTTATACATACATACACACACTCACACTCACACAAACACACACATCTACAGTACATACAAATACAGAGGTAAATGCATGCATACACTTCTACACGTTTAATGTGACCTAGATGAATGAGGACCTCCAACACAGATATGTTTTAGGGTAAGTAAAAAATCAGGGCACTTTTGAGAAAGAAGAATTCATTGCAGAGGATGGGCAGAAACTTCGTTAATCACGCAGTAATCTCACAGCTCAGCATACTGTTTTGGTGAAAAGTCTCATCACGTCTGCTTCATGCAGCCTTGACCTTGGCAGAAAGGCTACATGTTTCCCACTAGTTATCTCTCAGACCCAGAAGACAGAGGAAGACAAGTTTAAAAAAAGTATGCAGGCAGAGGCATAGCTAGCCAACAGGCAACTGCTTGGTACCCTCATGCCTGCAGGCAGAACCCCATCAATAAATGACAATTTAAGCAATCAGTGAATGCACAACATAAGGAATTTCATAAAGTAAAAGGATGGCAAGGAGTGGCAAGTGACCATGGTGCTTAGATAGTCCAGTCCCTGTCAATCTCATAGGGATTGCTAGCCAGGTTAGCGTCACTGTACTGTCTCCACTCAATATTGTATTTCGCTCTCCTAAGGTTTCGTTTTCCACCAGTCCAATACCAATACGATAGGTTTAGGATTAAAACAAAGTGCACACCCACTGCAAAGTAAACGTGTGCCTATGGAGTCCAAAAGCATCATAGATATTAGGCCTCAATGACTTTACAAAACTGCACCCTGCCTTTGCAGCATGCGGTTAGCAGGTGTAGGTGGATTGGTGTGAGAGGAAACTCATGCATGATGCATACACATAGCTGTGGGTGGGACCATCTAGGCCTATTCAATCAGAGGTCTCCCTATGTTTGATTGACAACTTGCAATGCATTCATGCAGATCTTGTTGTAGTAACCTACATATGTTTTGGGCTAGGCCCAACTGTTTTTTTTTTCTGCGGTCACCCATGTTGCACTTTCTGTCTATGCTCATGATATTATGCAATTGTTGCTGAGAGGTGGTCTCACCCGGGGCGTAAAACACTATAGAACCACCACTGGGAACAGCTGACCTATTAATCAAAAACATCAACTGAGCATTGCAAATCAAGAATAAGAAGGCAGGTATTGCCATCTTGCATTGCTCTATGTGGTTGAAAATTTAAAAGGATTATTATAACATAATCATTGGATTATTAATGCATCTGGAGATGGTGGTTTAATGAAATGTGAAAGTTTGTATACATGTAGTTGACCCCCATTTGTTGTAACTCCCCAGTGTCAACTTCCTTACTTTAAAAAAGGTCACCAATAGCAAGCATTTTTAATCAAACAATACAAGCCTGTGCAAATAGCAAATCTTGATTATATTTTGTTGGTTCAGGGTTAATGGCTTCTATATCCATCTTCTCCTTCATTTTTACTTTGTTAGGAACATTTTTATATAACAAAAGAAATGAATCAGTAATTGTATCACAGGTTTTTTATTCAGTGTTTTTTAAGAATACTAGCCAGCCCACCTTAAATTGTGTGATCTGGCCACAATGGTGCCTCTCCACGCAATATGACAGAGCTATGACCAATCAGAGCAACAAACTTGCTTACTATAGTACTACACCAGTGCACCGTCATCCTGTTAATATAATTGGCCCAAAGTATTTTGGGAGAATAACTAATGACCTTCAATGGGTTATTGCTAGACTGTACAAAATAGACATTTCATTGCTAATGCTAGGGTATGTCTAGATTTCTAGGCTATGATATGATGGCGGTGGTCATGATGCAGAACTGATAGCGTTGTTAATAAAGTAAGAAAGATTTGTGCATTCCCCTTTTTATCTTGAACTGCACATGCCAAGGGCATTTTGTTTGCGATGCCTTAATGTTATAAAATAGAATAGCATCTTATCTGCACAAATTTAACATTTCAAGGAAAATCTGACATAACGGAGTGCAATATTGATATGGCTTTCAGTCAAATAATATTTAAACTTGTTAATGAATGTCAGGTGGCTGTAACAACTAAAATAGAGAAATGACTGAATTAGTCAGTGTTAGCCAACATAGTCTTGAGATCCATGGTATACCAAAGCAGATGCATGGACCCTCTTATGTCAAGTATAGGTATCAAGAAAATCCAAGACAGAGTATAGTGCTAGATTTAGTTTGTTCCTCTTGCACTTAAAATAATATGCTTTCTGTTACCAAAGAAACTCAGGAACAACTTGATAATTAAATATATTATTTTTGGTAATGGATGATTCTATTAACCTCCGGTTGACCACTTCAGGCTGTCTTAAAGACGGATGCAGAAGTTAAAAAAGAAGAGAGTGTAGTAGGGGACTGGGAGGTTGTGACCTCATGACTCTAGGCTCTCTCAGGCTGCTGAAGCAGGTCATTGTGACTTGTTCACAGGGTGAGAGCCAAGGTCAATCATGTCTTTGCCTAAAGAATGTTGTGACTACAGTGTATCACTGCATTCCAGTGTGTCACACCAAGATGCATGCAATGTTTTTTTTTTATCATAGATGTATGCAATGTTTAAATGTTTGCAGGGCATACTGTGCAATTTAACAACACAGAGCAGAGATAAATGGCATATGGCATTTGGCATTGACAATTTAGATTTAAACAGTGAATGCCTTCTGGATGTAGCCTTGTAAAAACAGGAATTTAAAGTGATTGCTGATGTAATATGTCCAGAGCAGCTGTCAGTTCAGAGATATTCTACTAACAGTTAACAACTGTTTTGAGGTTATTTTACTGTCATCAAACTTACAGACCTTGTTTTCAGAAGTGGTTTGAGCCTTTACATTTTAACTAATCCTCCGATATAATTAATGGATTCTGTTACATCTCCCTCAAATGTTTAATGCAGATTTACATGGTCATGTGTGAAGTAATGTCAGTGACTGTATTTTTTTGTGTGGGTCTATGGTATAAAAATTCTGTCAATCACATTCTCATCGGTTTTCTCTAGCCATGCTAGATAATGTAATACACTTTGCTTATATGCTTGCTCAGGCCCCCCTCACCCCTCTCGTAACATATATGGTTGCATTCAACTGCATTCTACGCACTTTACTGCCCCCTCCCATGCACAGTTTAGACTAACAATCACCAATTTCACTGCATGTCCTACTCTACCCAGTATGTCTATGCACATGACAATAAAACATTCTTGTATTCTTGCGTCCTTGTGTTGTAAATGCTTATTAAAATATTCCAAGCTTTGAATGACACCACCTGCTTTAGTGCAGAATGTGCTCTGCACATATTTGAGGTTCTGGACATGTTTAAGCTTGAGGGTGGAAATTTCCTGGTATCTTACACACTGTAGCCAGGAAACAGAGTCACAAAAGAGACCAAAAACTGTGACAAAAATGACTGAAATGAAATTAACTGTTTAAAAGTGTTGATTGAGTAAAAATTTAGAATAATTGTTAATCAAGAAAATGGTAACAATTAATTAGTTTCTGTGATTCATTTGCTGTACGCCACACCTACACCAAATTGCTCCTCAAATTGAGCTTAAAACTGTACAGTAGGAGAGATTGTTGTGTGCAGCAGGTAATATGTTACATATAAAAAGGTATACACAATCCAGAGAATGTGACATAAATTGTCACAATAAACCAAATGTGAAGTCAGGGAGATGTGAAAAATTCAGACAAGCCCATTTACTGTTTATAAGTGCCACAGTTTCTAAGTGAGTTGAGCATTTACACCATTACTCAATTGGGACTGAAGAACAATAAACAGTCATCCAACGAAAAGGGGGAGTTTTACTGTGTTTGACAAGTAAATTGCCCACCTGTTTAATTAGTGGGCATAAGCAGTCTATGTTATTGAGGCTCTCTGTATTTGTAAAGGACATTTTGTGTCCACTCGGTGTGTATTGTGTATTGTGTGTCATGTACTCATGTACATTTATCTATCTATCTATCTATCTATCTATCTATCTATCTATCGGGATGCCATTAACTTTTATTTTCTCACGCACTCGCAGCTTTTTTACCTACAGGCTAACCAGGGGATGGACACTTCTCCCACCGTCGCTTGATTTGCTTACTGATTTGAGACGCGTCGGTTGACTTACCAAATGTGAGCGAGCACGCACAGCGTTAGATTACTCCATGTTGTCAAAGGTGGGCGGTGTCGTAGGTAGGCAGACCTCCAAGGCAGACCGACAGCCTTGTCAACAGAGCACTCCACCCGCTGAAAGACCGGTTGGACAGGAGATGCTGCAATACATACAGTCTTACGCTTGCCTCCGGAGTCTGAGGAAGTAGCGTGTACTTCTTCGACGTTGAAACCATTTAAAAGTTCAACAGTTGTAGAATTAAACAATTAAATAGTTCATTGTAGTCCTTCAAAAACATTCGTTAAATGCGGATGACACCGCTGTGTCTGAGAGGTAAGTCTTTAACGCTTATTCGGTAAGCTATAAGTGAATGTAATAGCATGTTCTGTTGCGGGCGCGGTGCCAGGCGCTAGGAACCCGTTGTTGCCTACTTATACAGTTGTTTATTTATAGCGTATGTATAAACCACTACACAGCCAAATATACAACACAAACTTAATCAGGATTTTTCCTTGCCAGCTTTGATTGGTAACTGTCATAAGAAAACTCAAAGCTACTTCAAGGGGTAACTTTAATCAAAATGCAACATTTAGGGAGGCAACTCATACCTTTATTATGAATCAATGTGCTTAATGTTAATTACACTACAAGGAGACCAGTTGTTTTATTCGTCATGTAGGCCATAGCCATTATTCACTACTTTGTGTAGATTTCCTGTGCACGCAGGGGTGTCGAGGTTCTTGAAAATGGTTTGCCCCTATCATTGACCGAGGTCACAGATAGATAGCTATAGCTTTCCTTTAAATATCGTATCTCACCGCATTTGAAAACGAAGGCGTGATTGCCTTGGTTTAGTTACTGTGAAAGCCTACCTGGTTGTGACTTGTCGTTCTCAGAACTGACGAAATATTCCCGGAAAACATAGACTGAACTTTTAAAGGGCTGTTTTTTCTCTCAGTTTTAAATGACACCACTATAGCCTACTGGTGTGTCACATTTTTTCTATCAGAATGGTTTAAGAAAAGTGTTTGCTTTTTATGTTGCTGTAGGAAGCAATGGTTTTCTGGATATTCCTGACATAAGATAAAATATAGCCTGCAACAAATTCAGCAGCATCACTTTCTATAAACAAATTCACAGTGAATGAATGCATGTAGGTTAGTTTATAATGAATGAACAATTAAATATCAACAAAAATGTGTTTGACTTGGGCTGTGTTTGCTCGTGAATTTGAACTTGTGTTGGTTTTTTGCAGTAAACAAATGATAAAAATACTGAGAATCCGACTTTAATTTATTTATAACTAGGCAGAGAATAGTGCTATAGCTGGTTGTTATGTAATAAGATTTGCCGTTTGTAATCCTAATCCATGATGATGACTGGGCTAGTAACAATCCTTAGATCATTTAACTCTGATCTACCAGCCATTTAGTCATGTTTTAAACATAATGAATGAAATATATATTTAACATTCTGTTCAACTAAGAACACGGGTAGACTTTACTTCAAAAAAGGAAATAAGCTACTCAATCAGTCAAGTGTCAGTGTAAACCCACTGGCTTGTATTTTTCACAGCTTAGTGTCACTTAAACTCCACCTTCTATTTCTTCCGCATGTGATGAAAGCTGGCAACTACTGATTTTTGTGGTTTTAGTGGTTCCATTTTATGAAGGACCAGTGTTTTGCTTTAATGGTTATAGTTTCATTAATAAATGTTACACCCATAGTGCAACAGTTGCCAGTAAACTGACCTTAGAGTTCACAAGGTAGAGCAACAGAACATTTCAGATTACCTCAGTCAAAAAAAAAGAACAACAAGAAATGTGCGTGAAAGAGAGCAAAAAAATCAATCCATATGAAATCAGTAGCACTTGGGTACAGTAAGCCATTCACAATCTTTGATTTCAGATCACTTACACTTGTATTAAGATGTTGAAGATGTTTCAACCTGTAATTTTCCGTCTACCAGATAATGCAGTGTAGACACCAGATTGGAATGTTTAATAATTAACTTCCTTTTCTTGAACCCTGCAGCTTACTTTTTTTTACACAAAAAAAGAAAAACAGGAACACAACGACCAGGCAGGCAGGCAGCCAGCCAGCCAGCCATTAGTTTCTTAAACCAATTAATAAAACAACCTCCAATGTATCCATGGTGGTGATGGTAACCTGATACTGTGTTAGGCTACGGCTGTGTCAGGGCATTGAAAATGTTTCTTTATCTTGATGGCCTATTTCATTAGTTTAACCTTACTGAAACCTTTAGTCTACATGTAAGCATTTGAATCCTTTTAGTTCATGCTCCTGTCACTCTCAGATAAGCAGGGGCTTGTCAGATGCCTGAGAGCCATAAAAAAGCTTGTTCAATTAGTAACTTTCAGGGTGCCCTCGCAGAACAATACTGTCTAGAAGCTATAAGAGATTGTGCCTTGTGG
This sequence comes from Setipinna tenuifilis, assembly GCA_030347295.1. Classification (NCBI taxonomy): domain Eukaryota; kingdom Metazoa; phylum Chordata; class Actinopteri; order Clupeiformes; family Engraulidae; genus Setipinna; species Setipinna tenuifilis. The sequence continues at coordinate 27,469,682 of CM059273.1, forward strand.
TCTCACAAGCTCGTAATTACCGGTTTCTTGATGGCTGTTTTTTGTAGGTCGACTCTTATTTTGTTATTGTCGTTTCCGTGTTTTTGGTTTGGGTTGACATGTTCTGATTGCGCACTTCCTTATCAGTCAACTAGACCTGAATTTTTTTCTGCCTTGGAAAGTAGCAGGGGTATTGCTACTGCTATGGAGTAATGTTTTTGTATATTACAGATAAAGATAAAGCTATTTGCATTATCCAAACCGCATTTACACATGACTATCACAGAATATCAGAATACTTGGAAATTCACTGCATTTACAGGAAAAAAACAAATCGTCTGTTGTGCACTGTGACGCAAATGCGTTTGTGATAACACAGAAACCTTGATATCCCGACAAACAAGTTCCTTCATTTACCCTGTAGCCTATGTAGGTGTTGGTTCGCTGTTTTGGCATCAAAGCGGTAAGATTTCCTGGAGGCCCTTGTGTATATATGCATGTTTTTATGCAGGCATGAGCATTATAGATATGCATACAACGTTGTTAGTCACAACAATGCAGATGTTATATATTATATGAGGTGAAGTTATTGTTTTTCTTTTGGTATGGCTGGAGTGCTGTAAATAAAAAATAGGCAAAGCAAACATAGCTATTGAGGAAGGTTTCTACACAGTCTTTGTTCCTGATTAGAACTACTTTGCAACACAAATATAATTATACAGTCTTTCTAAGACAAAAACAGGTACTGGAAATAATTAAAAGTATATCTTAGGTGTTTTCTATTTATTGCCTCTTCACACCTCTGTTGCACAGTATGTACAGTATGTTGACAACAACTTAAAGCCCACAGGTGATAATTAGCTGGTCTTACGCAGGTCTTAGTCGCTGCACAGCATCAGCCATCTCCATGGAGACCTGACCGGGTCTAAATAATGTAATGTTCCTAATCCAGCCCGGTAGTGTTACTGTTCGGCAGCTCCCCCTTCTCTGATCTCTGACACCTGTGTGCAATTTTACACCCTTGCTCACACCTACCAAACAAAAGGAGCTGTGTGGTGCCACAGGTTTTTGTGTCTCTGATGCAGCGCTTGACACTGTCCCCAAACAGAAGTTAAAATGAAATTTGAGGGTTATGATGTGTGCGCAAAAAGTATCAATTCTGTCAGTCGCACTTGTTGATGCATTACCAAACAAAAAAAGCTGTGCATGTCTGTGATGCGACACTTCACACTGTCAATAAAATAAAAGGATGCTTGACACTGTCAACAAAACAGAAGTGAAAATTAATTAAAGTGATTTAGTTGATGCATACAATGCGTGCTCAAGAAGAAGTATTAATTCTGTCAGTCACCATTGTTGATGCATTACCAAATAAAAGGAGCCAAACTGTGGCACAGGTGTTAGGTCCTGCGATGTAGCTGCTTAACACAGCCAACAGAAGCAAATTAAAGCGATCTATTTGATGCGTATGATTTGCGGTCTAGAAGTATCTATTCTGTCAGTCACTGTTTTGTTGACACATTAAAGAAGTAGTGTCAAAGCATATTACAGAGAAAATATTCAGTTGGTATGTAAAAGGGATAGACTAATAATGACTAAAAAAAAGTTGGTAATAGAATTGTTCTTTTTCATAGTCCACTTGTGTAGTTTTGATGAATGAAACCTTTCCACAGCATAACGCATGTTACTTTTCATATGCCTTTAATATAAATTACTCAAATTCTTGTGCAATACTGGTCACATTTTTTTATGTTATCAAGTTTTTATATAAATTTAATATACTATATAGCTCTGACAAATGGGACTCGGTAGTTTGGTAAATGTGTTAGGTGACTGTGACAAATGCAGTTGAGAAAAGACATATGACTTGTGTTCTTGTTAAAGAACAACTAAGGAGGAAAGGAAAAGTTTGATCGCTATTAGCCACCATGAAAGAAATTATTGGCAAGCCTTTTTTAATAGGCTTTACATTGTCTATATGGCAACATTCCATTCCTTTCCTGTTACAGGTATCATGACTTAACATCGGCTACTTATTTCCTCCTTTGTCACACATGTACAGTCAAGTGTACAAAAGTTTTTATGTGGTTGCATGGTTTTAGCAATGGGATATACAGCCATGAAGGTGATTTCAATTCTGTGAAAAAGTGCTTGGTGATTTGGAGTGATATAAAGCAAATGATTTGGTGACCAGATGCTGCGGCTTGACAGTGAAGAAATTTTGATGGGGTAATGATACTTTTTGTGTTTATGTCAGAGGTGTCAGTCCCAGCTTCAGAAAGTAAAAACCCTGCCACATATTCGATGTAAGCATTTTCAGAACTATCTCTCTAAAGCCGGGATTGATATCTCTGGTTAATATAACAATGAGAAACTTATTTACTGGGAGCAAGCAGTACGTCCCATATCCAAAATGTTATGGATAACATAGTTTAAGTTTCATATAGATAGCTTAGAGTAGGTTGTTGTCTTTTTACTGCATAAATAATCACTTTTGCTCATGTTAAGTCTTTGATATTTTGGATCACTGTAATGTCTATTCAGAATTCAGTGGACAAAGAAGACAGTAAATTGAGAACAGACTGAAAGAATAACTGAGAATGTTGGTCAAAAGAAAGAAGATCCTAGAGTAGGAACAATGGATTGTCTGTAAGACCTAGTTTCAACTAGTGCTTTCTCAGCTTAGTAGCTTTTTAAAGGGATGTTATATAACTTGGCTATGTGTGGCACAAATCCTTACTTCCTGTAATGCCAATTATCCAATCAGTAGTCCTGACAGGAGTTGGTGATTGACAGTGCTGTTGATGCATTCGGTAGTTATGCATCATCGTAGTTATGCATGTAGTTGATGCATCATCGTAGTAGTTAACCATAATTTCATAAGCCTGTGATTGAATAATTTTCAAAAGAAAAAGCACTTACTGACTACCCATCTCTCATTAACCACAGTGTTACAACATTAAGTGTAATATGTGGTGTGGTCAAAACAGTCCTGCACAGTAATGGTATATGGTAATCATTACGTGCTAACCAGTACAGTTTACTTCCTTCAGGCATACACACACATAAACATACACATACACACATAAGGGGGGTCTCATAAGGTCTTTGCTAGTAAGGTGTTTTGTAATACAGCTTTTTGGCATTATGCTTTCAATTCAGTGCCTTAACAGTCTAGCACCATTATAATTCATGAAACTATACTTATGCATGCTGCTGTCTTGCATAAGTGAAGTTTGCCATACATGGTAAACCACCTTTAAACCTTACTTGAAACAAATTGTGCAAATACTAATTAGGTATAATAATAAGACAAGAGACCACAAAGTTCTCATGTGAAATATAAAGATAACATTGATCAGTATCAATATTGCTGAAGATTAATTTATGGGTAGTGTAGGCTACCACTTAATGGACGTCTGACACATAGAATCAGAGTTTTTTTTCTCAAATGAGGGAAGCATACATAAAATGCAAAGCATTTTCATAATTGTAGAAACTTTATAACCCAGGGTCTAGTAGGGAAACTACAGTTATCATCAAACAGTACTGCATAAATGCATTCTTAATTTCTTTAATTTCTCGGAAACTAGATCTTAAAATGTTTTGATGTGTTTACATGTATTACATGTATTGATTTAAAAGCGTAAGGGAAAGATAAGAGGAATATTTTTAAAGGTATTTTTAAATAATATCCTCTGATCATCAACTTTTTTTTCCTCGTAATTTTACTCTCCCCTCCTGGAATATGTTTTAATAGAATCACATGCAAGATTACTTGTCATCTACAGCACAGCCTGTCACTACACACAGAGTACTCTGCCACTGATGGCACAAAAAGTCTTGACCATTACTTATACTGCTGATAATCAGGTGTAAAACAAACATGTGCATATCATCTCTGTGTCCTAAGGGGGGGGGGGGGGGGGATTCATGGAGAACTATGTCTGAATTTTTGTTCCTTTATAAGATGATAGTTCTATTAGCCGGATGGGAGGTGAAGAAGTGAAAATACGTCGTCTTACGATTTAGTGTACATTTAAAAAGACAGTCCACCAAGGCCAACAAAAACACACATTTGTAAGTGTGAACAGTGAAGAGTGAAGGGTGATAAAGCAAGCAGTCTTTCAAACTGTTTCAGTTCACCGACAGGGCATCTACATCTACAGGAAATGTTTTTTTAATAAACCAGGTAGGGATTGTTTTTTTTGGCTATGTGAGAAGAATGTAACATCTGGATCATGTTTTAATGCTGGGGCAGATGTAAAAGCATGTCTCGGTCTAACAGGCTAACACTGATTGCCCCCTCTTATGACATAATCTCTTACATAACCAAATACGCTGACTTTCCAGCTGGGTTTGTGCTTTCCTTTAATCCATTTCTATCACTCAACACCAAGCAATGGAACACTTACAGTCTGTGCACTATTCCATTTCCAACACATTCACTTCCTAAAAGTGTGGTTTCAAATTTTCTGATGAAGTCCTGATGTGTTTCTGTAGGAAAGGAAAAGAGGATTTCTAATTTAAGTCAGTTAAAATGGTAGCTAATACGTACACAGAAATTCAGTTACTTGTTCTTTATAATATCTGTCCACAGTCTCGTATTTTTTATTAATTAAAAATGAATCAACATTATGACATCAGCATAGGGTCGTTCAGCACTTAGAATCCTATGCCAGGTGAATGAGAAATGCGGTGTAAAATGAACTTTGAATATGTTAAAACATGATAACAATTTGGTATGTTTGCTGACGAGCTAAACTATGCTAGCCTGTTGCATTTCGAACTTTACTATTTTTACAGTTTTTGTCGCAATGCTAGTGATCAGGGCACAGAGAAAGCTTGATGATATTGCTATTTTTAAACCATTGAAATGGATTGAAGTAGCTCCACAATTCCTTGGTAGAATGACAAGCGCCCTGGCATTTAAAACAAGGCATTGAAAACTTTGTAAGTGTACAAATCATTTATCAAAAAGTCCATACAAGAACTAAAGATGTTGTTTAGCTGTCTTCTCTGCCCACAACTGTTTCAAAATTAAAGTCCCGACTACAATTATTGACTATAGGCCTACTATAGTTTAACTATATTTAAACTACTCAAGTATTCAGAAATTCATACTGTCAGTTTTCATCACCTATATCCATGGAGGTAATATAATAACTGGAGAAAGGGAGGAAGTCCCGCCTCCAATTATTTCAATTGAATTCAGCCAAAATTGAACAATATTTTCAAGTTTGAAATTGAAGTTACACAGGGCTAGTTCCTGCACATCATTTTACTTATCCAATTAAGTGCCACATTACTGACTGATATGAGGTAGAGCAGACAGTTATATCAAGGAAGGAAACTGGATGTTCAAAAATGGACGGTGATGTAAATCCTGACCTGCTGGCTATATCTCCATCAAACTGTTTCCTTTGCCTACAATTGTTTCAAAATAAAAGTATGCACTACAAGATTTCACTAATAATTATTTTAACTATTTAAACTGTTAAACTATTTAACTGTTCAGACATATCAAACTGTCAACTGTCATCAACCATGTCTCCAGCCATCTATATTAAACCATTTATCTACCTAGCAACCACTATAGCAACCATTGAAATAAAGCAACTATTTCCATTTCTTTAGCAACCAAAATGATTACCTTGCACTTGCACTGATTATCGTAGCAACTAACATAGCAATCATAGTATTATTCAATCAGCAGAAGTAAGTGGTGTTGGTGAGAGTCATGAAGTATGCAGAGATATTCCTCTAGGTCAGCTTTTATCGTGTGTTCAAAAAGGTAATAATTAACCTTCATAGCTGTGGCTGGAGTAGGACTTACTCAAATGAACTCTTCCACTTTATCAAACTTGTAAACCCAAACACATTTAACACTTTGCAAATAAGATCTGACTATTGGCATTCCTATGAAAGAAAACATCAGCATTCCATACCATAAAAGACAACCTTGAAAGTTCATAAGTGCGCACACACAAACGCTACCTGTTTTGACCCACGAAGGAGACAAGCTGAAGTTACTGGGTGTAAATCATTATATGGCATCAGTAGACTGGACTTCTGAGCTCTGTGATCACATATGTTCCCCTGGTAGTTTTCCATGGCTGCCAGAGCCCCGCAGCTAAATGTCTTGTAAGTGTGTGGGTGTGGGTGTGTGTGTGCGTGCACACACATGTGCATGTGTGTGTGTGTGTGTGTTTGGTAAGATGGAGACAAAGAGTGAGGTAGAACAAGAAATCTGAGTTTGCTCAGTGACATGTTTGTCTGCTCACATTGTAAGAGTGATGTGACAGTGCACATTCGTGTGAAAAGTGAAACACTTGATAGGTTTTACCAAAACCACTACATTGTTTTTTATTGTTTTCAGAGTAAAATGTGTTTAGTTTTGGTTAAAGTAGCTCCCTGACCATTTTTGTTGGTTTTGAGGAAAGATTATTTGAGGAAAGATTTTACACCTGTTCCTGGCATATTTTTTCAACACTACATTTAGTTAACAACAGTCTGACTAAAGACTAAAGTCTGACTGTATGTCTCTTTTTCTGTTTGTCTGTCTGTCTGCTTGCTTGTCTGTCTTTTTGTATTTATGTCTGTCTGTTCTTTGTTATAGTGTTGATACAAAAGGTCTACAGCCAACTGTCAAGATGAGAAGAAACACTGCAATAAATTTCATCTTCTCCATCTTACTCCTTGCAGTGGCACATGCAGAACGTAAGTGCACTTCATGTTACTGAGGGTTTAAACATTTGCATAATTGTAAAGCTGTTGATATTTCATTTCTGCACTTGAGCTGGCCATCACTCTTACTAATACACATAGTAAAAAGTACTGCTTTGAACTTTAAATAATTAAAGCAATATCTTTTTAGACCTTTTAACATTGCTTTTACTTAACGATGCCATGTTTATTCATAATGTTCAAGTTGTTAAAGTTGGTTTATTACAATTTGCCATTACCATCATTACTTCTAGATATGACATAAACTAGCTTGTTGATCAGAGCCTGCCCATCTCTGTGTCTGAAGATGGAGGAAACTTTTTTTTTAAGAGTGAACGTGATTAACTTGACTTTACCCTTTGTGCCACAGGTTACACACCCCCAGGAAAGCCCAAGCTCACAAGCTGCCGCTCTCCTGAGAAGGAGACCTTCACCTGCTGGTGGGAGCCCGGCAACACTGGTGGTCTGCCAACCACTTACCGCCTCTACTACCGCCTGGAGAAGTAAGCAACCTTTCTGTTGGTAAATGACTACAAAAAAACATTGAAGACCCAGTGTGCATCAGTTTAAAATATTACTGGTGGCGTGATGACCACATACACTGCTACTAAATTAGTAAGACATACATGTGTGAAGTTGCTCAATACTGTCACACCCACCAACAAACTTTTCTGCTCTTAAATGAAAGGAAAGTGTTTTGACACCAGCATATGCCCTGCCTGTCCTATTGCTTGGAGAAGTAAGACATGTCAAGCTGTCAAACCCACAAGCAAACCTTACTGCTGTTCAATGACAGAATTTAGTAGTTTAGTAGATTGTCAGTGGGAAATCTTGCTCAGTGTTTAGTGTAAAAATGTGGGCAAAATTTATCAAACAGGTTGGTTTGACATAAAATAAAAAACAGAATTGTCTTGTATGAGTGAAGTAGGATTCCAGGGAGTTTGGTTAGCTTTGTGTACAGGGGTAAATGAACAGGGGCATGTGCGCACGTAGGTTGGTAGAATTGTTTATGGAAACACATGAGACACAGGGTATGACTCTATGGGGGTATTTTGCAAACAGCAGTGAGTGTGAACAAGGAGCAAAGGTTAATGTCATACTGCACAAAATCAACAGAATCAATACCACATGACCATGTACATTTGTGTGTAGTTGAGATTTCTGGGTACTGAAATGTTGGTTACTTCTTGGTAGCTTTCAGGCTTTCAGTGTGTTGAACTCAGCAGAGGTGTCATTACCAGCTTAAGAAAGTAAGAACCCTGCCATATATTTAATCCAACCATTTCCTGTACCAGCTAATCCTAATGAGCACACAACTCATCAGACAGGTAGATCTGCCAATTATTGAAATCACCTGTGTTAAGTGCACAGGCGGAAGGAATACATATTTTGTCAAATTGAGTTCAGACTGGAAATTGATTTCATGACACCTTCTTTGTCTTGTTACTAAATCTCTTGCTTCTTGCTATTAAAAAGGTAGAAAGAAGCATCACCACCATTATACATACAACATGTTTGACTGGGCAGTATGGCTAAGCTTTTATGTTCATGCCTTAGTAGGGCAGAATATATGACAGGGTTTTTACTTTTGAAGCCATCACCTCTGTGTCTGGAACCTGTGGAAATATTTAGTTTCTCATGCTGGAGAAGAAGCAAGAGTGAGTCACGCCTATGAACATTAGTGTGATATTAAAATATTTAACTCATTTAATCATCAGTAAACATGATGCCTTTGGGAGGGCTGGCAGTTTAAAAAGTTGATTAATCCAAATAGACATATGCACATTGTTTGAAGTTGCTTTGGGGGCAGTCCCGAGACAATATGGTATTTTGACGACGGGAAAAGTGAACATTGCGCTGTTGGTCTTAAGTTACCAGCTGTGCTTTTTCATGGTCTGTTGCTATTAATGTGGACTTGCCTGGGCATCAAGACCGTTTGTCTTTGGAGCACACTGATCTGAAATGTGCATTATTGCAAAATATTTGCCAGTGTTTGTGTCTTTGCGCTTAGTAAAGGTACAATTGTGTGCTTTTGAGGGTACTGTCGGTATGACAAGTAAAAGTACAATTCTGTACCTTCTTATCTGAGAGTGTATGACAGTGCGTGCCTTCATGTGTTTTCCATTGAATGACAATTGAAGCACTGTTGTTGGCATGATGTATGTGTCATTAACCATGCCTTTAGTGGATAGCCACTGTCCCCTAATAGCCACGCATCAAGAGGGGGATTCCCCTCATTATATCCCAAAGCATTATGCGGCCCTAAAATAGCTTTCCAGCAATGCGTGATTTGATTAAGCCATAGGTTGTTTTGCTTAGAGCAACTTTACTGACAAAAAATACAGCATGCAAATTCACATTAGCAGGGTAATTATTCGGTATGGATCACTAGTTTCCAAGCAAAGAATTTTAGTAAATTCTTTTCACAGAAAACGAGGGAGAGACTGTGGGGAGAGAGACATAAAGAGATGAATGCACAACAACCTCATGAAACATGTTTATCAGATGAATCTGAGAATTACTGCTCATGCCCAGACAGGTACTCCACCACAAGTATGTCACTGAGTTTATAATACTATAGGATTAAAAAAATCAATGAGTGCTACTTAAAAACAGATAAATAAGTATAGTGTCTGTCTGATTTAAGTGTTTTTACTCTCCCCTTTAGCGCCGAGAAAGTGTACGAATGTCCAGACTACCACACTGCCGGGGAGAACTCCTGCTTTTTCAACAAGAACGAGACCACCATTTGGATGAACTACAATATCACTGTGGTGGCTACCAACAGGCTGGGCAGCAACTACTCTGACCCTGAAGACGTCGACGTGGTCTACATTGGTAAGTTCCCTCTTTTATAGCTCTCTCTGAACTCATGTTTTTACTGTTTTTAAACATCTATATTAAACTTTTGGCAAAATGGAACTTGTGGAAATTAAACCATTCAAACATTTTTCCCCTGCTTAGCTTCTCCCCTTCCGTGTCTTTCACATAATTATGAAGTTTAGTGATTAATGTTCTCAAATGTTTGTCATAAACCCGCAGGCTGTTTAAAGGGAATGTCAGGAGAGCATGGACTATGCTAGGAAAGACTGTAAAGGATGTTCTCCGCAAGGGGTTTAGAAAGCAGAAACTGCATTTGTTATACATTTCTCTGGGTAAAAGTGGATGTAACATTGGAGAAAGTAGTACAGTCGGTTTATACGTAGGACTTATGTCCTTACATTACATCTTTGTCATTACATGACATTACATATTTGTATTTCTGACAGAATTTCATACTTAAACACAAGGGTTGGTGTAAGATTGGTGAAATGGTTGTATCCATATATCATTTAATACAATACTGCTTTTTCAATTAAATGGTTAGTAAAAACATTATAACAGGAAGGGCTCATAATCATTTATGACAGAAGTCCTATAACTTCAAACATAAGGCTGTCTCTGTAGTACAGTTTGAGTTTGGGAGTGAGTTTGCAACACTTGACCTGACTTCCTCTGTGTAAACATCAACAGGACCAGTCTTGCAAGTATGCCTTTTCTCAGAAGTGCAATGGCTGTACTTGGAAGTTTGACATTCATTCGTTCTTCAAACCAGCTCAAAGCAGCCACATAGTTTCCACATCACGGCATGTTATGTGAAACTGGTCTTCGCTAGAAAAGGAATCAAACTCATCTCAGTTTAATTAATTTGTGCAACAATGCCACATGTTCTTCTTTTTTCATGGCATGTGCCCTACTTTATTTATATGTTATTACAACAGTGAATGTTTTGCCAATAACTGAGACCAATTGACATTATTACCACATTTACAGAGACTGCTCAGAATTACATACAGTCACATGACTATATTAATTCACACATAAAGTTTTTAGGCCTAAGACTTTCACAGAAAAAGCGCTAGCGAGAGTCTGAGTTGATTTGAAGTGATCTCAATTGGTCATCACTCTCACCTGATCTCTCTTTTCTTCTCCTGCTGCTCTTGCCTCCTGGCCTTACCCCCCCCCCCGCCCCCCCCGCCCCCCTCCAGTTCAGCCTCACACTCCAGAGAATGTGACTGTGTTGGTGAAAGAGGATGATCCGGTTCCTTACCTACGAGTCTTGTGGGAGAAGCCACGCAACGCAGACACCCGCTCTGGGTGGATCACTCTTATTTATCAGATGCGCATCAGACTGACAAACCAGGATGAGTGGGAGGTAAACTGAGTACAGATTTAAACACAGTTTTAATATTTACATAGCATAATGCATTTGTTTACTTATAGATTTTAATGAAAAAGACATGAACATTCATTTTTAGAATGCGTTTTATTTATGAAGTGCTTTTCATATAGAGGATGTATCTCAAAAGTTTCAAGAATGAAACAAAGAAGGGCAACAGGAGAAAACAAACAACCTTTTATTTAAATGTTTAAAACTTCACTTACATAATGTCTATTATCACAGTAGTATCACAACAGAGCCCAGTAGAAAACAAAATACTTGAGAGTTAAATGTGTTTTCTGTCACCTGTCGATCCAGGAGCATGATGCTGGCCAACAGAAGGCCTTTAACGTGTTCAGCCCCCACTCTGGGGGGACCTACATGGTGCAGGTTCGTTGCAGACCAGATCATGGGCTGTGGAGTGAATGGAGTGTCCCAACATACGTCAAAGTGCCAGACTGTAAGTTCTCACTGTGGCTATTTGTTGCCCTAGTATCAATAGGAAAGTACCCTAAAAGCAGCTGTTAGTAACACTGCCTGGCAACTTTGCTCAAAAAATTGAGCAACACTGTTAACACTGTCAACGCTGAATGTAACCCTTTAAATGTTATCATCACTTAAAGGGTTACATTCTCACATAATTTATATTTAAAGTTGAACAGTGAAGTAGATCAAGGCAAAGTGGTAAGGTTAGGGTTAAGGCTTGTGACAGGGTAAGGAGAAATACATGCATAAATGCCACACATAACTGCTGGTGGACAAAGAACATTCTGTTCTCTCACTAGCAAATGTCTATACATCATGAAAAATACATCATGAAAAATTACATGCAGGTAAATGAGAATAAACTGCACAGGGGAGCTGAATTATTTTCCAGATGTCATATGTCGACTATATTATGATGTTGGGCTGCCTATTCTGCCTGCATGTTATATTCTTTCCTGTTTTTTTCTCCCTGTGGGATACCAGTACAGAACCTCAGATGTTTTGTTGAGTTGATCAGCCCACTCAGCCTGTAATTGCTCTCCTGTGATATCCCCAGGATCCCATTAGAGGCTATGCTGACTATTCTTTACTTGCAGTAGCCTGTTTTTCAGCTTCAAACTTGCTTTTGTAAGAACTGTATGCCTTCTCAGCAGTGATACCATATGTGGGTGTTTCAAAAGACAACCTGCCTTTTTCTTTATGTGCCTGTGCAAATGCTGCTGCTACTTTTGACATTTGCACAACCTCTGTTTTTTTCCAGATCTCCCAAGGGAACGATCAGTATGGATCGTGATTGTCATTTTCTCCGTGATTGCCTTTATCATCCTCATTTGGACATTAAATTTAAAGAGGAGCAGGTAATGCCCGAGGTGATAGACAGGGTACATGTGCATTGACTTAAGGGTTTAATGCAGGAACTTGTCTGGATGTTGCCTCCAGTTAGATACAGACATATTCAGATTACAATGTTCTACTGTCCAAGGTGAATAACAAGAATGTCTTTGACTGGAGCTTGGGTCTTAAGATTTTTTTTCATTTCCTGCCCTTTCCTTCTCTGCAGTTTGAAAAACTGTCTTCTGCCCCCTGTGCCTGGACCAAAAATCAAAGGCTTTGATAAAAAAATCCTCAAGGTAGGCTACATCTCTGTATGCTCTCTATGTACACCTCTATATACACTTTTCATATTACATTTTACGAAGATACACTGACAAGTGCTGTTTCACATGGACAAAAAGCCCAACTCTAGTGCCTTTTAAACTTTTTTTGCAGTTTTCATTTATTCAGTAAACCTTTTTCTTTTGTTTTTTTTTTTAGAGCGGCAAATCAGAGGACGTGTTCAATGCACTGGTCATCCCAGGCTTTCCTCCCTCATCAGACTATGAGGATTTGCTGGTGGAATACCTCGAGGTTTATGACCAGGAGGACCAGGAGCTGATGCTGGATGGGAAGGATCTGCAGGAGGGATGCCTGAAGCTGAAAAGCCCCTCGGACAACGACTCGGGTAGGGGTAGCTGTGACAGCCACACTCTGCTTATGGATAAATGTGGGCTTGCTAAAGAAGAACCGTCTCAGGAGTCACCACAGCAGGAGGCAGAGGTGAAGGCAGCCGGAGACCTGATCTGCACCGAGACACTGTCGAGCACACCTGATCCTGTGGATGGACAACCTAGCGCTTGGCCAACAGTGTTATCTCCTGGTCAGGAGCACCACCACCACAACTCACCTGATGTGTTTGTCTCTATCCCCACCTCTCCCCAACTAGAGTGCACCTCACCCATTGACTCCAAGCACCACAAAGCCCTTAATGTTAACAATCTAGAGGGCAAAGGGGGAACCTCTGCCAGGACCATGGAGTATGTGGAGGTGCAGAAGGTTAACCAGCAGAATGTGCTGCTCCTTAGGCCTCTGGTGGAGCAGAACATGTGCCCCACCACCACCTCCGTAGAGATGACTGGGGAAGACTACAGCAAGGTCAAGGGTGTGACCTCTGACAATGTTCTGCTGCTCCAGCAAAAGGCATCCACTCCGTGCCTTAGTGACTGCCAGCATGGGAAAGAGCAGGAAGAACAAGACACCACGATCCAGCAAATCCAGTTGGGGAGGGCAGTGTGTACACCTGGGTGTACACCTGGTTCAGGTGTACACGCAGGCATGCAGTTGACTTCTAATGGCTATGTGGACACTGTGCCCATGATGCCAACTTACTAAAAACTTTATTTACTAAGAAAACATTCTGAAAACAACAGACAATACAGATCTATCAGGAGGGATAAAATAACCACACACTTCCTGAACGAATTTATATAAGAGAAAAAAAACAGAAAAGAGTGACATAAGTACTTATTATCATGCACAATTTCTGTTTTCTCACTGACTCATATAAAATTGTATTTGTTGACAAATCTCACAATGTTTGATTGATAAAATATGCATAGAGATATTGATTATATTTGAGCATTAATGGGGCAGTGTGGGGTTTTGTTGTTTTCTGTTGTTTGTATGTTGCTTTTATGGCCCTGCAAACATTGGGATCCATACAACACTGGAAATGTGGTAGCTTTTCCACTGTCGTGTTCTGTGAACTTCAAGCCTGTACTGTATTGAAATTGTCATGGTAGTGCAATCAATTTGGTTATATATTTAATTGTTGGCTTGTTCAAAATGATTTGTCTCATCTGGTGTGTTCCTGCTCAGTTTAATTTAAAACCTGTACTGCCACACCAGCATAATGCTGATAAGCTTGACCCCCATACACACGTCAGCCACCTTTATCATGTCTGAGGGATCCAAAGATGTTGCTATTGAGGTACAACTGCTGCTTTTAGAAGAGAGAAGACAAGCTGTACTTTTAATATGAATTCAATTATGCTCTGTAAACAGTCATTTTCCTCTTCAAATCCATGATTAATGAATCTTTCACACTTGATATAATCACTTTGACTCATGCTGATTGACCTGCTAAGCAGACCTCCTTTTTTGTCATAGACCATCAAGATTTATACCTGTAGGAAATTGATACAGATATTGAGCTCATGAACCATGCATTAATAAAGTAACCTGACACATTTAAGCTATTTTCCTTTTTATATACATATAAATTATATATTTTGTAACAATTAGATATTTTTAAGGAAAACATAGTCTGAGATATGACGATAGTTACACCAAAACATTTTGTTTTCTGTCTCATATGGAAGAGAAGATGTTTAGGAATGCCAAAGCTGCATAGCTTAAACACACATGTGAAGTTACAAAAACCATTCTATATATATATACAAAACACTATTCATCAGCAGTTAATTCTGTGAAATGTGTTTAAGTGACTGTGGTATAAACAGCCACTTAAACCAAAATATGACTATAAACTGAGTATCATCTTAAAGCTTACAGTTTGCCCTCTCTATTAACACGATGATATCAATTGTGAATTGACTAGTTTTGCCCCGATTTATCTGAGATTGTCACATGTGTGGGGACATAATGCAACTTTACTCCTCAGGAAATTGACCAATACACTATCTTTAGTAAAGATGGCATCAATTCTCACAGACCCACATCAGGCCAATAGTTCTATTACACTAGTGATTGACAACTGAATGACCTCCACATAGCATGTGCTGTAACACCACTTACTCCAAAGACTGATTTCTTTTTTTTGTTTTTGGTCATTATATAAAGCATATATAATGACTTCAGTTGTCCCAATTATAATTTTAAAAACATATAACTTTCTATCAATGTTCGACTTCAGATTAGCAAGAATATTTACCTCTGCCTCTTTGAGGCAACAGATCACACTGTAAGCCCACTGAATGTATGTGAATATTAAATAATATAATAATGTATTTGGGATCTTTGTATAAGGTAGACTACTTATATTTAAAGTCACACTATTTATAAACACTGGTATGTACAGAAGTTTTAAAAAAAGAAAAGTAGCTAAAGAAAAAAATTGACATTTTTAGACATTTCTATTCTATTCTATTCTATTCTATTTTCTTGTCATGTTGTTAGGAGACATTGCAAATCCATTATTGTAAAACATTTGGCTGACCTCTGATTTGTCGCACAAACTAGTTTAAACCAGTTAGTAGTCATGTTTCAGCTCTCTAAAAACTTAGAAGTTTGTGATGATGCACATAACTGTTTTGTTGGCATTACAAGTTGTTGTATGATATGTCATGAATACTGATTTAATCTAAAGCCTAAGGGTAAACCACAAAAGAGATCATTAAGACCATTACTAGCAAACAATCAAGTGGCCTAATTGTGAACAAGATGTAACAGCCATAAAAAACTCTTTGGACGAGACCCATTGCCATACAAATGCACCTGGTTCTTTGACCCTACTGTCAAGCTGCAGGTCTGGTTTTCCACAGACCTGGACTAAGAATCTGAGTGGGGTGACAGTAGTATGGTTGGCTTTGCTGTGCTGTGAGTGGACATGAGTGATCCCAAGGTCAAGGCTCACACCAGTGTGTGGCCCATCCAGAGATGGATGAAGCACAGATGTGAAACGTGCCCTTAGGACGGGAAAAGCACAGAGGTGGTGGGAGGGATGTGCTCAGGCAACTGCATTAGTGCAAGACACCTGCACACTTCCCAGTGTAGAGGGTAGTGTGACTTATGTTGTCAGTAAGGTTGAATGTGTGGCATATATTGACTGGTGCAGTAATGATGTCCTGGCCATTGACCCAAAGCTTGAGGCTGGGTGTAGAGACTGCTCTCTCTCCCTGCCACAATTCACAATTCTCAAGAACCATGAAGAAAAACAAGGATGTCACTTGCTTATTGCAGTTAAAGATATCTATCATCTGAGAATTTTAAAATGGATGTTTCATGAAAGCAGCAGCATCTACTGGACAATAATGGACTGACACAGATAGGCAGACGTGCATGCAGACTTGGAGATGTCAAAACCTAGCGCAACATTTTACATTGTTGTAGTTATCTGCTGTATTTCATGAGACTGATGGATGACACCAACAGAGTTACATTAAAATTCTTGAAATGTGCTTATGTTTGTGTATTGAAAGAAAATAACTGTAGAATTTACAGTACTGAATTTATATGTCAACACTTGACAGGTTTAGTGATCCTATGTTCAGTGTAATGGATAATTGCTAAGAGGTGAGGCAGGGGCGAATCTAGACCATTTTTAGGGGTGCCAAGGCACCCCCGTGAAACTGCTCGGCACCCCCTGGCTCAGTGCAAAATGAATAATATATTATAGGCTATATAATAATAGTGTTGTGTGATAAGCACTGGGGGCCGGGCACCCCTAAAGACCAGATGCTAAAATCGCCCCTGAGGTGAGGGATGCTTCATCTAAATATGTGTCTTTTTTAATCAGTGATGTAATATAACACATGATCTTGTCATTATTTATAACACATAGTGTCTACATATGATTTTGTTTGTATTTCTTCTACTTTTATTGTCAAAAATCCCAATCCGCTTTTAATTCTGTATAGTTCTGCTCCATGTTCTGAGGTGTTTGTTCTTTAACTAGAATAACAATAAACATCTGCTTACAGAGTGCATTGAATATTTATTAATTTCATGCACTTAATGCCTACTTAAGGTTAAGGTTTAGGCCTACTTTTACTAGTAACTTTACTTTACTAGTCCTAAATCTAACTAAAACCACTGCTAGTGACTTTTTGCACTCGTTCATTTGATTCCCACCGATTATTACGATGGAGAACCGAAGGGAGATGGGATGGAATGCGACAATGACTTGCTAGTAGGACAGAGATGGGAGCAGAGGTCATTTAGTGCCTCTCCAGCAATTGGCTGAATGTGGTCATTGACTGGATCCGCCCAAAGCACTAACTCCTGAGGACAAAAACCCAAGGCTTGGTAAATTTATACCCCTGGACTTCCATTGAAAGTCACAGAGCAGCCGTTTTAGCGCCGTCATAGAAAAACGCAGACATGTTGAAGGTTCTCTCTCGCATGCACGGGTCATGTGTGGCCAGGAGATCAGATTATTGGAATGGTATTGATTTCACGGCCAGATTTCACCGGCCTAGTGGTGAGTTTTGCGCCCTTCAAAACATCATCACTTACCCACTTATTTGCTATTACATTTGACATACAGACAAATCTCATAACCTTTGATTTCACGGATAGGGGTCGTTAATGTGCTTTACTGAATTAATATGAGTTAGTGGCTATGCTTACATCATAATCTAACTTAGTTTATACAGCTCAAGGGAGATGTAAACAAATAGGGAAACGTTTTTTTTAACCAAACAAACGGCTCAATCCTTTCACGCGTCTGGTTTCATGTCTTCCTATACATCTCATGACACGTTTTTAAAACATCATTTTCAGTTTTTACATACAGGGTGATATGACTCCTTGCACTCAACCTTTTATTTTGAATGAATACTCACCTGTTTAAACAACACTAGTTATCTTTTATCTGAACGTTATGTCACATCCATATATTATGCAAGAGCCAGAAAAACTCTCCCAACCAGTAAAACCCATCAACACGTGCGTGATCTCACCACACCTCAGGCCTCTGTTCTGAGACACATGGGTCCAGCATTGTGATCCAGGTTATTGTAGGCCTGGCCTACACATCCCATTCATGCAATGCCCGTACTATGCCATTTAGTATTAGTATCAGTTGCTGTGTCATTTTCTTCCTTCCTTCCTTTCTTACCACAGTATGGACTTGAACCCATTTGACCAAGTCGGGGCTGACGAAAGGGTTTTAGGATTAACTGATAAAAATAGCAGGTGCAGCCTTTTTCGTCACCGCTCCACTAAGTGACGTTATCCTTTTTAATTCCATCTTGGTGTAGGTGCATTATGTCAGAAGTCTGCAGTAAAGCACACAGTCTCCGACCTTCCACAAATGCCCCACTGCAACTTCAGACCTGATCCCTACCAGGTAAGTATTCACCTAAAAAAGTAAGGTAACGTGTGAAATATATCAGAAAAAAGTGTCTGGAATGGTGCTGAAAACCCATGAAGTCAGTTTTACTGTATTGTGAATATATGCAGTTCAACACGTTTTCATCACTTTTTGTGTTTGGTGTAATTGGATGATGTTAAGCACAGTATAGCAGCATAAGGGTAGCATTACAGAGCTTAAAGCCCACCCACACCCTTCACACCCACAGTGTTCCGTCACAGATAGTACCTCCTCTGTTTGTACCACTTTGAAACCTAATTTTACCGTGTAGGAAAGTTGATGTTTGCTAACCTTTGAAACCACATTTAAGTGATTTATTGCATTTAATCCAACTTTATTATAAATATACACTCCAGTTTTATAAATGTATTGTTTTACATGGTAAAGCCTATATACAGTATATGTTGCTGTTCTAACCTGCCAAGGGACTACATATAAAAAGTAGCGCATTTGCTAACTCTGGCACATTTACAATTATAACTTTAAATTGAAATCTTTATAAATATGCATTGCTCCTTTTGAATAAGCAAAGTAAAAATCTTCAGAAATAATAATCATAAATAACACATAAAATGTGTAATGCTGCCATTGGTCCCTCTCAGGGCATGACTGCCGATCAGATGGTGCATATCAGACAACACAACTGCAACCCCATGACCATGAAGGTGACGTCATACAAGAAGCCAGTGTTCATCCAGCAGGGCCACATGCAGTGGCTTTGGGACGTGGATGGGAAGCGCTACCTGGACCTTTTTGCTGGAGTGGCCACAGTCAGTGTTGGTCACTGTCATCCGTAAGAGTTGTCTTTTTGTTATTCTTAAGATGTATGATTGTATTTTATTGTATTGAACATTTTATTGTAGGATTTTGTGCAAAACACAAGCTAATTTATGTGTCAAGGATGCAAGGATTGGTACCTGTGACATGCTGACTACTTATAACAGATATAGTGCTATTTTATTTTGTTTTAATAAGTACATATAAAGAAGAAAAAAATTAAACTGTGATCCAAGCAATTATTTTTTACTTTTAGAAACCAAACCTTTGGTCAGACAACTTTTATCAGGGCATTCATGAGTGTGCAAGAAATTATTCCTTAAATATACCACTTTTGTTTTCCTGGCACCTTATTGATCATTGTGTGCTGTAGTGCTTGCAAACCTTAACATGAAAAAGCAGAAAAGTGATTTTTTATGTCAGTTTTTCTGTCTACCAAGGAAGGTGACAGCTGCAGCAGAGAAACAGTTAAAGCGATTGTGGCACACAACAAACATCTACGTGTACCCAACCCTCCATGAATATGTTGAGAAATTAGTGGCCCTTCTACCAGAACCACTAAAGGTACAAATAAAAAACACTCTGCTATGATGTTATTTTTGAGGTTGTTGGGAACAGTAATTCAATTATTACACAGCCCTAGCTGGAATAGCCAGCTTTAACCCTAGCAAGCTTATCTGAAGCTGTTAAGATTTACTTTTTTTATGAACTATGTGATTTTCCATTGCCACTCAAACAGATTGAGTGGAAATCACACATGTACAGATTGAGTGGAAATCACACCTACACTTTCAGTGGTGGATATCTTAGGATGGCTTATATATTGTGTTTGTCTCTAGGTGGTGTACCTGACAAATAGCGGCTCAGAGGCTAATGACTTGGCCATGCTTATGGCACGGCTGCACACCGGCAACTTTGACATCATCACCTTCAGGTATATTCAGCTCGTGCTTACCCAAATGTTACACTTGTTTCCACCCAGATTTTGTATTCAGGTTCTTGAACACATTTGATAATATAATTGTAATTACAGTTTATTGTCAGCAGAATGTTATTAGCTGTCAGATTAAATAAAATATAAGTAAAACACGATTAAAGATAAAAAAAAATTAACCTGACCGTACAGTCAACCAGTTGAGCATGGGTTGAAATTTTGGTAAAAGTTAAAAGTAAAAAGACAGAGATGCCACTCCCAACTTCTGCCTGTACACTTAACACAGGTGATTTTACTAATTAGGATGATCTACCTGTCTGATGATTTGTGTGCTCATTAGGATCCGCTGATTCAGAAAAAGGATGGATCAAATATGTAGCAGGGTTTTTACTTTCTGATACTGGCATCTCCACCTCGACACATTGTATATTGACATCAAACCCTAGGTTACACAAACACTATTTTATTTTTTGTCCTGTTTTTTTTTGCAGAGGTTCATATCATGGTGGCAGCCCGCAGACAATGGGCCTGACCTCCAACATGGCGTACAAGTATCCTGTTGCTTCTGGCCTGGGCTGTCATACTGTATGTATCAGACTGAGTAATTAATCCCTGTGCTGCGTAGCCTGTGCTAAATGTTTTAAGTAAATGTCATGTCCATAACCTTGTTCACACCTTATTAACTGTTCATAGCCTTTGATCAGTGGACAGTCAGTGCCATAGATGTACATGTACAGTGATCATTTTTGTCTTTTAAATCTAAACAAAAACTGTAGTGATATCTCTGATGTATTAATTTATTATTGTTTCGCTAGGTTTTATTTAAAGATTTTCTTGCAACTTTAAAAATCTAAATCAATTCACCGTTGGAGAACAAAAGCTGTGTTTTTCGGGTCCCTTTCTTAGATGTTGTTATAGAATGAAATTATATGTTTTGTCATTCTACACTTAGCTTTTATACACAGGTCAATCTGTAATATTGTTAGAAATATACATATGCATTACATATATGAAATGATTTTCTGGAGATGCATACGCATGCATATATTAATATCTTACTTCAGGGGTCGTTGCTTAAGGTTGTCTGGCCTGTCCTTGTAGACTATGTGCCCAGATGTGTTCAGAGGTCCATGGGGAGGGGATCATTGCAGGGACTCCCCTGTCCAGACCTACCGCCAGTGCAGCTGCCCCGCAGGTTTGTAAAAACACATACACAAGGAGAGACTGACAGACAGACAGACACATGGTCACACACGGTTACACACAGTCACACACGTACACACACACACACACACACACACTGGGATCCAGTGGTTAAATCCAAGAACAGTAGTTCATCATTTATATGTATATATATGATATATATATTTATGTCCTTTTTGTCATGTTAGGGTTACAAACCCTAGAGTGGAAAAGTAATTTATCACATGACCTTTCGAAGCTTATTCATACATTACACACTTGTTTGTAAACTTTACCCTACAGAATAAAGTCAGATTAGAGAGCCAAAAAGAGTTCAGTTCAGTTGACTAAAGTACAGGGTCCAGACATTTGAGCAGGTCAAACATTTACCGCATTCAATGAAACTGTCAAATATTTCACTTCAGAGTCCACATGCCCACCCCTCCCTTAAGTATGATGTCCCTGAAAAAGGGAAATGGAAAAACTGTGAAAATGTGACCTTGGTTTTTACTGTTCTCAATGACTGTAGATTTAAACTGCTCTGCAAAGTGTACCTGCACCCAATGATGTTGACCTGATGTGTCCCCTTTTTTGATCTCCCGCAGACCGCTGTCTGGCTAATGACATGTACATCAACCAGCTGAAAGAGGTTTTTGCCACAAGTGTCCCGAGCCGAATCGCAGCTTTCTTTGGTGAGCCCATACAGGTATGCTGTCTTTTACTAGACAACTTGTTAGGCAACTGATAATCCACAGTAATCTTAAACATGAGCTTTGCTTTATGCTTTATGGGTGAGCCCATACAGCTGTGCTGTCTCTCATTAGAAAACATATTAGACAACTAATAATCCCTTAGCTCAAACCTGAGGTTTGCTTATGCAAACTTTTACTATATTTAGAGTAGAACATAAGAGGATGGCTGCAATCTTAAAAACACTACCTGATTATTGGCAGGCATTGCGGAGGCCTATACATCAAAAATATAAGCATACAGTATTTGCCATTAATGTAGTGTAATGTAGTTTATGTTACCCCTCAAAAGAAGTACAGCAACTCCATTTTTCTTGTACAGATACAGTATGTTGCCAGAAAACAACATCGTGAATACAGAGCTGATTGAAGATTAGTCATAAATAATGTTTAAACTGAATGAGACATGAGGGTAAATTTAAATGGTAAACAAATCATGTGTTACTTCAATGTCTTTTAAAAAAGTAGAAAGTTTATGTGAAATTAAATGTTTAATGTTGTACACATTATAATACCTTTCCTTATGAAAGAACTGGCAAGTCAGAGATGGTATGTATGTTCATGTACACATTTTCATCTAGACTACATTCATCTAGACTACATTCACTCTGTGTCACTTCTGCGCACATGACAGTGCGCGTCCTGAATCCTATAATTGTATTACATCATTGTTTTCCTAATGTCTCGAGCATTGGCTTTTAGAAACTCCCAGCAAAGCATAGCCCCTAGCTACAAACTTGGAACATGCACAGTATCCAGGTTTGTTTAGGGAAAAGATTTCAACTGGTGTTGGTTGTAGTATCATCCCAGAAACCGGCAAAGAACATTCCTGAGGAATTTTGGCAAATTTGGAACTTGTGGGGTAGTTTTGGGCATGCATAGCCCACGCCTACTCCTATGCGTAGCATGGTGGGCTGAGATGGACCTGTGCCAACCCACTTGTCAATCAGGCCCACCCAATCAGAAGGCTCTATAAGTTTGATTGAGTGTTTTAGTAGTAGTTTTCTAAGCCCACCCATTTTATGATTTCTGGCTACGCCCCTGTGTGTACCCAACAAGCACGTTGTGCGGGATTCAAACTTTGGGAGGCAAACAGCAGCCATCGGTGCAATTCTCAATGATTTTCAACACATTCGTGTCACACGCGTGTGCGGAGAAGTATACAAGGTTTAGGTCTTAGGCAGAGATGGAGATCCCAGCTTCAAACAGTAATACCACTGCCATGTATTCTGCATGTACACCCAAGACAGGTGATTTTACGGATTAGCTAATATGCATAAATCAAACACGTGGCAGGGATTTCACTATCTGAAGTCATGACCTCTACCACTGCCCCATGGTTACTTTTAGTAGGGTTAGGGTTAGTTGCTAGTTACTAGTTAACCATAATTGAGCAGATTAGACACTGTAGCAAAACTTATATCTGTAAGGCACCTATTTGGTGGAACAAATTCATTGCGATGTGGCATGTCACTTGAGTTACTTGTGCATTACTGCTTTCACTGAGCTTAAGAAAGCACAATTGAATTGACTGCAGAAGTTGCCATAGCAACAGGAAAAACCTATTGTTTCCAGGGGACTCAAATTGCACATCTTGCAAATGCAAATAGAGACTAGCATTGAAAGGTTATTTATAGCTATAGGTCAATAGCTCACCATGTCACTGTTCCCAGGTTCCATTGAATTCAAATACGTCAGGTGAACAATTACTGCAAAAATTTTTTTCAAAAAATAACAAAAAACACTGAACAGCATGCTTACTTTAATCGAAACAACTGTTACTTTACATATTGTTATAAGGGTGGTTTTTCTGAAGCCATGTACAGCACACATACACAGCACCACTGACTACACAACACTACATTTGTGATTTGTATGCAACGGTAATGACCCCTGTTTTCCACAGGGAGTGGGTGGAGCCGTCCAGTACCCTAGGGACTACTTGAAAGAGGCCTACAAGCTCGTGCGTGAGCGAGGAGGTGTGTGCATTTCAGATGAGGTATGCTACGGCTATGTAGTATGTGTGTATACTTTTAAATGCATTTATTCATTCATGCATGTAACATGTTGCCTTAAAAAATTAGGGCAACATGTTGCATGGATCTTTATATGTTGGTTTCACACTATTTTCTAAATATCATGAACAATAAAATGTATGTTTATGATTCCTGAAAAATAGTACAAGTTAAACCAATGCAAAAAGATCCCATGCAGCATTTTGCCTTATTTTTTTAAGCTGGTTCTATGCTTTACTTTTTACAGTGATGCTACTTTTAACAAGGAAGGCTATTGAATTGTTGAGAATTGCTGTTAGCTTCATCTTTTATGATCAAAGAAAGAGACAGCTAATTCTCTGTTGTGCCATGTCAAATTGTGCAACATTTTATTTTCTTGTTGAAAGTGTGCACATTGTTTCTTGATTTGCATAGTACTGGATGTGTTTTACCCACGTCCTTAGAAAAGTTATTTTGTCTCCCTCCCCCTAACCCCCAGGTACAGACTGGGTTTGGACGTACAGGAAGTCACTACTGGGGATTCCAAGGTCACGATGTTATTCCAGATATGGTTACTATGGCGAAGGGCATAGCAAACGGCTTCCCAATGGGGGCAGTTGTCACAACTCAAGGCAAGTCTCCATTCACTTCACGTCACATGAGATGAAAAGTGCTGTGGTGAGATTTTTTTGTGGCATTGTGGAGAAAATTCACAATAGGTATTCATAGTAATAGGCAAGTGCTTTTTTTCCCAGGCAAAATACAATACTGAAACACCACAAAAAAATACTTGCTAAATTAAAAAATGTCAGAGAAACATTTTAGGACCAAAACATAGCTTGCATACTAATAGTCAGAAACAATTAATTTACTTACTGCAATAATAAATAATAAAGTATAAAAAACAAATAGTTAGTTACACTCATGTCAGACACAGTAACATCCCGTATTTCTATTTTACTCTCTGCTCCCCTTCAGCATTGCAATGCTTCATGAATAGAGATTAACACACTACAGTGGCGTTTTTCTCATTACCACAAAAACTATCGCACAGATGTTTGCACTGCAGTCCTCATGAGCAGCTAGTTTGTGGGCAGATGGGCAAATCTCAACAGCCTGACCTAGAGTCAAAGAATGACTCTTTGAATCAGTGTGTGTGTGTGTGTGTTTTTGGGGGGGGGGGGGGGGGCAGTGCAGTGAGGAGAAAGGGAAGAGAGGAAATTGAGGAATGGGAGAGGGACACTGTGTGAAGACTGACTGAACTGCCAAACGAATTGTACCTGGAGCTCAGTAAGATATGTCGACACACGTCTGTCTTATTAACAAGGGCACCATAAGGTCTCAAAGTGCTGCAAGTGAAGGTGACAAAACTACCACCATGTCCTGTCAGAATGTCCCAGTTCTGTTGTCTGCTGTGTCAGTCTGCCCTTGCTTCTGCTTCTCAATTTGTTCTTTCTTGAGAAAAAAGGACAAAGCTAACGCAGAATGAGAGGCAGTTTTATACTCTCTCTTACTGCTGTTCAGGGCCATCCCACTTTGTCATTTCTATGCTGTCTCTTAGTGTTTTGTAAGGCCTTTTCCCCCATGGGAGAGCCCATTTTAGTCTGTCTTTCTTGAGTGCTTCTGCTGCAGAGTCACGTTGCCCTTTTTGTGGTCATTTTCAGAGATTGCCAGCTCATTCGGGAAAGGAGTTCACTTCAACACGTTTGGTGGCAATCCTGTCGCCTGTGCTATTGGTTCCTCAGTACTTGATGTACGTTCTGGTGTACATGGTGTACATTCAGTTTCAGTTTATTTAGTCGCAACAGTGTGCAATTAAAACATAAATGTAAAACATCTGATGCATTACACATTTTCATCGTCATCTGATTTCTCCCCATAAATTTGATTTTATTTTTATCTTTGTCTTGAAAATAAGATTCACACACAAAAGAAATCACTACACCTTTTTTTCTCTGTCAGACCATAGAGGAAGATGGAACCCAAGAAATAAGTGCTAAGGTTGGCACATATATTCTGGAAGAACTGGCAAAGATGCGTGAGAAGTATGAAATCATTGGCGACGTACGTGGAAAAGGGCTCATGATTGGTGTCGAGATGGTTAAAGACAAGGTGGGTGTAATTGATTCCTGATATTGCACACAGAGCATAAGAGGTCAGTGTACTCTGACATACAAAGAAAACAAAAAAGTTACACAAATGTTCTTGTAACACTATCTGAACAAATTCCAGAGGTGTCAATTCCAGCTTCAGAAATAAAAAAAAACCCTGCCATGTATTCTTGCTGCCTGTGCATTTAACACAAGTGATTTTACTAATTAGCTTATTAGCTTAGCTACCTGTCTGATGATCAGTATGCACATTAGGATCAGATAGCTTAGAAAATAATTAGATCAAATACGTAGAAGGGTTTTGTCCTTCTAAAGCCAGGATTGACACCTCTGGAAATTTCTAGGGTCAGTATTCTACATGGATTTTACATAGCTGGTTTTGGTGACGTCCAAAATCAGTTATTGTCGCTGAAAATGTCCCCAACATCAGTTTGAATTCATAGCCTGCTGCTGTTTCAGTGTCACAGACAGGTGGCAAATCTGATGTGGTTGTCATCAGTCACAGTTAAAAACAACCCTTTCAACTACTGAGCCTTGGTGTGAGTGTGACCTCACTGAACCTTCCACTCATAACTCACATGCAGCATGTACGTGAGGGTGTGACCGGGTGGTGCCTGACAGAGGGCTTGTTTGACTGGATAGATGAGTGGTTGGATTAAAGCAATGCATTCTGGACTTGAAATAGTAATGTTTTTGGACAATCTTGTCCAAACATCCTATGGTATTTTGATTCATCTATCTGAACTTACCCCTAAGTAGGGAGCATGTTACTTGATATCTTTGGATTAGATATTTTTTACACATTTTTGTCTTCTAGAATATTGACACACAACAGCCAGATTTATAAACATATAACTCCACCCATGTCCATCATGGGTGTACGTCGGCTGTTCTTGTCGATGTTGTTAAGACATCATGTCAGCCAGCCGGTAAGACAGCCAGCCATTTCAAACAAGCTCAGAATGCAAGGGAGGCCTGCCGTGTCAGCACCCGTTAAAGATTAATCTGCGAGCACAGCGGCAACTCCCACTGAACAGGCCCCAACATGACCGCTGTGTGCCCTTTTGCTTACTCAGGCAAGCCGAGACCCTCTCCCTCCTACAGACATGGCGGAGATTTTCGAGGACGTGAAAGACATGGGCGTGCTGATTGGAAAAGGAGGCGTGTATGGACAGGTAGGCTGGATCTCCGCGGAGGAGCAGAGCCACCAAAAGGGCTCTTAGCAGAGCTGCAAACTAGTGCACATAAAAGGCACACCAGTTAATCTATTGAATATTTAATCATTTTATTAATAATTGATTAATTTTATTGATAACCCAGCTCAGCTGATTTTTTTTTTCTACAAAAGTGCGGATAAGGTGGAACAATTTTGAATGCAGTAAGATCTGGCCTTTGTCTCACACTGTCTTAAAGTAAACTGATAAGAAACATTATCCAATAAAGCCAAATATAAGTCTAATCTAAGTTCAATCAAAGATCTTAAAATAGTCTTATACTGTTCTTTTTCTACCAAGAGGGTCTTAAAAGAAACAGATCACAAATTATTAAGATCTTATTACACGACTGTAAGTGTAAAGTTTTACCCTGGGTAGCGGTAGAATATAACCCTGTTTAAGCTAGGTGAAAAATGTAATGTTTAAGGATGCACACATTTCAGTCTTTCACAACATACCCATTCTCCTCCTACAGACGTTCAGGATCAAGCCTCCTATGTGCATCACAAGAGAGGATGCCGATTATTTCCTAGCGGTCTTTAACCAGGCCATGATCAATTACACCGAAAGGAGATGAGATCCCAGAGAGATGCCCTTGTGCACACACTCCACCACCAACACACGCAGGAGGGGCAATGCTGTTTAAAGCACCCGATTAGAAACATCAGACCAGCAGTGGGATGTATATGAACGACATGCTTTTACTGTTCTGACCAGTTATTTTCATTAACGTCAGTGAACAGCAGACAAACTTCCATTCAGGTCTTCATGCCCTGATGGGTAACTGATAAAACTGTATTAGACAGAATTCCTCGTGAACATGCATTACATATGTACACTACACAATCAGTGTTTATCTACAATATAGAAAATTAGATATAATTTGATATATATATCGAATTATATCTAATTTTCTATATTATATATATATTAGATGACCTCTTAGACCACACGCCAGCAGGACAACCCTGGCCAGCATAGCTGTTCTGTATGAGAAGCTAACAGTAATTATATAAATAAATTATATCAGTGCGGCAGCAACAGTTCCCAAGGGTACAGTTCAAGTCAAGATGCTGTTAATTTATGGCATGAATAATGGCTTTGGCCTTTAAAGGTTCAGGTCACTACCCCACATTTTTGTGTCACCGTTCATTCTCTTTCATTTTTCAAATTCCTCAGCTTACTTCTTAACCTGTGTTTTTCCACTTTCATAATATAAGTTTTAAGGTGCTTTTAATTTGGTATGTTCACCTTATGCCTTAATCTCTGGGCAGGTGTTAAATAATGCGTATAAATCTGTAAATGAATTTTAATCCAGGTAAAACTGCAACTAAGCCTTTTTTTCACTGGTTTGATCCAGTGTTTGATAAACTGAGACTATACATTTCTTTTTTTTAAAGACTTAAGTATCAGACTATAGCAAACGGTGAAGAGCATTTGTATTCTTTTACCTTGTAATGTCTCGTCTTATGAATATAATATGTACAGATAAGCAGACTTCTCTGCCAGGTTGTAGCTGCCTTGCTCTGCAGCCGACAAGTTACATCAGTTGTATGCTCTGGCCAAGTTACCATTTGGAATACACACGAGTGTATGTATTAAATTTTATTAAAATTTGATGATTTGTACATGGCTAACTTATTGAACATAACATAAAATGTCTGTGGCTTTCTTCGCATTTGTTGAGAACTCGCTACATCCAATACATTAAAACCTAGGAGGCATTCTGAGAAGGTGGTTTAGTGACTTACTGAGGTAGGTTTACTCTGAGTAAGTGTAAGGTAAGAGACCTAATTTTGCTGGGCTACCTTCTGGAACATTGTCCTGCTGATGTATGACTACATCAATAGCTGACTGACAAGCCATTTCAGTCCTTTACTGAAACCTTGGGTGCAGTCCTCCACTCTGGGTTTCTTCCTAAGAAAACACAGTGAAATGAAAACACTGACAAATTAGTCATGTTTAATTTAAAACGTTGGGAACCAATGGATAGCCATCGGTCTGATGACATGTGGAGTCACTCCCACAAAAGGGAGAAGAAAATAGTGTTCATAAGTGGGCTTTTATAGTGGGTCTTTAATCAGCCCACACGGCCGCAGCTATCTGTTTTTCCTCTTCTCCTTCTTGTTTTTGCCAGACGAACTGCCGTCGGAGGACAGCGGCATGGCATGCCCTGTCGTCTTCAGGTGGTCAAACAGTTTGTTCCTGGACGAAAACTCAAACTGACAAGTCACGCAGCAAAGGTTTAGCTCCTTCTGTAAACAGAAATTACAGTACTTAGAAAACAAATTTAGAGGAAAAAAAAAAAAAAACTGCCTTAGTAACTAACCAACCAAAAAAAACCAGCACCAGCAGATTTAAACAAACTAAGGTACTCTGGCGAAGGCAGTGCGATCAAACGCTGTCATGGTGACAGAGTAAACATCATGTTTTAATCACAAGCAGGCATGCTTTGGATGTCGATGAGTGTGGAAAAATCAAGATTAAATGCAATTTCATCACATGGCTACTGCCATCTCTGAAACCAAATTTATGAGTGAGAAAAATCACATTATTTAAAAGAACACAATAACAAAAAAAACAAAAACAAAACAGAAACAGCAAGCCTGTGAATACTTACTCCACAGGGAAGGCTTAACTTTTTAAACGTTTTTAAATGAACTGCACGCAACACATACACTGTTGCAAACTGCAACACGCACGCCACAGGGAAGGCTTAACTTTTTAAACGTTTTTAAATGAACTGCACGCAACACATACACTGTTGCAAACTGCAACACGCACGCGCACAGGCACATACGCGCACGCACGCACACACACACACCCTTTCTGATGGGACAAAAATATCATCAATATCCATCTATGCAGGACAAAAGACTTTCATTTAGAGTTACCATGAAAGACTTTGAACCCCCCCCCCCGCCCCCCTCAAAAGGAAACAGCATTGCATGTAACCAGAACACCACGACATTTAGTAACCATCTATAAGAACACAAACAAATATAACAGAAAAAAAACGAACAGGAGTGAAAAAAAAAAACAAATTCTCTAGAGGAGAGGTGTTACATACCTCAGGGGCCGCCTCTTGACCTCCTTGGGCCTTGTTGCCTTTCTTGGAGTCTTTTCCTTTCTTTGCCTTGGGTTTCAGTGAGCTGGCGTAACAAAAACAGAAACAGGAAAGCAAGTGATAGGGCAGTTACCACAAAACAGGGTTTAGTTTTTCCTCCTCCATGTGCACCGAAGAGCACCAGCTCATGTCAACAGTACATAGTAGAGAAACAAATATATACTTTTATATATTTTTATGTGTTTAAATGTTCTCAGAAGCACAGAATTAAGACCGTCTCCTCATGTGTGAGAGCTCCTGAACTCACTTTGTTTTACCCTATGTTTCCCTTAACTGCATATTTAAATGACCAGTAAGATGTCTACAAAAAGTGCATCTGAATTATTCTGGCTACAAATTAAAAAAGTAAAATTTGTGAAAAATATATTAAATGAAAATATGATGCCTGTGTGTAAATTAATTTCTTTTGATTCATGGTTATCAGGAATCTGAAGTCCTAAGCACATGCAATGTAATGGATTGTTTTTAAACATTATATACATACATACATACAAATTACTCACATAAGCACATGAGCAACATGCATATTCTAAAAAGCATAGCCTCCATAAAATGTCTCCACATCAAATGCTGAGTCTCTCAGCAGACCTTTTATTGTTTGTGGGTGGCTCCTCTGGGCTCATTTCCTCTGCATGCTCCTCTTGAGATGCGCTGACGTCCTCCTCCTGTTGCTCAGACTGCGCAGTCGTTGTGTTGTCCTTGAAGTCTGCAGGTTGGCCGGTCTCCTCCTCCACCTTTTCCGCAGGATGCTGACAGAAAATGGAGAGAAAGACAGAAAAGAGGGGTTGCAATAAAAAAAAACTAAATGGACCACGTATGTGGAATGGCAAACTTCAGTGAATAACAAAAAAACCCCACATTTTTAAAGTCAAGTGAGGAGAGCTGACCTGGTTGCTATGGCTACTGGCTAAAGCTGTGGCAACAAGGCGAAGAGCACTTCATCCAACACATTACTTTACATCAGCCAAAGTGTGACAGGCTACAACACAATGTACAGTGCTGGACCTGACAATTGGAAAATGCACTGCTTTACAGTGCAGAATACATCCACTAACCTGTGGTCGTTACACACACCAACCCACAATTGCCAAACCATATCCTGGGCAGCAGGATATTACAACCCGATGACAACCACAACAAGCTGCTGTCTGTCGTGAGCATTTCTCTGGGGTTTTCATGCTAGCACCTTCCTCACTTGATAAGCCCCCCACCACTATTAAAGAGGGACGCTGTGGACTGTTGCAAAATGTGCTCCATGTCCCCAGGATCTTCCACAGCAAAACATGTGCAGTGTACAGCCTACAGCTGCAAAGGACAACATCTATGCTTATGCTTAACCAATACATCCCAAGTAGCAAGATTTGTGGGCAATCTACTGAACTGTTCAAGCAGCCTTCTTTGTTCAGTGTTGATGAACCAGGATTACAAAGTAATACCACGCATATCCCATTTTGACATTGGGTGCAGGATCAAAAGGAACATGAAATCTCTGAAAAGTAAAGATCTGTACACTGTAGAGCTCCTACTGGTTTCCTTTTTATTGAAGTAACATTTCGAGTCCTTGCAGCTCTTACTCAGACTAAGGCTCCTCCTAAAAGAAAACCAATGGGAGTTGTACAGTGTGTGGCTCTTTACTTTTCTGAACTTTGTTGAGCCAAGACACCTACAAAAGGTTTATGGGTGTGGTCTGATATCTCAGACCCACCCTCCCTACTACATGCATGATGGATTAACCCCCCCAATTTAAATCCAGGGGCACATATGTTCTGTTGGGCCACCAACTTAATTTGCATTTGTCAATTGTGTGCTTTACGTGTGCTTTACACTAACATTTCAGCTATGTTTCAACAGCACAATGTCTTGTGTTGCTTGATTTGCATGTTTTAGTGCATGCGTGTTACTTTGTACACTGCGTTCCAAATTATTATGCAAATGATGTTTTTGTTTGATTTTCCAAAATACTTGATGCAAATGACGATCAGCATCATTTTCAAGTCATTAGCTGTCAAATTTTATTTCAAATATTATTGAACAAACCTCCTAATGAAAACAGTATTTAAAAAATAAATAAAAAACTTAAAATGCACTGTTCCAAATTATTATGCATAACATAGTTTCAAGACATTTTCTAGTTTATAAAGAACTGAAAATAGTAATTTGTTGAATTTACAGCAATATGAGGTCATATTCACTGAAATAAAAAGCCATTTTAATCCAAAACATCTTAACAGGTCAAGTTACATGTTAACATAGGACCCCTTGTTTGATAGCAGCTTCACAATTCTTGCATCCATAGAACTTGTCAGTTTATGGACAGTTTCTGCTTGAATGTCTTTGCAGGATGTCAGAACAGCCTCCCAAAGTTGCTGTTTGGATGTGAACTGCCTCCCACCCGCATAGATCTTTTGCTTGAGGATGCTCCAGAGATTCTCAATAGGGTTGAGGTCAGGGGAGGATGGGGGCCACACCATGAGTTTCTCCCCTTTTATGCCCATAGCAGCCAATGAAGCAGATGTGTTCCTTGCAGCATGAGATGGTGCATTGTCGTGCATGAAGATGATTTTGTTTCGGGAAGCACGATTCTTCTTTTTGTACCACGGAAGGAAGTGGTCTGTCAGAAACTCAACATACTTTGCAGAAGTCATTTTCACACCGTCAGGGACCCTAAAGGGGCCAAGCAGATATTTCCCTAGGATTCCGGCCCAAAACATGACTCCGCCACCTCCTTGCTGACGTCGCAGCCTTGTTGGGACATGGTGGCCATACACCAACCATCCACTACTCCATCCATCTGGACCATCCAGACTTGCACGGCACTCATCAGTGAACAACACTGTTTGAAAATCGGTCTTCATGTATTTATGGGCCCACTGCAGCCGTTTCTGCTTGTGAGCATTGTTTAGGGGTGGTCGAATACAAGGTTTATGCATAACTGCAAGCCTCTGGAGGATCCTACACCTTGATGTTCGTGGGACTCCAGGGACATCAGCAGCTTCAAATACCTGTTTGCTGCTTTGTAATGACATTTTAGCAGCTGCTCTCTTTATCCGACGTATTTGTCTAGCAGAAACCTTCCTAATTTTGCCTTTATCTGCACGAACCCGTGTGTGCTCTGAATCAGCCACAAATCTCTTAATTGTACGATGATCACGCTTAAGTTTTCGTGAAATATCTAAAGTTTTCATACCTTGTCCAAGGCATTCAACTATTTCACGCTTTTCAGCAGCAGAGAGATCCTTTTTCTTTCCCATATTGCTTGGAAATGGTGGTCTGCTTAATAATGTGGAACATCCTTCTTAAGCAGTTTTTCCTTTAATTGGGCTCACCTGACCAAGTAATTATCACAGGTGTATGTGATTGATTTCAGTGATCCACAGAGCCCTGAGACACAATACCACCCATGAGTTTAACTGAAAAACACAAAATTTAATCTTTATGACACTTAAATACAATTTGCATAATAATTTGGAACGCAGTGTATGCGATTGTAACTTCTGAAGCCGGGTTACCCAACACTGAGTGTAAGGCATCAGGGGTACGGCACATGTTTCAATCAAGAGACGACAGAAGATACACCACATGTATACAGCACACACCTTTCAAGATACACCTGAGGATGACTTCACACATCTCATTGTTAATTCAGGTTAATTAAAGATCCCTAGTAATCTAGTCTGAGTGCATCAGCCATTAGGCATAGCTTGCTCTTCCAGCAGTTTTAGTGAACTCCTTTAAAGCCACTTCGAGTGCCAAACTCAAACAGAAGCAATTAGGCATTGAGCTACGAAATCTCTGAGACCACCATCTCCACTGGTCTAGAGTGCCCTCTACAATTGTTCTGTCTCTTTCACCACCAGTTTTGCATACTTAAGTTCCTGTCTCGGAAGAACTTCCTTATTCAAATCTTTAAAGGGAATCATTAGCACAGCAAAAAAGTTGATTATTTTATTTGCCAGTACTGTTGATATTTCCCCAATGTCCATTTTTCGACTGCAAAAGAAACTTCGCAATGCCTGTAATCACATTTGTACAGTAACTTTAAAATCCTGAATACATATTCAGGTGTTGACCCCGGGTCAACTAAATTTCAGAACAAGACAGAATATATTTAAAGGAATATATTTTCATGAATATATTTTCATCTTTAGTCTTTCACTGTAATTTCCGTCAACACTGGTCGTCTTTCCGGTTATTGTGCACAAACAAACCTTTGTGCCGCAAGTATCTTCTTCAGCCATGTAACGTTACTCCATGCTTTTCAACTGTCATTTAAGCTGAACTCCGCCCCTCTATTCTGTGTACCTGCCCAATGAAATCCTCGGACTGTCGTGTCCTGTGCATATGAAACTGCTTTTCATGTATTTTGCTCCTCTGTTTTCACCACTGGAGCAGTGTTTCTGATTGCTGGTTAGTTCATCTATGACCGTCATCTCCGGGCTGTCCAACCTTTGAGCTCCTCTACCAAGCTGGTCATGTGAAATTTAAAAATTACATACAAGGCTCTAGAATTTTGACAGCACAGCACCCAAGGCCGTTCCCAAACAACTCCAAATGATTTTCAACTTGACTCTCAAAAATGACTGCCATAATACACAAAAGAGCAGCAAGCTCAGGGATCATGGCAAAAAGATGTACCATTTTAATTTACCAGGCAAATTTACCTAGCCAACTTAACTGTCCAGTCAAGCTTCTAGAAGTCCACCATGCTGAAAGTAGCTGTGGCCTAGTGGTTTTAGAGTTGGTCTTGGGATCAGAGGGTAGCAGGTTCAAATCCCGTTCCAGTAGAAGAAGGGTGGGGGAGTAAATAACTAGTGCTAGTTCATAACTAGTTCATCCATGGCATGTAAACCCAACCCCAAGGACTGTAATTGAAACCATTGAAACCCTGTACCTAAATAACTGTAAGTTGCTTTGGATAAGAGTGTCAGCCAGTGTAATGTAATGTTGATGTGGTTGCAGAACAACAGGCATACCAACTCTGCCTGTTAGTATCATAACATTATTAATAATATTCATTAATAAAGTCAACAAGATGCTAAAAGCCTCTTCTGAGTCAGAACTCACCTGGGACATTTTTTGCTGTCTCTTTTTCTTCTTCTGCTTCTTGGACAGTCTGTCATTTTCCCAAAAAAAAAATGGTGGTTAGAATGCTTGATTGATAATAGTTCAATAATAATTTGGAGACATCAGTGTGTGCTAAAAGTGGCCAGGAATGGGATGCAAACACATGTATGGTCAAAGAAGTCAGAAATATTTCAACTCATTAACAATTTGTCGATCTGTTACAGAAGTATTGAAAGGTTTTCCTCAAGGTCTATCCTTTTAGAAATGAATACAGAATTGCATATTGGCACCAATAACCCTAAAAAGCGCTCCCTTACTTCTGCCGGGGAGCATCCTCCATATCATCTTCTTCCTCATTGTCGTCATCCTCTTCCTCTTTTGCTCCCCTCTCCCTGGAGTTTGAGGTCAGAGACTCCTCCTCCTCTTCGAGCTGTTGCCGTAGTAACGCCACCATCTCTCTGTGTTTCTTGGATTTTTCGTGATTTTTCATACTGCCAGTAGGAGGTTGCAAAATGCAAAATGCAAAAAATGAAGCATCACACAAAGCAAGACAGCTGCAGGCATTGTTTTATAGGAATATGCTTTCATTTCAATGATAAATATTTTTTACTGAAGAGGGTCTCTCAAATGCACACCACCAACAAAGCATTAGTGCAATCTCCATGGAGACATAGTGGTGATGTGAAGAACCACAGGCCTTTGAGTAATGGAACTTCCTCTCTCATAAACCTGCTAATGTTTACATGATGGCCATTTAGATTCCCTTAGCAGTGAACAAATATGCTACTCACGCTTTATCCGATTTGAAGGATTTATCACAGGCTGGGCAGTATAAGCAGTCATCGAAATCGTCTATTTCCTCTGTCTGGACAGTATCTGTGTAAAGAAAGGACATAAACTGTAATCACACATGACAGGTGCATAAGTCTATTAGTGTTATTTCTTTTTTGAGCCACCAGGCTATGGTTAAGCTCAAAGTCAGCCACCAAGTCCTGTGTTCTGAACTCTGATCTTTTGCTCGTTTTCATTTTGCCCCAATTAAATCGAATCCTTGTTGTTGTTTGAGGTTTGAAAAAGGCTACATGGAAAAAAGTGCATATTAAGTTTTAGCATTTGTAAAAGAATACATGTTTCTAGTCTCTAGTTACTGTCAAACAGCGTTTTCTTTTTTAAATGTATTACATGACCTTCGTGACAGGGGTGTGTGGGGGCTCTTGCATTATTATGGAAATATAACATAGTTATAAATGTATGTGCCTGCTGCTACAGTACCACATCCATAACCAGAGGCAGTCCTAACCCATTTGGTGCCCTGGGCGAGCACCCCCTTTAGCCTAAACTTACCCTAATCACGTAAGGATTTTAATTTATTTTTATTATTTTTTTGCTGAGTTGCCTGTAGACTGAATATCCGCACTGGGTAGCGGAGCACAGTATGCAAACGGCTAACAATCAATCATTACACACGTGCTACAATGAGAAAAGAATCAATACACCTCTTCCACTTAATGGCTAGTTAATTTTATGCTCAACATAGTCCAAAATATTCAATAAGTTACATCAATGTCAATTTGGCAGTACAGTATCAACCCATCCTCCAGCACAAGAATCATGACAACGTAAACTAATAATCCTACACCTTGGTTTGCAGATACATTTCCGAAAAGATAATTGTGACATTATAGGCTTGGATTCACAATATTATGAATGAAATGTGTTTCATTCGGAAACAACTACTGGCGTGATCAACTTATGGTATTAGTTGCAGCAACGGAAAAGGCCTGAATCCCCCACCGCCCCTTCCACAGTCGGTGTGTGAGACAGCACAGCATAACCAGCAGCATTAGCAGGCACACCTACACGAAGGGCGCCCACTTGTCCCTGCTGCGGTAAATTAGCATTAGAAAACCAATTGGTGCCCTCGCATGTTGTTGTTTGAACGGCATGGATGCTGGCACATGGATGCCGACCTGGGCAACTGCCCACATCACCTGTATCAGAAACTGCCCCTGACCATAAAGGTAAACACATACAGAGATTTGTGTGCGGTAGTGTTCTGACCTCCGCCCCCATTGTTCAAGCCCTCGAGCATCTCTGCGTCTCCGTCCTCCTCCTCCACCTCCTCGCTCTCAGATGTGTCTCCGAACTCCTGCCCGTACTGAGCCTCCATCTGCTGAAGCTCCTTCTCCAGTTCTGACATGGCTGCCCAGCTCTGCTCCTGGTAGTTTTCCGCTAGCCTGCAGACAACATACCCAAGACAATTTTATATTATGAAATATTTAAAAAATGTTCTCTCGCCTTAAAACTCAAGTTGACTCAAGGACACAGGAGAGGGGGATAAGATGCCTACAGTTAAATTCACTATGTTAATGTGGAGACCATCAACAAACAAATCACAGAAATATAATCAATAGAAGGAAAAACAAAATGCTGTTTTTACACTGGTGTCAATGTTATTAGTTAGACTTGGTTAGGGATGGACAGGAGGGGGAGTACAGGGACCTCGTGGAGGAATTTGTTGGGTGGTGTCGGACTAATCAACTGCAGCTGAACACCACCAAAACCAAGGAAATGGTGGTGGACTTTAGGAGAACCACCCCACCACTGGAACCTGTCTCAATTGATGGGGTAAATGTTGAGGCAGTCTGCACATACAAGTACCTGGGGGTACTCCTTGACAATAAACTGGACTGGTCTGCTAATTCAGATGCACTATACAGGAAGGGGCAAAGCAGGCTGTACTTCCTGAGGCGACTGAGGTCCTTCAATGTCTGCAACAGACTGCTGCTGATGTTCTACCAGTCTGTTATGGCCAGTGTGCTCTTCTATGCTGTGGCATGTTGGGGTGGTAGCACTAAGAAGCGGGATACTGGTCGTCTGGACAGACTGGTGAGGAAGGCAGGGTCTGTGGTGGGCACGGAGCTGGATGCTCTCTCTACCATAACTGAGAGGAGGACCCTGAGCAGGCTGCACTCCATATTGGACAATGACTGTCACCCCCTGCACACCATCTTCATTAATCAGAGGAGTTTGATCAGTGACAGACTCCGGTCCCTCCCCTGCAGGACTGACAGGCTTCGGAGGTCCTTTGTTCACAGGGCCATACAGCTTTACAACACCACACAGAGGGAGCTGGGCATAATTGACTGGACTGCTTGAGCTGCACCCCACATACACACACACACACACACACACACACACACACACACACACACACGCACACTCACACACTCACAGTCACACTCACACACCACGCTGTGCGGGTGACCCCTACACCTTCCTGGACATACATTGCACTGCACTACCCGGATTACATCCTCCACTACATGACTATTCCATGGTCAACCTACACTATCCTACACTACCCTGGACAACGTGTACTGCACTGTTTGCATTGCCACTTTGTTTGTTTTTACTTGCACTAAGGACCATTCCCCAACTCAAACTTAACCTGTTCACTTAAATTACGGCAATGCACCTTATATAGACACGTCTTAGTACCCCCCCCCCCCCCCCCCCCCCCCCCCCAACCCATTTCAGTGAATGTTGTATGTATGTTGATGTGTGCAATATGGTGATTCGTCTTGATTCGTTTTGTAATGTGTATTTATTATGGGTAATGTGTATTATGTGTATGCTACAAGACACCTTAATTTCCTTCGGGATTAATAAAGTTACTCTACTCTACTCTACTCTACTCTACTCTAAAAAGCTGAGAGCAGTGTTGCTACCTAGAAACAATGTAGAAGCAAAGTGTTCACCAGAACCAACCTTTAGAATGGTGCTCAGATTGTACTACTCATAATACAACAGTTATGATC
Organism: Setipinna tenuifilis; assembly: GCA_030347295.1. Lineage (NCBI taxonomy): Eukaryota > Metazoa > Chordata > Actinopteri > Clupeiformes > Engraulidae > Setipinna > Setipinna tenuifilis. Next base: position 27,508,978 of record CM059273.1, read on the forward strand.
AATTAGGTTAAAATGACAATTTAAACCTTAAAGAAACCATGCATATGTTAATGACACCAATTTGAAGTCAATGGCATTTGAAATAATCGCCTATATTTATTAAAGTTTCACAGCAGTTTTGCCACATGGAATCCACCCAGATTATACTGTTATAATACCAAGGACGTCTGGAATGTCAGGGCTCTTGTTATATTACCAAGAAAGTGTGGACCTACTTGGAGCTTTTACAACGGTTTAAAAACAGCCGTATCTTCACACTGCGCCCTGTGTTTTAGCCTACTCGCTAGCATGCCACCAATAGGCTGCTCCCTTTAAACAGTTTTTATAAACGTTTTATAAACGTTTGTTATAATAGCAAGGAAGTGTGGGGCACTTTGAGCTTTTTTTAATGGTTAAAAATCGCTTCTGAATCTGCCCGGTTCAGTAGCGTTCAGTAGCAGTAAAGTTCCAAATGCAATGGGCTAGTGTAGTTTTGCTTCTCACCAAACATACCAACTCGTTATTATGTTTCACAATACCCCAAGTTCATTTTACACCAGAATTCTTTAACCAGGGGGATGTGTTACTGGTAAGCCAAGGCAATGTTTTGAAAATAATGCTACTGCTACTCAGATAATACCAGTGGGTTTTAAGAGGTTTGAAGGCATGTTTTAAGAAGTGGGAAAAATTAGAAAGCGCTAAAACAAACCAACAGTCTATGGGCAGAAACAATCCTCTTTATCCTACTAGCTACTGAAAGGCAAATTTGAGGACTTAAGACTGAAGGTCATCACTTGGCATCTTCCTTTCCACTTAAAGGACACTTGAGGTCCCACGTGAGCCATGGAACGCATCACACAGCTTGGGGTGTTATTTTCAGCAATTTATTCTGTGTGTGGTGTCCCTTCATCCGTGCACATGTATGCGCACACTGATTAGCCCAGGTACTCCCACAAGAGTTGATCCCCTGGCTTTGCTCCTTTACCGGCATCCTGCTCGGAATCTCATCATGTTCGCAAACATGTCCTGCTATGGAGATGTTTATTTGATAATAATGAGAAAACTACCACACAATTCACAAATATATATTTTGATTCAGCAACAAATGTAACGAGATTCATACATATAAATCATGACTTACAAATAAATTTAATACCATTCCATTGGGAAGAGGATTGTTAGCCTGGCAGACCATTGGAAAGGTACTGAGGTAGTGATACTATTTAAAATGCAAACTATTTGTCTGTTTTCTGGAGGAAGAATTTCTAAAACTGAAAAGCTTAGAAGGCGGCTGGACGTTTTACTAAGACTCCAGGTAGCACTTTGACCAATATTCGACCTGCTGCTGTAAAGAGCTGCTAAACAGTGTCATTGTTTTTTTTTACTTACTCTCTAGTTACTATCTTCTTATAGATAACTTCAAGAAATTAAAATCTGTATTTATTGATTTATATACCTATCTATGTATGTATTTACAGTCAAACTGCATCAGATATGACTGTAAAATGCCATTGTGTTGCCACTGCATGTTGAGCAATGCAATGGTACACTGGCTGTAAGTTTGTGCCGTCACAGGTCTCAGAGAAATGCGTATACTAATTATGTATGTCTTTCAATCTGTAGTATTTGTTTTTTTATAGGAAAGCACGCCAGAGTTTGCTTTTGATGAGAGTTTTGTGCAGCCAGTGGCATCTCCCACACAGACAAGAGAGAGGGCAGGAGTGCCCCTTGTAACCATTGTCATTCTCTTTCATAAGCCGGAAGTATGTATAGTAGTTTGTAATTATGTGGTGTGATTTTGGGAATAAGAGTCTTTAATTCCTTTCTGCTTTACTGAAAGTTTAGTAACACCAGTGACATTCTTTTGACCAAGGTTTGCCCAATTGTTTGACATCCTATCCACCTGATATCCTCCAATCCCATGCTAGCACATGGTGATCTGTAAGAAGCTGTATATTCTGGATATTGTGAAAATTATTACAAAAAAGATGAAATGCTTAATTCTTAATCTCCATCGGCTGTTTTGATAAGAACTCACATCGCATTCAGTTAGGACACGGTGTTAGTCTATGGAGGATACATACTTGGTCTGGCTGAGTTTCAGTCTATCTATGCAGTCCATAGAGGATATGTACTTGGCCTGGCTGAGTTTCAATCTATATATGTAGTCTATGGAGGATATGTATATGGCCTGACTGAGTATCAGTCTATATACGCAGTCTATGGAGGATACGTACTTGGCCTGGTTGAGCTTCAGTCTACATACACAGTCTATGGAGGATACGTACTTGGCCTGGCTGAGTTTCAGTCTGTATATGCAGTCTATAGAGGATACGTACTTGGCCTGGTTGAGTTTCTGCTTCCTGCGCAGCTCCTCCACCTTCTTGGCCTTTGCGGCGTTCTGCTCGTCCACCAGCTTCTTGTGCGCCTGCACCCGTTTGTCCCGCTTGCGCACGAAGGCCACCAGCTGCCGCACTAGCTCGTTGCGCTCCTTGCGGGCTTTGTCGCGCGTCTTCTTGTTCTCCTTCTCCATTGCTCGCTTTTCCCAGCGGTTGGAGGCCTGCCTTGTATCGTACTCCTCCTTCCAGGCGAAGTTCTTACGTGTGCAGAAGCTCTGCCAGTGTGCGTAGAACAGATGCACGACCTGAACAGGAAAAAAAAAAAAAAAGAAGGAAGAAGCCACTGGTCATGTTAAATCAGCCATCACTGGGCTAAACTGCAGAAACAAAAACATCCACAGCTGGGTGTCGTCTAAATAAGAAAAACATGATATGCTTATCATGAACATCACAGATCCTCTACATATTTAATGTGTTAAACTTAAAATTTAATGTGAACCCTGGTCTCATTAGTGAATAGAACATGTTGGTGTCCAGAATCATACAAGGCTCTCTTCCTCTGTGATTTCCATTTCAAAACCCAAACCCTGCAAAAATAAATTTATGCAGACAGGGAGAAATATAGAGAGACACAGAGACAGAGAAAGATAGAGAGAAAGGGTGGGGGAAGGGGTAGAGAGGGAGAGACAGGGAGAAGAAGCCCTCGAAAGAGAGACAGCAACAGACACACACATAAAAGGAAGCAATCCCTGACCTAGGAGAGAAATAGCTGCATTTTCTATGTTTTTGTGCTCACGCTCTTTGGATCACAGCAGAGTTAGAATGGAATTTAAAGATCAGGAGACTGAAGAAAGAGGGTCACTTGTCGGTGTGAAGGCTGCTAAAAGCTAATGTATAGAATAGAATAGAATGCACATGTACAATGACATTAAAAGCAACTCCTTCTCCAGTGCAGACAGGTATGCATGTATGCAAAATATTACAACATAGAATAAAACTAGTGCAGAGCCCGTTGATGTGCCTGTACTGTGTACGCTTTTTTAAATTATTATTGGAATAACAGGGCAGATATAGTTAGTTATAGGCTGTATAATGTCCATTTTAGTTATGGCCAACTTTACAGTCAGGACTGACTTGGCAATTCAATATGTTGTTTGTAGGCTAGGCTTTAACATGGTGTAGTTGTAGTTGCTGATGGTTAAATTATAAGCCACAAAGACTACAGACTTCAACATGACTTTTAGCATTTACTTGAATTTAGCTTATTGTCCATGAGTGAATTGTAATGACCAAAAAACTACAGCATGTAGTTGCAGTTGCTGAATGCTAAAATATAAAGCATGAAGAGTAAATAAACTAATATGGTTGAGTAACATTATGCTTGAGTAGACTGCTGAAGTAAAATTAAAACAGGCCATGTTTAATGAAACCAGTTCACAGGGCAGCATTAAGCAACGTGAGGACACTACCGCAATGTAACCTCTAACAGGTTATGATCGCATGAACATGGAAGCAATAGAAATTGTTTGAGTAAAACTTGCAGATTCAAAGTGGCTAGAGCATTAAGGCAATTTACCGGTATATATTTTGCAAGTCATCTACGTTGCACTGCACTAATGTACATTTGGAGTTGTGATGTGTAGTAAAGTTCCATAAGGAGTCACAACTTTTGTTTTCCTTTATGTATGTCTATGTATAGCCTGGTAAACCAGCCCCTCAGACTTCATTTCGTACAGAAGCTGTGGTTTCATTGACATGGTTGTCTCAGGCAGCATCTAGCCTGACTAATCAGCGAACAATTTCTTCCTGAAGGTGTGGACTCTGCTGAAAATTAAAACGATTAGATCTGCCTTTACCCAACCGCTAACGTCTGGTCGTGACGTATGCAGTTAGCCTTGCAATAAGCCTGCTTACGCACTACAGATGTAGCGCACAAAGTCACCGTCATCGCTCACAAAAACTCCCTCCGTTCACCGGTTGGTCAGGCAAGATGCTGCCTTGACACAACCATGTCAACCAGGTCATGTTTGAAGTTCTCGGATGTCTGGGGTTAACATGTGGATTTAATCAAGACTGGTAAAAGCTAAAATCAAAACTTTTGGTGGCATTTGTTTTTTGCTTTGCTCAGGTCCTGCTTTTTCAGATTGAGTGGCTTACCGTATCAAAATCACTCTCTGAGTCGCCAAATGAGGGAAACTCGTCATCCTCCGCATCTTCTTCTTTACTGTGCTCCATCTCCTCCTTCACAATTGACTCGAACAGGCTTCTGTACACAGTGTAAAAGCCCTAGAGGATAGGCAGAGACAATAAGGTCGGTCATCTCAGGGTATGTACTCACCTTACTTACCCAGAGGGAAATATTACTTCTTACAACAATCTTAACTTTCTCAAAAGTCAATAAGATTTTATTGACTTCTGATCAGTTTCTTCTAAACCCCTATACTTCAAATACCATCACTTTAAAATGTTTCCTAGAATTATGAATTTTATCTCCTAAAACCTTAAGAGAAAAGGTAAAAATCAGCTTAATGCAAGATATTGTTTAATTCTGAAAAAGTAGATCGAAACATTTTTTAAAAAGCAATGTTTTCCTCTGGGTGTACACAAACTAGCATTTCATAAAACCTTAAAAAACAAGGTAAAACCGCATTAATCATTAATGACTAAATGACCAAGAAGAATAAATAATAACGAATCGCACTTTACTTCAATGATGATCATGTACAGAATTGCTGACTGCTGTCCTCTAGTGGTTTCTCGGGCAAAAAAACACTGATGCCGTTACAAATGCCACATATGGAAGGAATACTATATATCATTTAACACTGCAAATAGGTTTGGTCTGTTACAGCTATGGTTACTTGTAAAAGGTAGGTGAGCCCTGGGGAAATGACAAATTTAATTTCAAAAGCAACAGCAGCTCAGCAGCAAACATACAAGGATATTTATTTGTCATGAGCAAGATACAGGATAAAGTAAAACATGCAGTGTAATTGCAGTTGGTCAGCCTATACCATACATGGGGAGAGGTATTAATGTGTGTAGATAGCAGTTTGGGGATGGCGGTCTGGTGATGGATGTGGGTGGGGGGTTAAGTATGTGTTGGGATGATGGGGGGGCTGTGTCTGTTGTGCTGTGCCGTGTCTGGTTTTCCTGAAATGTTAACAAAACATTACTTTGTATTTCAAGAATTAAAAAATAAAACACTGACAATTAGTAGTAAATGGACTTTGCAAAAACAAACTTTGCTTCAGTCAGTGCAGTAAATGGCATTTCCTGGTTACTTTGGTAGCCTGGTTGCTATGCTACCTAAGCATCTAAGCTTTGTGTTCCATGGAATCCCCTTCAATACAGTCAGGTGGGAATACACAACACCTGAGACCAGTGCAGACTGAGAAGAAAAAAAAAATTGTTCTATCCCAAATCTATCCCATGCTGTATTTACCTGATGGATTACTGGGCTTTGTATGATCAAAGCAAACCACTGCTGTACGGCTATATTAAGAAAAATGTGTGCTATACTTTACAATAACATTACTGAGGATTGTGACAACAATATGATAAAATATACAGCCTTCGCGTCTTTAAGCTTTGTGTTCACCACCAGACCCCAGTCAGTGAGTAGCTATGGGGTTTTGCTTATGCTATAGATAATGTCTATTATATCACTGTTATATTTGGAGAGTTAAGTGTAGTACAGGATGCCAAATTCTTCAAATACTATAATGAGGTTACTGTTTATCCTTTATGTTTTTTCCTAATTAAGGACACAGACAGGTCAACAACTACAACAGGAGCTCCAAACAATTTGTGTTGGACAGAGTCATTTTTTCCATTAATGCTTCAAGAAGTAAATCTTTCCTACTGAACTGATTACAGGCAGGGTAAAATGAAATTCATATTTGGTTTGGTATCCTTTCTCCATATTTAACATGTATTTACATAGAAGTTCAGCAACAGATATGTTGCATCTGCATTACTTACAACTGCAAAGCCTCGAAAGAAGCTGTAAGGTTTTCAAGCTACTCAAAGTTACTGGATATTACTAAAGCAAATTATACAAATGCACAGAAGGACAGTTTACTCTATGCTGGAGGTAATACGTATTTTGAGAACACTAGCAACTAGCAACAAAGGTTAGTATTTAAGGAGACATCTCCTACCTTCTCATCATCACCATATCCAGAATAGCATGAGACAGTGAAGTACTGAAGGAGATCAATACTGTCATCCTGGTAGTCTCCATCCACTCCCCCTTTGAGAAGAGCCTCGCGATGATTATCATACCTGCAACGAGAGGCCAGAAAAGCACTGTGGAATCATCTGTGTGGATTCTCATTCATCCATGATAGTCATGAGTGCGAAGTTGTAAGGAAACTGGACTTCTTCTTGGAGACAGAAGTTCTGATTAGTTTGATATTCAAGAGGTTAATCTTCCCTACAGCTTCGAGCCTTAGAATCCACTGGGTCTACTCACACTCTCTTCTGTGTCTAGCTACGGTCTCTTGAAACAGTTTATGTTAGCCTTAAAAATGGCTAAATAGCTAATATTTTTTCCATTTGTTGTTGCTGTGAAGTGTAATTTATGTGTTTTACGTGTAACCTATTCCCTTTTCTTCTGTGTTTTGAATACTACCCTCAGCATACAGGCGGGCGTGCATGGGGCTGCTCTTTTATTTTTCTCTTCTTTATTTGTTTTTCTCTTGTAGATTAGATTACATACCTTTATTGTCACTGTGTACAAGACACAATAAAAAATACAGCTGCCCAATCCAGTGAAATGTTAAAATGAGACACATCACACAACCACACACCAAGGACACACATCATCATACAGAACAGAACTAGTGAGACTTACATAACAACGACAAAGAACAAGATAAAGCGCTAGGAAGGTAAAGTTCAAAGTGACAGATATTGCACCGAGTCGCAATACCAGTAAAAGCTTGGGTTTCAATGCAACTACCGATAAAAGGAGTAGTTTCAAAAATGTGTTTTTGTGACTCTGCCCTATTTCCCCATGGACTTTTCATTTGTGATGACGGGCTGATGGTCAGCTGGGCTCTTCCTGAAGTCTAGAATCAGTTCTTTAGTTTTGTTTGTGTTGATTGACAAGTTGTTTAATGAGCACCACCGTGTCAGTTTGCTGATCTTGTCTCTGTAGGCCAGGTGCTGGAGGACTGGAATGTGGTCACTTTCATCTATTTAGAATATCGCTTTAAAGGGGAACTTCCATCGTTATTTTTATTCATATTTCTGTGTCGCCACTATGGTTGAATGCATTGTGCGTCATTTCTGTGAAAAATTATGTCCTAGATCTCTTGTTTGACGCTGTTTTCTGTAAGCTATAACAGGTCTAGTGGTTGAACGACTGGCTTTTCCGGTGTGCCTCGTGAATATCTATGACGTGTCAATAAGGCACCTCTGATTGGGCAAATTCGCTGTCTTCCGCTCACCTAGCTTCTGTCCACTGTTCTCAATGGATGTGAGCGTGCAATACACGGCTCTGGGTGGGGCTTACGACCTAGTGACGTAGATAGGTTTAGCATGCTCTGATCCGCTCGTTTTGGTTAGCGCGACCCTTCAATGACCAGTAAAACCATGAGGGTTGAATTTCACGTTTTGGAATGCTGCGTGCATATACTGCTTGTTGTGACCTACCACATTGTAAATAGAGCTACTAAAAGTGGTTTTTGACGGAAGGACCCCTTTAAAAAAAATCAATGTTCTTTAGTCTGTGACTGTAAGTCATTGCACAACAGTTTTTTTTCACATCAATCAAATTTACAAGGTCTGAGATTCCCAAGAAGATCAAGTATTTGATGGTAGGTCAAAGTATGTGTGAGCAGGAGGTACTGTGCAATTTCAAACAAAAACTTAAAATGGGGGGTGATGTGTTGGAGATTTTAAAAAGCCCATGCATAGCAGCATGAGGCCTTCTTCAGAGCATAGTGACACAGAGGAGGAAGTTAGATTAGTTTATCACTGCAAGGAGCAGCACAGGTCTATGATCTTGTTGGAAATGTTCAATTTGCAAATAAGGGCATATGGGTACCTAGAATGGCATTTTATCAAACACACACTGCTATATTCAGCTATAACCAGTCAACAAGTTTAATCCAAGATGAGCAACTAAAATTAGCCATGTCACCCACCAGTTTAAATTAAGGTGTAAGATGTGACACTGTCTTGGCTCCTGTGCTTGATAATACTCCCATTAAGGCCATACAGTACTAAGACAGATACACTTATATACAAGTGTTCTTACAGAACAACAAACATTGTCCTGTAGTTCAGTGATGGACATGTCCAATGTCATTCCCAGACAGTCCTAAAGTACCGAGGTCTTCAAACAGCTTTAACTCAAATGCCACGAGATGCACCGAATCAAAACATTTAGTAAACCCTCATAGATATCATAACTGATGGAAAAATAAACAATGTTCTGGTCCCTGCGCCGTTTCAAATTAATATAAACAAATATAAATTTAAAGGATAATTAACTTTTCACAGTATGACATTTCTATGTATGCATGATCTGATGTATCTTGAAAGCCACACTACAATTAGGAAGGCTGTCTCATATTTAGTATTATGTAACCATTAACGTTACCCTGTCAGCAACAGTGACACTCCACAAATGCTAGTATGTATTTAATTTGCTTACACATTCTAAGGATGAAAATAATCTTCAGAGTCCGAATTATTTACATTAACTCCATCTTTCATGGAGTGACTGAAAGATTCCCATTACTACGTGGCAGCGTTTTGATGATGTCCCTGCTTGTCCAATGTCAAACCTGCCTTTTTGTATTTTGGTTGGTGTGACTTATTTATTAATCGGTCGCCGAACGGCCCTACCAAGACAAAAGTGGACATACCAGGCCCTTTCCTGTGGGTCGCTGAGAACGTCGTAGGCCGCCTGGATTAGCTTGAACTGCTCCGCTGCTTCCTCTGCGTTGTCCAAATTTTTATCTGCCAGTTGACACAAGCATTACAGAATGCCATTAACAGAAAACAACACTGACAACAGTAGCCGTGGGCTTTCCTGAAATAGAGAATCATGCCATGTCAAATGGGTTCAGCCGACGCTTAACATCGCCAGAAAAGAAATCCAGATGATCTGGGCCATGTGAAATAACATGACCGCAATGAATAACGTTAGATGATTTCTTACCTGGATGCCACTTCAAAGCTAGCTTTCTGTAGGCCTTTTTTAATTCATCATCTGATGCGTCCCTTTTAACGCCCAGCATTTCATAATGGCACTTCATTTTAGCCCGAATTTACTTTAATTCAAAGTAATTGAGAAATATAATTACAAACTTTCCTTGAAGTGAGCTAGGTAGCTAAATCAGTCATCCACAATGGCAGCATGTATTCGGTCGAAGATTGGGTCTCTTACTCGCTGCTCTCAAATGTCGGTTACATTGCCACTAAAATTGCCACTAATTCACACAAAAAAACACTGCACAGCCTAATCACTAATAAAACAGTTTAAGACGACGCATGGTACATTTCCATTCAACCAGTTTCAACGTGTGAACCACAGAGTTGAAGAAACACGAACACGAAACCAACACCGGCGGTGTTGGTGACACGAGAATGGCGCTTAGATATGACGTCACTTCATTATCGTTAAATGAATTTAAAGGATCAGTCCATTTGCGTTTTACAATTATTTTGTTTTGCGATGTTAAAAAATATTTTTAAATATTTATCTATGCTAGGTCTTAGTTAATACAAGCTATTCTAAAAGCACAACACTATATTTCAGACTGCTGTGCAACACTGCTAATTGTTGCAAGTATTTTTGCATACAAATTAAAATTATTCATATACTAAGAATTACAAACATACTGAAAAGCAGTAACATTGTGTGACATACCATATCTGAAGTCATCCTGTTACACACAACAACTGAGTCAAAAGTTAAATTTATTGAAAACCAACAGACTGTGTAAATATTGATGCAACTTTCTTTACAGCATAAATCCATTTCACCATAAGGACTACAAACTCATTTGGGCCACTGTGACAGTAGAAACAGAAGCCTTTGGGAGACAGGACAATGTGCTTTGTTTTTTACATAGCAGTCTTGAAGCAGGGTCTTCGTACACATCCAGTATCTAAAAAAAAAAAGCCTCATTACACCAGAATCGGCCTTATGTTTTACATAGCGGTCTTGAAGTAGGATCTTCAAACATATCCAGTATCTGTAAGAAACTCAATACACAGGAAACTATCCCAGTGTCTTTGTGACAGATAATGTGCTTTTTATCGTAGACCCTTGCGCTTCAGTCTGGTCTTCCTTCTGAGCTCTGTGAGTTTGCCTTTCTTGGGCGGCTTAGGAGCGGGTGCTTCTAGTTCAATCTCCACAGGTTTATCCGGCAGGGGTGTGTCAAAGACGTCATCAGTCACGTCGCCCTTCAGCTCCTCCTTCTTCTCTGTCCTCTTGGCTTTCTGGACCTCCCGCACCATCTGACGCTCCCGCTGCTTAGCAGCCAGTGCCACACGGACCATCCGCCGTTGCTGTGAGTAAAGTTAGGGCATAGGAAAAACTCTATTAAAGTGTAATTATGGAGTTCTTTTGAAGCCATGATCTTTTTTTCACCATGAGGAGTTGAACATCACCTCAAAAGCTAGATCACATTGTTTAAAGGTATGTCAAGTTTGACTACTAATGTATTAGGGGCCAGAAACCAAATGTTTGAGTGTTAAGGCACAACATCAACAAATCTTGTCCCATCCACAAATGCACCCAATGTCAATATTACTTATTTAATTTCTTCTCAGGAGCAAAGTAAAGAGCATTTTGGAACATCTCCAATTTGGGTGTGTTATAAAAAGAATTTTGTTTAAGCTGTCTGATTCTAACTTACCATGTTAGGAGACTGGAAATGAGGATTTTCATAGAGTGTTGGCCCACCAAAGCTCCCTTGGAAAATTTTGATGAGATTCAGCACAAAGCGGGGTCCTATTTCCACCAGTGATGCATCTTCCTCGATAATCTAGCAGTGGATTGAACAACAGTGTTGACTGACAATTCAGGGCTATATACATTGACACTAAAGAAGAAAATTTATACAAGCTGACCTGATAATTCCTGAACCATATTCTGTTGTCTGCAATTGTAAATGTGAAGACATGATCCACAAATGGCTGACTCTTCGGGTGATACCGAGGTGTTGAAAAAGTCTGCAAAAGGAACGGTCAGTACAATCCTCTAAATTGGCAATTAAACTTAAATTTAGTTTCATGGTACATAGCAAACCTGGATAAACAGTTCCTTCAGCAAAGAATAATGAGGGTCCTTGTCAAATTGCTGTGGGAAATATGAAATGACAAAATGAGTAAAATATACAAACTGGTACAACTAGCTGTATACAGCACAAATTCTGTGCAGGAGTACACTCACTGGGTCAAATGACAGAAGTGGTCTGGATCCTTTAAGGCAATTGCCAGTCATTTTGAGTTCTGCTAGTGTGTGCACTTTGGAGAGAAAGGTAAGAAAGGCGAGTCAAGACCTTTTCTGCAAAAATATAAATATCACAGCTATGTATTGATAGAACACTTACCATTCTGTACCAAGAATTTGGCAGAAGGTCCATGGGGAACATTAGAAATCCTAAAACACATTTTAATAAATTAAATATACATCATTAACATTTCACACATTAACCATACTACACAGGTGTGGCAATGCGATTTTAATCAGTCCACGAAACTATAGCAATGCTATTTTTCAAGGGGGCAAACTCACCACATGTAGAGGTCCTGCTTTTTCTTTGCTTCAAAATATATACACTTGTTACAGTTCTTGATTTCACACACCTTAAAAGAAAAAAAGGCTCAAACATCAAGCACTGTCGGTTTACAATGTCGGCTATAATGTGCAAAGGCAGAAAGAAAAAACAAAAACTGTAAAACCTCATTGACAACGAACAACTTGTCCTTCCGATCCATCTTCGTGTCTGAAATGATAGTAAGCTAAAAATTAGAATTATACTACATTACAAACACTTAAAATTCCACCCCCATATCTATGCTTGACCAACATACCGGCTTTGGAGTGAGGCATCATGGTTCTTAGATCCTGCATTAAATGTCTTGTTCTGAAGTTGATTCCCCTCGAGGAAAAGACCAGAACGCGTTCTTTGTTTGTCCATTTTCCCTGACAAATGTTAAAAAGCGTTTGTTAACACATTTAAACCCAAATAAAACGCTTCGCGTACATGCTGGTTTCCCCACTCTCCACTAACGCGACGGTATACATTTCTTTACGATTCTTCAGCCTTCTCAGATTATAACTTCAACACTGACGGCTAAAATGTTCTATTAATACTGTAAATCAATAATAAAACATTAAAGGACGAGTAGCTTAGAAACAGCGTGGCAGACCAATTCACAGATCACTAAGCCTAGTTGGCTAACGTTAGCTATATCGCGCTGTGTTTATGTTATGGAGCGCCGACAGTCTTATCTTACCACTGAGACTGGAGCTGGAATGTGGACTTCATTCGTCTGTCCCTGATCTATATTATCATTTTGTTCGGACTCCCCATTCTCCTCAAATTTGACTTTTTTCTTAGTTTTGGCTCCGGGACCTTTCCTCCACGTTTTCTCTTGAGCGCCGACATTTTCTTTTACCTCGCTCTAGAGAAGGTGGAAGTTTACGCCGTCGAGCTATCAATAAGAAGGTACAGCGCCCTCCTGCACACTGGAGTGTAAATGCAAGCACCGAGAAAATGTAAAAAAAAAAAAAAAAAACTTTAAACTGTAAAATCGTCAATAAAGTAAGATGTTTGTTGCCTCTCCCCACAAAAAACGATTTAAGAATGTAGTAGAATGACAAGGTGAAGCAGGCTGTGGTGAGGTGTCAAATAGAAAGGATACAGTGGTAGGCTTAATCAATGTCAATCATTTGTTTTATTTAAATGGGGTAAGATCACCTTTGCTTTCTTTTAAAAGTCTACCACCATCTTATTGGTTTTGCTGGTGTTGAGCAGCGGGTTTTTATGGAGCACCACTTCACCAGCTTCTGAACCTCCTCCCAGTATTGTGAGTGCAGTGCTGTCTGTGAATTGCATTATGGTATTACATGATGGACTTAAACACTGCCCTAAATGTGTACATGACCTACAGGAGAGCCTCTGCTGAGAGTAAACATGGAGGAGAAGAAAAGACATTTTTGCACAAAAAATATGAAATAAAACAAAATATGAAATAAAAAAAAATATGAATATAACAAAACAACAAAAAATCACTGCCAGTGTGTATATATATATATATATAGTTTTTGTTTCTAAGTCTAGTGTGAACACATCACTCAAGAAAAATGCAGACTACATAAAAAAAAATCAGAAAATAAAATATGAAAGCATGTTAAGACAGTATGCAGTATGATGCTACCAAAGGGATACGCTGTACCAAACGGAGAACGTTACATTTTCTTCTGTTTCCATCGGTGCATGACAACCATTTCATTTTTTTCAATTCTTATGCTATTTATTAAAGACAAATTAAATTAAGAAGAGGGCTCAAACCAGCGAACCATGTTTGAAGATCATAGAAAAAGGCAAGAAAAATGTTTTAACTGTACGTCACACTAGGGGGCGCTAGCACCAAAAGCAGCACATATAAGGCACTGTCAAAAATTAATGATTGGAATTGAAATTGACTGGCACAGGGTTGGTCATTAATTTAATTATTTTGTTTTATTATTATTTTTTACACCAATACCCAGAACTAATATTAACAAATCACAATAAATAAGTATTCACAGACCAAAGCAATAAGAACATAAACGACAAAGACATCATCACAGTGTTTCGAATTTTAATACACAGCAATGTTGTTTATGCTATGGGGCATATACCTGTAATATGTGAAGAACCCTTTAATACACCATTCATTCGTCATTAACCTCTTCGTCTGGAGAGCAGTAATACTCTACAAAGCAGATCTGTCCATCATCGTTGCGAACAAGGTATTGCAGTGACAGAAAGCCTCGCGAATCTGTCCGCACAGACACTTTGCAGGATAGAGCCAGTGCCTTTGTTGACGGCTTTAGTAAAGACATCTTATATCTGTGAGAGATACAAAACATAATGTCATTTCTGAGGTCTGACAGAAAAAAAAAATCATTTAAAAAAATGTCACGTACCATAACCAGAAGGTTTCAATACTGGCTTCAGAAAGTAAAAAAAGCCCTGCCTCACATTTGACCTGACCATTTACTGAACCAGCTGATCCTAATGAGCCCACACCACCAGACAGATAGATCACCTAATTGCTGGAATCACGTGTTAACTGCACAATTAGAATACAACACAGGGTTTTTACTTTCTGAAAACAGAATCTCCACCTTTAAACATAATGTCACTATTCTCATTGTCACCATTCTGCTAACCTGTTGGTCTGTGTCTTGGTGCACTGGAAAAGCTCCATCATATCCGAATCCTTGGGATAATCGTAGTGTGCATTCCCAGAGTTACCAAATGTGGACAATCTACAAGAATAGAGAACCAAAAAAAGAATAAAACCATTTTTAACATAAAAGTGTATCTACAAAACACCTTTTCAGACAATATAGAGAACCTATGTTTAATAAAACTATGTTAAATACAGTGCTGGCCAAAAGTATTGGCACCCCTGCAATTCTGTCAGATAATGCTCAATTTCTCCCAGAAAATGATTGCAATTACAAATGCTTTGGTAGTAATATCTTCATTTATTTTGCTTGCAATGAAAAAACACAAAGAGAATGAAAAAAAAGTCAAATCAATTATCAATTACACAAAACCCCCAAAATGGCCCGGACAAAAGTATTGGCACCCTTTGAGAAATCATGTTATGCTTCTCTAATTTGTGTAATTAACAGCACCTGTTACTTACCTGTGGCACATAACAGGTGGTGGCAATAACTAAATCACACTTGCAGCCAGTTAAAATGGATTAAAGTTGACTCAACCTCTGTCCTGTGTCCTTGTGTTTACCACATTGAGCATGGACAAAAGAAAGAAGACCAAAGAACTGTCTGAGGACTGGAGAAGCAAAATTGTGAGAAAGCATGGGCAATCTCAAGGGTACAAGTCCATCTCCAAAGACCTGAATGTTCCTGTGTCTACCGTGCGCAGTGTTATCAATAAGTTGAAAGCCCATGGCACTGTGGCTAACCTCCCTAGATGGGGATGGAAAAGAAAAATTAATGAGAGATTTCAACGAAAGATTGTGAGGATGGTGGATAAAGAACCTCGACTAAAATCCAAACAAGTTCAAGCTGTCCGGCAGTCCGAGTGTCAACCCGTACTATTCGTCGGTGTCTGAATGAAAAGGGGCTCTATAGTAGGATACCCAGGAAGACCCCGCTTCTGACTCAGAGAAATAAAAAAGCCAGGCTGGAGTTTGCCAAAACTTACCTGAGAAAGCCAAAAACGTTTTGGAAGCATGTTCTCTGGTCAGATGAGACAAAAGTAGAGGTTTTTGGGAAAAGGCATCAACATAGAGTTTACCTAAAAAAAACAAGGCCTTCAAAGAAAAAAACGCGGTCCCCACAGTCAAACATGGCGGAGGTTCACTGATGTTTTGGGGTTGCTTTGCTGCCGCTGGCACTGGACTGCTTGACCGTGTGCATGGCATTATGAAGTCTGAAGACTACCAACAAATTTTGCAGCGTAATGTAGGGCCCAGTGTGAGAAAGCTGGGGCTCCCACAGAGGTCATGGGTCTTCCAGCAGGACAATGACCCAAAACACATTTCAAAAAGCACTAGAAAATAGTGAGAGAAAGCACTGGAGACTTCTAAAGTGGCCAGCAATGAGTCCAGACATGAATCCCATAGAACACCTGTGGAGAGATCTGAAAATAGCAGTTTGGAGAAGGCACCCTTCAAATCTCAGGAACCTGGAGCAGTTTGCCAAAAAAGAATGGTCTAAAATTCCAGCAGAGCATTGTAAGGAACTCATTGATGGATACCAGAAGCGGTTGTTTGCAGTTATTTTGTCTAAAGGTTGTGCTACCAAGTATTAGGCTGAGGGTGCCAATACTTTTGTCCCGCCCATTTTTCGAGTTTTCAGGTTGAGTCAACTTTAATCCATTTTAACTGGCTGCAAGTGTGATTTAGTTATTGCCACCACCTGTTATGTGCCACAGGTAAGTAACAGGTGCTGTTAATTACACAAACTAGAGAAGCATAACATGATTTTTCAAAGAGTGCCAATATTGCCCGGCCCATTTTTGGGGTTTTGTGTAAAATGATAATCGATTTAATTTTTCATTCTCTTTTGTGTTTTTTCATTGCCAGCAAAATAAAGAAATTACTACCAAAGCATTTGTAATTGCAATCATTTTCTGGGAGAAATTGAGCATTATCTGACAGAATTGCAGGGGTGCCAAATACTTTTGGCCAGCAGTGTAGCTATGGTAAATTGAAACAGCTCCACTATAAATGTTCCATTACACAGTAGCATAAAATAGAATTTGTAAACTAACAAAGCCTGTCCAGGACACTTCTGCCTTTTGTACCATCAGCTATATATTTCAGATGTTCCTGCACTTTGAGTCTAGATAGTCTCATCTGGAAGGCTGGTAAGCTTTTTTTTAATGAGGATGATAAACCTATACTAACTGGTTTGACTTTGGCAAGACAGTAGGAGTTCAGTCTTGCAAGCTGAATTTGCTATGAGCTCATCATGCCCAGTTAGGCACTTTTAATTTAAATCTGGTCCCTACCCCTTACACATATTATGCAGAAACCATGCACATGCAAAACTATTTCAGGTGTGTGCAGGATCTAACTTAAAAATGTAGGACCCACACAGAGAGCTCCCATATGTAAGTTAACTTTGCAACATGAGCTGTGTGGCTCTTTCCTCATATGACATTTCAAGATGTGCCAGTCTATCTTACACTAACTTTTATATGGGAGCTTTCTGGTTTGCAGATCACGTCGAATTTTTTTTTTTACCCTTAACCCGCAGTAGCAACTAATGCAGTCAATAGAGAGTAAAATACTGAATGCAAAAAATATATATACATATGTACCACACAAGCAACTTGCATTACCTGAAGAATGGCTGAGAGGGAGACATGGTGATTTGGAGAATCTCACTAGTCATGTCCAATTCAGAGAAGGCTTCTCTCAGACTATCTGACTGTAAAATGACCTTGTTGGTGACGTTTGTGCTGCAAAAGTCAAAGTCTATTGGTTCTTCTGGTTCCTGGGTGTTAATCTTACACACGGTCACCACTCCACCTTCCTCAAGAAAGAGAGTGAGGGGGTATCCATAGCCGATGTAGCACATGCGCAAGGCTGTTGTGACTCCTTCAGTAAGGCGAAAAGAGATTGACATGAACATACATAACAGTAGTTGATTTCTAGTCACAAAACCTACAATTTAAATATAACATGTAACTTGCATGGAAAGGCATACAGTTGCTTTCGAAAGTATTCAGAATTATGCCCAGTTAGGCACTTTTAATTTAAATCTGGTCCATACGCCTTACTCATATTATGCAGTATTGTGCAGAAACCACGCACATCCAACACCTATTCTCATTTTTTCTACAGTGATGCAGGATTTAATTAGAAATAATTACAACAGATGTTGTACCTTATGACCTATGGCCTTATGCATTTTAAGCATTTGGCTGACTAGGCAAAGATGTAATGAAATACAGTACATAAATAAATATGCACATACTGGTAAAATGTCAGGTGGCAATTATTACCTGGCACTGTGCTTCCTCCAAAGATTGTGAGGCAGTCAAGGAGAACTGTAAGATTAACTTGAAATCCGACAGAATCTTCTTTGATGACAAACTCTTGAAAGATGTCTGCCTAAATTGCAATCACAAATACATTACATTTAGCCTGGTAAGTGGTACTCCATCAAGACAGTAAAATCAGGTCAAGCACCAATAACTACCGTGTCATACAGGTTCAACTAGGGCATGGAGTATTTTGGTATTAAAACGTCATAAATAGTAGAATAATAAAAAAGGCAAAACCTGTATAAAGGCATTGGCTTGCAGGCACTTTGAGTCCTCAACGGTCACTTTTAATCCATTCTGTGTGGCATTAAAAATGGCATGATCTTTAAAGGTTATGGCTTTGAGGATGTTGGACAGATTTCTGACATTATCCAGAGTCGCAACAAGAACATATTGTTCATCTTCTTGTTGAGACTGAGTGGACAGTGGCATGTTTAGACACCGTTCACCTGAAACACACATCAGAAACGTAGCATATTTTATATCATTTTGTCATTTTTACAGTGACATTAATTCACTGACAGTACAGGCTGTGAGAAAATACCGTATTAAGCCTTCCAAAGTCAGCTTCTAAACTATCTCACAGTGACATAGCATTACAGATTGTTATGTGTAGTTATCAAATTGGCTAACGTAAACATGCTTATCCCATTAGCCTACAACTTCTGACTAGCGTTATAAGGAGCTATTCGTATAGTTCAGTTAGAGTATGATGCTTACTGACTTACCGAGCAAATATATGATCGTAAAATTTACAAATGAAGAGCATGCACAATGATAAAATTCCTCATAATATTTTCAAGGGCCGCGCCATATCACTTCAGAAGTTAGAATCTTCGTTGGTTTTCATTGCTCAATTTAGAACCAGCAACGTGCAGTACCGCCACTTATTGCACGGGAGTGTAAAAACACCCGGTCGGGTAGGCCTACTCGTCGGGTATAGTGCAAACTATTTATCATGCTTTTTAAAAACACCAACCTCCAATTCACAATTATCACATTCTTGTCCTAATTTAACTTCAGTTGCTCTTTTCATTTGTTAGTTCTATAGATTTTTGTTGTTGGATGAGTGCACCTGTATCCCCTTCTGTGTAATTGCCAATGAAGCTACAAAAAAGGCTTGTGCATTACATTTCACAAATAGGACAGAAATCCAACAATTTTGAAAAAAGGTGTATTTTTCATGATCCATGTGCATAAACCAACATTCTTTCTTCCACTCAGTTATTATACAACGAAAGCACATGCTTTACCTATTACTTTAACTGCCTGCTTATGAGTAAAAGAGCTCAAGACAGGACCTGTAAAGTGTAGTCACAGAGGTGGACTACAATGTGCACAGTAACAAACAGGAATTTTCTATCTGCATGGATACAAGTGCCACTAAATTTAGCCTGACAAAATACCTTTGAGAGGTGGGGGACAGGGGACACAGAGGAAAAGGGGGAAGGAGACAGAAGAACAGTGAAAAGCAACAGAAAGAGAAGGAGATGTAGAACTAAATCCTGACATCATTCTGGAAAATGGACTGATCAGACTTGGAATCACCTGGAAGAGGATGAATTCACCTGTTTAACCAATGATTGAGCACACTGACAAAGGTGACTTAGAGCACTACTGTTATCTTTTACCAAGGCTCATTTTAACATTAAATGTTTCCTACGCGGATTATACGCTGTGAAAAGTGTAGCTTATAGTGAACTGAAATACAACTTAATAGGCAATGTGGTGCATGGATATTTTTGCATTGGTTAGACTTACACTATTTAACTAGCTTTTATAAGACTAAAAAAACAGTGCAATTAAACCAACATAAAGAAAAGCATTTTTAAGTTGTCTTTAAGCAGCATGTTATGTCAATTCAGAAGACAAAAGTGCAAAGTGCATTTGGTGGTGCATATATAGGCTATATGGCAGTGTAAACACATGTATTTAACAATGTTAAACATGACTTTGTGTAGGCCTATGCTTTTTCTATCTGACGCACCCGGGCTCTCTACAAGCTGTGGCTACCCTTGCTCAAAGCTGGGATTGTTTTTAGCAACCACTTGAAGGAGGCTGTTTTCTTGGCCTCCACCCACCCACCATAATATGATAAGACAAGGGCCAGCTTGTCCTCCATTGCCATGGGTTCTAATACACTTCCAGCCATAGTCAAAATATTGCATAACCTTTAACCTTTCTCTGTGCTCCTTTGAAAAGACAGATTGCATATCAAGTTACAACTCTGTATAAATCATCATGTTTTTTTCACTCTGTGTTTTAAGAGAGAGCCTGACTACTAAACAAACTAAACAAATGTTGGGGATGCCACAAAGAAACAATGCAAAAAAGTACACACTTGATTTAGAAAAAAAGGGAATAAAAGAAATAGGTTTATGTCAAAAATGAGTTGATATTTGTTTAAGACTGATCAATTTATTAATTTGCCCATCAAGCAACACAATTCACAAATGATATAGGCCTATAATTATTGGAAGAGATTTATATAAATACAGAATATATATAAAAGCAGAATTTGAATTGACACTACTTCCAAGTTACTGCAAAAAGTGGTATACGTAACCTATATGCATCACTCCCCGACACTGCACAGTAAAATCACATTTTAAGGCTACAACCGGGTATTTTAGGCTCACCCAGATTAACCCAGATTTGTTTTTGCTTTTTAAAACGGTGTGCATTGCAGAAAGAATGCCGTGATGCTGCATGCTGACCATTTGTTGCTCGGTTTGTTAAATCCCGAAGTCTAGCCTACCTTGCCTACCGTCCCACCCCTCCTCCCTATCTCCATTGATACCGTCGACGAGAAAGGGTTTTTTTGAATCTGAGCAACAGTGCAGCCGCCATGCTGGGTGAGACAAACTTGCCACGCTTTTCCACCCGCTGCTCCGTGCTTTCCTAGTGTTCGTGAAGACGTAAAGGAAAGTCTTTGCATACAGGTAAGACAGCTTTCTGAGATAACTGGCATTCATTGCAGGATGCGACAGCTTGCCGCTCCCTGGTCTTGAAACTTTAGCCATACAGACTACAGCAACAGCCCGATTAGTTCAGCCTTGCGGTCATGCTTCTCCCTCACGAGAACAGACTTTGAACCGTCGTGTGCACTTGTTACACCGATGTCTCGGAATATATTGGAATACCTATATTGCCCACACCTGCACAGGAAGCAAGGCGCACACATTTGTGGATCGTTTGGATCGTTATCAAGAAGTCCATCCTTTTAAAACTTTATTTTTAAACAATAACTGGGTAAGTTTTTGGAGTGTTTAAAGGTCTAGCGCTATTGTTTGGCCGGAACCATTTTTTGAATAATCAAAATAAACAACGTTAGATATAGAATATTGGTGTAGCCACGAAACGCGGCTTGCTCATAGATTAAATGAAGACATGGGTAACAGTATTTTTCGGTCATTTGATGCAAATGTTTGTTTGGTATGCAAGGGTCATCTAGGGGTTGCTATTTGAGACACGCATAAATCATGGTTGCTCCTTTGGTTTAACAACAAAAGGGCTTTACCGAATCCGAGGTGGTCTATTTGAAGGGTATCATTTTGAAATTTTAGAATTTCGCGTTACACTGTCACTGACTTGTGCAGAACCTTTAAGACTTTATCCCTCCACTCGCTAGTTTTTCGTCACCGGGGTAGCTACAACGCACTTTTGAGAGGATAGGTTTCTAAAAACTTCAGAAGGTTGATGTTGATGTAGTAAACGTATGGGCAAGACTTGGTGACATTGGCAAGTCAATGCCTCTATATTTTGTCCTTCTGGAATCATTTAGCCATCACAGTGACGGCATTTAGCTGACAGACTGGTCTGTCAAGTTTTAACAAAGTTAATGACCTGACCATTTACATTAGCCTTTTTTGTCGAAGATGCATCAAAAATATGAACTTGTTGCTCTAAAATAATATGAATCCTTACTGATAATGTGCTTGACTTGGCTACATGTTATCTTATTCTGTGGATGTTTTTTTTTATTCCCACTGTCCATGGTGCATGGTGTGGCCACCAATGGAAAGACCCTGGGGATATAAAAACTGAATTATTCACTCTAGTTCCAGATCAAAAGATTTTTTGGTCGATTAGGACAAGGGTATCACTGGTCTTATAGAAGCCAACCAGATTCCGTCAATATAACGACCAGTCTGGTCTTCAGTTCTCCACAAGGCTTGCCAGATTCATGTCACCCAAACCCTTTGGTGTTATGTCAGTGGGTCACACAATGCCGTCTAAACAGTTCATGAGCAGTCGCTTATACAGAACAGCATTGATCAGGATATCCAGAGAAATGCCTGGTGTTTGAGTGTGAGCAGTGTAGCAAAGCTTAGGTAAGCTCAAAAGGCTTAAGTTTACCATTACATTTTTAAATTTTATTTTTGAAGCACTTGGATCAACACCGTTGCACATGTGCTCTGTAACTTCACATGACTTGACTTGAAAAGTAATTATCCTAACATATGTACATATGTATATGTACATGTTCAGTCTACTCTTGCAAATACAATATCTCAGTTTTGCCCCATAAAACTGTGTAAGCTTAGAAGTTCATATGTCCTGGATTTGACAGGATTTTGGTACACTCTCCTTTTTAATCCTGTTAACACAAGTAGGCTATAGTAATACCACATAGATAGTGCAGTGGTTGTAATTGAACTCAAATACCACATGATTATTATTGCCCTGTATTTATCTAAAGGTAAAGCTTTGCACTGTGTCTTAGTCTTCTGTGTCTAAGGCTGCTTACATAACGACTCTCTGTGCTTCACAGCCTCTGAAGTTGTGGGAGAGTAGCCTGCTTTTGCACTTAACCTATCATTCTCTGCAGTACAGATAAGGCACTGTACCTCTCACCAGGAGGGAAATTAAGGATTTTGAATTTCAAGAGCAAGAGCCTTTGTTTAGTTCTCTGTGCCAGCATACAATAGCAAGGAGCCATTCAAAGAAGCACCGTGAGCTGTTAAGACCTGGAAGCAGACTGTCTCCAATAGTGTCAGCCACTTAGTCTCTGAAGTGGTATCACTGGGACATTGATTACAAAGGAGAGTCTTGCATGGAAATCAGAACACTATTTGGAACTGACTGTGAGGGACTGGAAGATGCATCTGTTCGATTTGAGCAAGTCTGTTCTCAGACACTGACTGGGCAAGATCTAAAAGAGTAATGCTTTTCAGAATTTGGAAAATCAGAGCATAGAGTGGATTGTGCTTAGCAATAATTTTAGTCGAGTTGGTCTCTGTCTCCACGGGGCTTGTAAAGGTATTAGTTGACTAACAAAAAGTAGGGTAATTCCGGGTAACTGGTCCATTCTAATCTCTCGTTAGGTCTTGACATTTAAAATACAGGGCCCCTCAATCATCTTTCAATACAGTATTATATTAAGCATGCTCATCTAGTTGCCTCTGTGTGGTCTCACATTCTCATGTCTGTACAGTCATACAGCTCTCTAAATTGGAAACCAAAAAGTGGCTAAGAATAAGCAACATTATGTTGTCAGTAAAGGTGCTATATGCAGTGTTGTAGCTAGAACTGTTGTGGTTACAACTAAAATAGACAGGCATTATGTCCTCTCTAAAGGCAAATGCATTTTTTTCTGTTGCACTATTGTTGTCTGAGAAATCAGTATTTTATAACATGTTTCCTAAGGTAACACATCTAGGCCATAAACATGCCATTAAAACCTTACATATAGCACCTTGAATATTGCTTTAGTACCACTAAATGAATGAGTGTATTTGATCGGTTTAGCCAGGAGTGAGGAGTGCACCTTTTGAAAGTGAACATTGGGAATGCTTCTATTGGAAGCACAAGATTCACATGAGGCAGGATCACATGGATGGGGCCAGCTTGTTAAAGATAATATGTTTAAATCTAGGAGCCCAGACTCCTTCCACACTTAAATTCTGATGATAAGAAGTTGAGAGTTTTGTGGGAAATACGTTTTAGCTGTGGATGCACAACTGGGCACAAAAGGCTCTTTGTTTATAGTGGAGTTCCAGCCTAAATCATTGACGTTTGTGCAGTGATGTGTGCTGTCTTTCGAGATCTTGAGTATGAAGTTTGAGTTGGAAACCTAAAGCGTAACAGATTAGGCTGAAATTAAACTAATTGCAGGTTTGATATTTAGCTCAAATATGGGTAGAAAAATCGGCAAACTAATCTTGATAAACAGCACGGAGGCACTGACTGGGAAATATTACTTATAGTTTCAACAACAAAAAAAGGAACCATTAATGTATGGAGGCTTGTGTTTTCTTTCCAAAACTCGTATCTGACAACCAATCTTTTGTGGTTGTCCTACTGCCACTGTATATTAATGGAGCTCCATACTCTGCCCTGTAGGCATTCCTATAGTGTGCCAAGGCCCTGTGGTTTCTGACGTAGTATAATTGAACCAACAATATGTGCCATCCTCCAGACAGCAGGATGGCTTAAAATGTCAAAGCGTGAAGAATGACTCAAAGTTTTGACCTTCTTTTTTGCCCCCTGGTGAGAAAAACAGTATAAATAGTGCCACTGTTATCAATACAGACACACACACGCACACACATGCATGCACACACAATTAAAATGGTGTTTATACTCTTAATTTGCATGTTAATTACAGTCTGGCTAATAGAGGATTGTATTCATAGGCTGTAAAGGTGCCTATGCAATTGGGTTTGTTTTGCTCTAAACACTCCATACTTAAACTACCTTTCAATGTTTTGTTTCACTTGTAGCCTGATGCATCACCCGCTTTCACATAATTTTACTTTGTACAGAATGTCTGAAACCTCTGCAGTGGCATTCATTCACTTCATGGTGGGTGGATACTTTCTGCTTCAACCAATGACTACTGCTTGATACATGGGTTTTACCAATACCCACAGGAAGTACACCAATAACACCTTTACCCTTAATAAAAGTCCTCAAGAATTCTTCTTGTTCTGGCTTTAAATCCTCAATTTCTGGAATACTGGCCAACACAGAATGTATTAGCTTTGTCTATATCGGTCTCACCAGCTTTGTTCAGGGCTGCTCGAACTACAACAGAAACTTAAGCTTGAACACTTAAGTTATCTTAACGTCATCGTTTTCCTCTCTGTTCGCTGATTGGCCTGTGCACATTCAGAGACAGGCCTGGACCGAAAAATATGTTCATGGTTTCTGATGCAGGTACTGGAGGTAAAGGAAATTGAGCAGAAGTCACTTGCATGTCATAATGGTGTATACAGTTCCATACCTGAAACCGTACCTAAAACTAAAGAAATTGTATGACCTGCATTGCCCCTGTGGCACATCAGTTTATGTTGAGCTACATGTGAATGATTTGACAATTTTGATATTATAGTATAGTTAAAAACACTGGCTGCCTCATCGTTAGTCATGTTACATAGACATGCATGTTTTTAATAAACAAGATTGGCTTGAACATTAGCAGAATCAGTCTTTGTGTGTCTGTGCTGGAGCCCCTTGTAGCCCCCCTTTGTACGTGATGTCCCCTCTTTTTGTATGGCAGTCCCTGTAGAAAGAGGGCACATAGGGTACATTCTGTCATGACAGTTCTTCGAGACATATTTTTCATAGATAGTTAGATGAGCAGATGGATAGATGGATAGACAGACACAGATTTATTTTTCCTTAAAATGGCAGTTCCATTTAATTCATGTTATAGCATCCATATATATTAACAAAGACAAATTTAGAAGTATTATCTAGTATTGATACAGATATAGTCCACAAGCAAATGAAAGCAGCTTGATTTTTCCAGTCTGATGGCACCTGAAGGACAAAGACTATACAGCTACAGAGCTCAAGCTGGTCGCTTATTGGAACCTACACTTCTCACCTGGGTGGAAACACTCAAGCGTTCCAAGATCACCCGTTGATTTGGCATCTGTTTCTGTTAGCTTTTCGATCCAGGGTGGTTGGAGATTTGCGTGACATTTGCACACAAGAGAAAAAAAAGAAAACGTTTAAACTCCACCCTTGTAGCCAACCTGCTTTCCCTTCTAGCATTACTGAGCCGCAACAGTGCAAGTGCTCATGGCCCATGCTGTCCACCTAGCCTCATAACAAGCACACAAGCTCCAGTTTGAGTCTGATTTATGGCGGAGCAGTGGCCAGCTGATGTGCAACCCTGCTGACCGCAAAGGGCCAAGCAGCCCATTACAGCCTCTGACCTGGTAAACAATAGACAAACAGCCACCGCACACACAATCACAATCGCGTACAAGCATGTTTCGAACCCCAACCCCCATCTTACTCTGCTCCTCCTCCTCCTCCTCCACAAGGAGTGCGAGAGCATTGATGTCTCTGAGAGAAGGCTGCTGAGGGCTGAGGGCTGAGGCTGTGTGAACGTGCTGCGGAGATGAGCGGCTGATCCTACTCCTTTGTGTGGTGGAGCTGGCGATGAGATGAAAGAGCTCACAGGGCCCCAGTCCCTCTCCTCCTTCCCCGGGTGAGTCGAAGGGTAGGGAGAAGAGTGTTTGGGATGGCAGACAGTAGTGCCTCTGCCTCCCCGCTCCTCCTCTGTCGCATTTTGAACCTGACTGGCGTAAATTATTAATTGTTATTGGGTACAGTAGAGTGGGGAGAAGGGGGAGTGTGGGAAAAGAAGGGGGGATGGGTGTTAGAAGGGGAGAAGACTTGTGTCATGCAGGTATTTTTTTGCTGCTGTTGTGATTTCTGGTGGCACTCTCAAGTCTTTTCTTCCATGTCATGACTGGACAGTGTTTTTTATCCTGTCATACACATCGATCTGTGGGAATCTTTACAAGGCAGACTGGTGTCTCCCTCCTTCCCAGCTGTGGGAGGGCTGAATGGAAGGGGTTAGTTAAGCTGCACCGTCTGTCTCCACAGTTTTTTTTGTGCTTGTGAGGCGGCAGGACTCTTGAACTGCACTTAAGACACCATGGATAATTTTTCTTGACTATAGGATGGCAATTTTTTTTTCTTAGCGAAATTACTGTCGCTGACTGCCTGTGAGGTTGAAGCCAAGTTCTGCTGAGTGGTGGGTAAGACTTTAGTTTAATAATTTATGTTTGCCTGTCTCCATCTCAGGGTCTCTCTTTGCTGCAGTGTTTGGAATATACTTGTTGTTTCTAAACCAAACAGTGCTTAAGAGTTCTTGTATGTGTTTGACAGCTGACCCATAAGGAATAACAAACTGAAATTGCCACATTTTATTCTGATATTTCCTTGATGTTCTTTAATTTCATCACAGTTTTGCATTTGAAGAACCTGGTCAACATTTCCAAAATGTGTCATAAAATGTTAGTTACAACCTGACGTTGGCTAGTTACTGTTTGTAAATTTTGTGTGTGTGTGGGTGTGTGTGTGTGTGATTACTGGCCAGAGAACTACTCTTTCGTTTGCTTGTGAACTTGGCCTGCTAGGAGCGGGGTACGGGCTCCAGTGCATTGTGGTGTTGGCTGGAGGAGATCAAAGCCTGTTAACATCTCTCCTCAAGTACTATCTGCCAGCTTCAAAGGCATGTAGCTTGTGCCTGTGTGTGTTCTGGCCTTGGTGTTTACAGAAATGAGTGATGACCAAGAAGAGACTGCAGTCATCAAAGATGTATTTCATATAGTTAAGGGGCTCCACCTGACACAAATGTATTTAAGTGCCCACAGCAGGTAGGATGACAGGAACACAAACATGTGTGTGCATTGGTGTGTGTGTGTGTGTGTGTGTACTGAACATACAGGAGACTAAAATGTAAATTGACATAAAATGTGATAAGATTTTAATAGATCTACATAGATTTAGATTGCATCAGTTGTCACCAGTTGTAGTTGTGAAAAGTGAACAGTGATGTAACTGTCAAAAAAGCTGTTGAGTTGAATGCTGGATCTTGTGGTGCTGTGTTTATTTCCTTGACTTGATGTTTGTTGTGCAAACATTTAGCCAACAGTTTTTTTGAGGTTTTACAGCAGTCAGGTATTTGTATTGATGTGTCTGTGATGGTACGTAAGAGTTTTCCTATCAGAGTCTTTTTTTCAAGGTTAGTGTTGATGCAGCATGTCAAGGTCCAATTCCAGTCCAGTGTAGCATTTGTGCTCTTATCAGCTCTTTTGGTTGGACTTACAGTAGCAGAAAAGCATCTCTTTTTGGAAGACTGTC
The DNA here is from genome assembly GCA_030347295.1 of Setipinna tenuifilis. Classification (NCBI taxonomy): domain Eukaryota; kingdom Metazoa; phylum Chordata; class Actinopteri; order Clupeiformes; family Engraulidae; genus Setipinna; species Setipinna tenuifilis. The sequence continues at coordinate 27,537,179 of CM059273.1, forward strand.
TGCCTTTCCACTCATGACTTTAGCAGCTCCTTGGCAATTGGTTTAGTGACCATATTGTGGAAACCCATGGAATTTCAGCATATTTCAGACATTCCATTCTGCTGGACGGCTGGAACACAGATGTGTATTGAAAAGCAGTCTACGTCTATGGTTTCCAGTCATTTTGGGGTCATCTCGAATGCTATGGCATTCGTGGCACCAGTAAAACGAGTCAGTTCTGGCTTTAGAAAGTATAATCCCTGCCATGTATTCCTTCTGCTTGTACATTTAACACAGGTAAGACCACTAATAGGCTGATCTACCTGTCTGATTACTGTGCTCATTAGAATAAGCTGGTTCAAAAAATAATTGGATCAAATATGTGGAGGGTTTTTTACTTTCTGAAGCCATGATTGACACCTCTACTTATACAGTTCAAAATGTATTAAATTAACAATTCTGAATTTGGATGTGGCAAGAGCTTAAAAACGAGCCCATACTGAACGCACAAGTAAATCTTTCTGTGTGTCAAGCAAGAGAAGAATAGTGTTAGAAACTGTGTAGTTTTTTTGGAATGTGCACAGTGCCTTCACATCTGGTGTAGCCAGTTCATGGTGGGAGACTAATTGTTGTCGCATACGCGCCACAGACGGAGTGCTTCAGTTGTGCACCTGGTGTAGCCCCAAACTCTGTCACTTATACCCAAATTCAAGTGATGGTGGCTGTCTCGTAATTCTCTTACCACCTCTGTTCTGCTCATGACTGTAACGAGGCAGATGCCGAAAAAGGCTTAATGAGCTGGAGTCCCCAGACGGCATGCTAGCCTGGAGGAATCACCCGAGGGTCACAAGGAGGGAGGCAAAAAGGGAGCAGGGGCATATTGTGTGTGTGTGTGTGTGTGTGTGTGTGCGTGCGCGCATGTGCACAAGGTTTGTGTGTATGTGTGTGTGTGTGTATGAATGAGAAAGAGAGACACAAATGGGGGCAGGGCTACCAAAAAGAGCAGCGCATTTTTCATGAGGTCTTCCCCTGTCACCTAGCTTTTTTTTTGGTTGTGGGGGAGGGGCGGGTCTACAACACCTGGGGATACAGTCATCTCTGTACTGTTATCCTTTGTGTCGACAGTGGGAGCAGCTAAACTCATCTGGGCCTAAAAGCCTCTGTTTTTCACATGTACATATTTAGGGATGGTTGACCTCGGAGTTCCAGTGTTAACTGCTAAATGAGGAATGTGCAGACTTGCTGTGTTTTAGCACTAAGGAATTGCATGCCCCATCACTACTTCAGGAAATTATTTTCAAGAAGATTGCAAGTGGACTTCATGCAGTAAGGCTGTTTGTTTATTCTCCCTCCCGTGGCTGTCTGTGAATGCATCTCATACCCCCTCTGCATTCTGGGTGATGCTTTGACATGTACAACTTATTAGGCTAGTGATAGCCTGCATATAACTGGCTATCACTAGTTATAGTGATGGCTATAACATAGCTAATGTAGCTTAGCAGATATGTTTCTAGCTTAAACCTAATTTTGCTGATGCTCTAAAGACATGAAAATTAACAGGGTCTATCAATAAATGTAAACAGGTTTCTGACCAGGACTAGGGAAAATCAAAACCTTAATATAATATGTGATGTACATGTTTTGACATCATAATGACCCACACTATGACCTGGAAAATGATTTTGTATAACTGATATATTTTTGCTATTTAAATATTGAGAATTGATATGAGACAAAATAGTTAATAACTTTTGAATGTTTTTGAAAAATAAAACCATTTGCCCTACCATCAGTTATTTAAACAGTTGAGATCTCCTGAATAGCTGCTAGCTGGTTTTCTCAGCTCTCATAGTTGGTCTTACTCCTTTCGTTGCCATGGTGATGGTATCCCCCACAAAGTTGGCAGAGCTTCGTTCTTGCCTTGCTAATTGTGAGCAGCTCAGGCATGGCAGCAAGTTATTCACATTCACTAGTGTGTGTGTGTGTGTGTGTGTGTTTTTAAAACAGACCATTTCTGCCCTTCCTATGAATCTGGTGTATCTCCAGCGAACAGGAAAATGCCTTTGGCTAGGTTCAAGGAATGAAACGGAAATGTCTTCATATTTGGAATCCAGTTATGCCTTCAAAACATACCCACAAAAAAAGATTGCTGACATTGTTCTACCAAATTGGATGAACATGTCTAGGGGACATTTCAGGTAGTACTGAAATGATTAGTCTGGCTGGAAGAATGTAATAGTTCTGTGTTTCTGTCTAAATTCTCAGATTGGTGTGTCTCCCTGGGATTGAAGCTCAGCTGTCGTAGTCTGCGCACAGGACCCGGCTTTTTCATGAATCAGTATTTGCCAGTCGATGCCATGACTTACAAGTAAGTAGTTGTTGCCAACATCTACAGTGCACAAACACATCCAGAAACAAACTCAGTGTCCCTAGTGTGTTTTTTGTCTCTTGAGGTAAATAAGATGAGACCATTACTGTTGCGTGCTACAGTTACATCAGTCCTTTAATGTGGGCAAACGACGTGGATGCCTAACAGCATTCTCCTATGAAGGGTCCTTCTGTTTTTTTTTTGCGGTGCGAGACGTATTGCATTTGCATAGGGCCTTCATTTACATGTCGTTGTTGTGTTTGCTGATGCAGCCTTGTCTTTTGTTTTCTGCCTTGGGGCCTTCGCTTGGTTGTTTTGAATCGCTGCCACCAGCCTTCACTGCAGTCAAGAACAAGGGGAATTAGTCTTCTAAGCTAAGGTTTCAGCACACATGTGCAGCCTCAGCTGATGAGCAGCTTTCATGAGGACTTTACTCTCTTATTAAATAGGTCACTACTTGTTACTGAGTACAGCAAAATATAGAACAAAAAAGGTTAGGGTGTTGAGGAATTTTCTCTGACCCTGGAGTAAACTATATAGTTCAGACTTACTAAACTAAAAGTAAAGACTTGGTTTAAATTGAATGTCAAATTCCTTTGATGCCCAGGTAGTTGCACATGCATAAAAGGTATATTATCTTATGCTATAATGCTCCAAACACAAATCTGAAGCAGTATCTTTAGTTGGATAAACATTGATCGTGTTAGACTGAAGTAGCAGACCTGCTCATGCCATGCTACTGTCCAGGATGTTACATGGTGTCCACTCCAAACCTCAGAGCGAGGCACTGGCATTGGCACTTTGAAATCTGCAGAGTCTAATGGCCTGGTGCCAGCAAAGGCAGGCGATAACATGCCAGGACACTAGTTCAACAGCTGCACTATTAATGATGATCTACAGATATCAAACGGCACTAAATGACAACCACCCTCAGCATAGCTGTCCTTTCCACTGTCTTTGGACATTAAGTTGCAGGCTGGCTGACTGGCCCCAAATAAATGTAAAGCAGTGTCTTCCATATCAGACTAAAGCAGCAGACCTGTCTAGATGTTGTGGGGTTTTGCTTGTTCTGAGCAGCCCCATCAGCACTGGGAATGTACACACTGAACACATGTTGACACATCTTTGACATGCTTACACTACACATATATGCAAAAGCACTCTTTCAAACTACACACACGCGCACACACACACACACACACACACACAAATATGAGGAATACATAGCCATTGAACTATTGTAATAGTGGCAATCTAGTGGTAGTTCTTGTTTAGATTTTTTTTATCAAAATGAAGAGCTGGGCTCTTGTGTGAGCTTTAAGGAAGTCATGATCTTGTTGACAAGCTGTCTAGTGGATCAAAAGTATCCTAGCAACCTTTCCAAGGGGGATAGCTGAAGGCCCCCTATTTAGTAGTCCATTGTTCTGCCTGTGCTAGTCAGTGTTGTAGTGCAATTGTTCCATTTGGGAGAATGATAAATGTTCTGCCAGAAGGAAGTGAGGAAAATCTGAGAGATGGACACTGTCATTGGAAGTGAACAAAGCCCTTCACAACATGTGACTACTTAAGATTCATACTGCCCTGCCCCCATGCTCACCCGCCTGTCTGGCTAGCTCGTGAGCAAACGTTTACAAATGGAACTTTTCCACAGGAATTCAAATAACACACGTATTTCCTTCTTTGTTGTTGTTCCTCTTCAAGGCAATTATTGATGATAATGAGACTCCCTCAGTTCAAAAAGTATCTGAAAATTTGAGCTTAAGTTTCTCCCCCACTTACTACTTAGATATGGAAAGATGAGCAGTCATAAAAGAAAGGCTTAAGGCAGTGTTGTGCCTACTGATGTTTTCATCTCTTTCCATGTGGATATCCTTGCACGTGGGTTGAATTGAGGCAGACACATAGCTATTGGTAATTTCAAATAGTTATCTGTGTAATGCTCTTAAAGCTGTACTTATAGCTCTGTTAAAGGCTTAAGTAATACAGATTTCAGATGTAAATGCTTGCCAAATGCACATTACTCAACCATTGCACAGAATTGTTGATCAGAACTTCAGTCAGTCAAGGAAACTGTCCTGCATCGGTGCATTCAGAGATAGTTTGCCTAGCAGCATGGAGTGGAGAAAGTACTCTGGCCTAGGCATGTTTATAAAGCCAGATTTGGGTTTAAATTCTTGTACACAGGGACTCTTTTAGTCTCTGGACAAGCTCCTATAATCCTGTTCACCGTGCTCTGTAGAGCAGTCTCTGATTCTCATAAAAGGCTATTTTTTGGACAATATTCTGGAATTTCATCCAATTTTGGCTCCTTGGCAGTGGTATAGATTTAGAGAAAGGGTTTAATGATGCATTGCCTTGCTCTCTCATTTTTTGATTGGAATATAGTAGGCACCATTATTACAGTTGTACTTTTGGAAACACCTTTATTATATGGTGTTCAACAGGATGGCATAGAGAAGGAGAGGGTACTAACTGTACAAGTATGTCCTTGCATTTCATCCTTTGATCTTGCATTTTGTCTTATTTCTCTTTTATCCTGTTCTTCTGTCCTCTGTCTTTTACCCTGTCCTCTCTCTAAGGTTTTGTCCACATCAGTTTGTTTCTAAACTGACATGATTTCTGTCCACAAACATCATTTTTATTTCCATATGCTGCTTTTTTTCAGATGGTGTCATCATAGGCTCCATTTCTGATTCGTCATGGCCCCAGAGCCCTAAAAACGACAGACTAGTGTGGACACCAGACAGAAACATGACAACTTTATGTTTCTATTTAGAAATGGAATAATGTGGATGTAGCCTAAACTGGCCCGGAGCTGACAGCAGTGGCAGGGAGTCGGGGCTGTGTGGGATGATGGCGAGTGTGACAGCCTAGATGAGAGAGGGGAGAATGCTGAGTGTCTTTGGAGTGACCGCGTGTCATACAGATGATTGGCATTTCCCAGCACCGCTTCTGCTTGTTCATGACTCACAATGTCACACAGACACAAGCTTGGTTTAAACCTTAAAGAAACGCTGCACTTTTTTTTTAGACAATATGCCCATTTTCTCAACTCCATTACAACCAAACTGTTGAGTTTAACTGAATCCATTCAGCTGATCTGTGTTTATGCTAAGTTAATGGCTATGTTGCTACTGACAGATCTGGAGATACTATTGCCAGATCCAGAGATGAATGGCTGAATGGAATTCAAAAAACTGAATGTAATTCAAAAAGAACTGTTAAGGGAGTTGGAAAATGAGCCTGTTTTCCCAAAAAGAGGAGTGTTTCTTTTAGAGCCAGATGAGCTCAGCGTGCCTCTGATTGAAAAGGCAACCCCAATCAAATTATGTTTCCAAATCCCCCTTTAAAATCCTCTAGGGACCAGATGTTTAGGTGAATTGTGAAGACAGCAGTTGCTCTTCATGATCCTTATGCAATGTGTCTTGTGTGTCTAATAAACATCACAGGTGTTGAGTCATGGGCAAATTGACTTTTTTTCTGTTTTTTTTTGTTGTCTAAAAGGGAAAAAGAAGTAGCTTTCTTGCCATTACCAGGTTGAATGAGTGTGTATATGTATGTATACACATTTTCATGTGTATTTGCTTCTTTTTTAATCAGAACTGCATACATTTTAAAGTAAAGTCTTAAAGTAGTCCTCTTTGATTGGGAAATCTAATTTTCATGTTCATGGTCCAGGGGTCACCCTTCAAATTGTCAATGAAGGCACGCCATCCATTATCAGCAGGACACCCGTGACATGCAGACTTCCGTTGCCCTCTTGGGTCCTCTGTCAGAGGGGGTGTTCCTCAGCAGGGGCCTGTCACACAGGCCTGAATTGAGACATGTCAGACGCCGGTGTCACGTTTTGTGGGAGTCAAGTGAGGCTGAGATTCGAACGCTTCCGACCGCTGTTTAGGAGCGGGCGACCCCTGACACCAGGCTCATCAGTTAAGGCGTCCTGTCATCTTCTCCAAACTTCTGATGCCCCCTGCCTGAGTTGCTGATGTGCGTGTGAATGTGGTGGGGGGGGTCTCAGACACCTGCCATTGGGGTGAGTGGAGAGATAGAGGCGTGGTGGGTTGGGGTGAAGGGAGGTGAGGGGGTAAGTGTTGAGTTCGGCTCCACAGATCTAAGTAGACCGTCAGTTGACGTCTGTTGTGATATTGTTGTGTCTGCAGTTAAGCTGTCACTAATGTGAGAGCTTCATCCTAAAGGCTCATTGGAGGGGCCCAAATAAAATGGTTGTCTCACAATACCTCATGCAGCTACCTCCTGTAGATTTGGTTCCAGTTAATGGGTAGTAAATATTCAGTGGCCTGGTTTATAATGTGTTACAGGAAATTAAAATATGCCTCATATATATGCCTTGAAAAATCCTTTCAGCGTGATATTTATTCATTTAGTTCTTTATTTATTTATTTATTTATTTATTGACTTTGAAGAAAAGCTAAAAATTGTGTTTTAGTTGAGTATAAACAGATGGTGGGGAATACTGTATTTATGTGTATTCAGGAATTTCTGCATGGTATGATATAATTGCTGTTGTTGGTTCAGCACCCCTGAACAATATTGGCACTTGTGATGCTTGGATGCCCTTCTGACCTAGATTTATTCAAATGACATATTGTCTCGCTCACAAAACAATCTCTGTTACTATGCTAGAGGCAACAGAACAGCGGAATTAATGTTATCAACACAGTTTGTCAGTTCTTCTCATATCAGAGCATCAATGAAGAGAAAGCGGTGTTGGACTGCTCAATGTGTAACCCTGATTTGTAATAATGAGCAAGGACTCGCTAAGCTCTGTGTTCCAGTTCAGCTAGCTGCTGAGCTATGCAGAATCCCCAGCTCCCTCGCCTTGTCTAATGTATTCACTCTTTTGAAGTCTTTTAATTTTGCGTGGGGAAGCAAGTGAATAAGCAGGGAAAGTGATTTGAATGAAGAACTGGCCATCTGGCACCGAGGCTGTAGAGAGCTGAAATTTCCCTCTCTACGTGCTTCTGTTAGCTGGGCATGTAGACACAAGATGCTTGGCTGGCTGATCATAAAAGAAAATATTACAGATGCTGGTGTCAAAATGTCTGTGGCAATGGAGAGCCATGTTTACCTCTCCGTCTCAGTCTGAATGAAAATGGAAATATGCTAAGAGTCAAAAAACTGGATGGATGTCTGCTTGTCAGTTCTGTAGTATGGTGTTTAGTCAGATCCAAAGACTATTGAATCACATGGGATATTCCACAGGTTCTGCACTTCAGGTGTCACACAAGTAGGAAGACAAGAGTGAATGAAGACTCTGAACTAAAATACGAGGAGAGGGAGTCACTTGTGCATAATGAAGAAAGACCACAGTGCTGGTAAAAGGAGCTCTATGATTGTAGATTTTTAGGTAGGATTTGCTAGTTGTATATGTTATTGTACATTTTATCATCTTTATTGTATTTAACTGCTTTTATCAACTGTTTTTTTTCCCTATTCTGTGCATCTGTTGCTTTGCCCCAAATCATATCTTACTGTACTTGTGTAGTGACAATAAAAGACTTCTACTTTTATAAATCAGAATCGGGTACATCAGAAAAGAACTTGTTTACAGCTAAAAACACAATTTAAAAAGCCATCAATACACCTTACCATATTTATGTTTGTGTTTAGCCTTTTTTGCTTGTTTTCTGGCAGTTATTAAAAGGTCAACAAAGTTTTGTTGGGCAGTGTGTAATGTGATGGTGGAAAAAAAGACTGTTCTGGCAAAGGTTGGCAATTATATACTCTTCCGCATTTTTCCTGATTGTGCATTGATCATTCGTACTGTTGGAGGCTTACTCAAAAGTGGACTCCCTATATCTGCAGATCTCAACACTAATATTTAGAGACTGTTACACACACACACACACACACACACACACACACACACACACACACACACGTCATGTCCACATGCAAAGATGCATACATACAGACACCCATGAGTAAGTGATATCATTTGTCATGTTTATATTTTTTCTTCCTCCCATAGCTTGAGGATTTTGTAATTCAGCGGGAAGAGAGAGACTTCTCGACTAAGCGAAGCACCGTTGAGGAGCCACAGGTCAGACACAAACTCCAAACCCAACCCCCTCTGGAACGCTCGCTGGCCTGCATGCTACAACACGAATGCTGCATGCTTGTGTTTTCGCTAACAAACCCCCACCCCCTGCTCTTTGGTGTCACCCCACCAACACCCCTCCCCCAAACCACCTTTTTTCTGCATGAAAAAAAAGCCTTGATGGTGACGGTTCATGTGAGACACGATCACCCATTGCCTGGGAATTGATTTGGGATTTAAAAATGCAAACCTCCTTCTTTACAAATCCTCCCTCTCTCTCCTCAGTTAATTGTCTTCTGTGACCTGATGTTCTCTGAGTTGATTAAGATGCAGTTTTTGGGCTGCTTTTGCTCTTGCTATTTGTGTTGCTGAGGGGGCCACTCCCCCTCCCTGCTCTCTTGCCTTTCTTTCAGCAGAGCATAAAGGAGTTTCCTTTTTTTTTCTTTTTCAGCAGTGCCCTAACTTATGCTTCTGCCTGATTGAGGCCTTTCTCACATGTGTGGACCTTTTCTGAAACTCTTTACATTTTATTTTACATTCTCTAATATATTAATTTGAAAGTTGTGTGCATTATTATTATTTATTATTTTTTATTTTTTTACCTTGGATGATATTATGACAGCGCTTTTTACTTTGAAAGTATTTAGATGTTTGTTTATAATGTTTTTTTTCTTCAACCCATATCCCATAATGTGATGCAACCCTTGTATTATTAAATGAAACCCTTAAATTACTACACAGACACATTATGGCAAAAGCTGACCACATAATTTCGGGGAATGCAGCGGTTGTTTGCCAGGTAAACATGCAGATTAGTCTACGAATCTATTTTGTGTTTGCTTTTCTCTCCAATTTTGTCGTTTCGCTTGACTCACGGAGACACAAAATTTGTTATCTGTTAAGGCGGTGTGATGCTGCAGATTATGGACCTGTTCTACCTGAACTTCTGTCTGTCTGGATGTTTAGTAATCAGATTTTGCTTCTGCAGTTGCTCCCCAGTTACGATCGGTTATTAGATCAGTTGGGGTGACCCTGTGAGACAGAAATTAGTGTGGGAATGGTGGAGTCCTTCTGTTGGCACACTAGCGTACAGAAACATTGGTGACCTGGTAAGTCAATGGAGACTTGAGAATGTTAATATACCATATTACAAGTAATACAATGTACTGATAAGGGTTTTTTTGGTGCCTGTCCTTCAGACGACATCAGACAATCAGACAAAGATGGTTGTTGTTTGACAGTACATCTTAAAGGACTCCTTTTTGTGAGGCATGCAAGACGCCAGGGATGGAGAACTGCGCGTGAGTCACGTCAATGCTTGTCTTTGACTGTCTTTCATCCTTGATGGGCAGGGAGAATCGGTGGAATTTGTTTTTGGCTCTATTGCATTCCCATGTTCTCACTGCAGATTTTCATCTCTTTCCCCGGTGTACGTGCCAAGTTCAGGGGGCCACGCATGGAGTGGAGTGGCCATGAACACTCTAAGGAAACCCAAAGAGATCTTTGTTTCCACCCGTCTAAATCAGACCATGAAATCAGCGCCATGCTGGAAATAGTCAGTGGTAACAGTGGGGCGCGCGCTCTTAAGTGGCCATTTCCATCGTTGAAGAAAGTGGATGCTTGCCACGGATTTTAGGAGGAGCTGTATTAAAGGGTGGTTAGTGGAGGGTGAAAGATGCAGCATGGCAGACACCTGGGTGTTGGATTGCTCTAAAACAGCTTTTAACTGCTGTGGTTTTGTGTTTGGGTGTGGGGTGGTTTGAGGGCTAGGGGGGTTGGGGGCTTAAGGGTTGGGCTTTCAACAGTAAACATATCACCAGGTTCTTTAGTCAGTTTACCAGCATGTAATATATCGGTGAAAAGGCCGAAGCTTTTTTTTTTGCCCCTTTTCTATTTGGCTTCTGTTTCTGTGACCAAAAAAGGGGGCAGTGTTATAACCCTAAATAAATTGTTTAACGTGTAGACGTGCCTATGGCTGTTTCAAACCAACTCCCTCCAGAGAGTTGGGCAAGGGATTTCTCAATGGCCATTAACTAGACAGCCCATTAAACCGGATCTCTTCCTGGGCGTAACTTTTAACTTTTATTTATATACCGCAAGAGCCAGAGGGGGTGAGAGAGGGCAAGAGAGAGAGTGGGAGAGGGAGACGGTTGTAATGGAAGCAGACAGGTTACACTGTAGCAGCAGCCAGCAACACAGATATGGTGGAGAGCATGCGGAAGTGTGACTGTGAGTGGTGAGCGGTCGGTAAGTGATCCCACCCCGACAAGCGTTAAACCGGATCCCCCTCCCGAGGGTTTCGTCCGCGCCCACCACGGTCACCCTGGCACCTGCGCAAACCCATCAGCAGGAAGGGCACTGGTAGCAGCCCCCGAGAGGGCCACCGGTCTGTCATGGGCGCCCCAAAAATAGCCACGCCAAGTAGTATTCACCAGAGGAGCTTAATGCCCAGGATCATGTTAACCTCAAGAAACAAGAGGGCTGGTTAACGGGAAAAGGGCTGGGCTCTTTTGGACTTTCTCTCACTCTGGTCAGGCTTGTGTCAAGGTCTCCAGGATTGCACAACAGCTTTTGCTAATATGTTTCACCCATTTCTATATTTACCCTATTTGCTTTGGTTAATGATTATATTTTTCCACACTGTACATTACTAAGCAGTAGGAGTCTTTATAGGAAGTGTGCCTGCTGCTACCGCCTCTGGCCTGTAATTTGCTTGGGGTTTTTGTGTGCGTGGACGTCCGTCCCTTGGTGGCGTTGGCTTAAAAGTGCAGGTGCACTTGTGCACACACGGTCATCTTGGAGGGCGGGGGGCATTGGGAGAAGGAAAATCTTGCTCCGCTGCGTCTTGGGAATGTCACAGCTCTCTCCTCTGTCCTTTAAACTTCTACAGGCCCCCGACGCCCTCTTCTCATGTGGTGCGCAGAGAGGGGATTAATTTTTTTCACTTAAGTTAAGATGAAGGCCTCCTAGTGAGATGAGTGGCGGGCACAACTGTTATGACTTGTAAACTGATCCCTCATGTCTATTGTTTTTACCAGGAGCTCAGCTGCTTTCGTGCCCTGGGTTCTTCCCCTTTGGGAATAGACAGTATCCTTCTCCGTGCTGTGTGTGTGTGTGTGTGTTTGTGTGTGTGTGTCTCTGTGTGGGGGAATGACAGTCTTGAGCACCTCCTGCACAAAAGAGGCGTGAGGAATGTCAAGGCCAGTAGCTGAGGGATGAGGTTTTGTCAGAGCGATTGGAAAAGCTTTCAGAATGTCAGTTGGTGGCATGTCATGGTCACCTGTGTGTGTGTGTGTGTGACTGTGTGTGTGTGTGTGACTGTGTGTGTGTGTGTGTGTGTGTGTGTGTGTGTGTGTGTTGCTTATGCTTCTCCCAACAAATGACATTGGCCAGTGGTATGGTAGAGATGGCCTCTCCATAAATAAGAAGGGCTAAATGAAGGTCCCTCCTTGTGCTGCATGTCAAGTATGGCATGTGTTTGTTTCTGATGACCTCTGACTAAGAGTAGCCACCGTGCTTCCTGCACTAGCAGATGTTAATGCAATGGTGCTCCAAAACCCATCCTTTACATTTTGGGCTTCAGAAAAAGGCACACATGGTCATTACGTTTTACTGTGTTCCTGCAGAAGGCAGCTTTGCCAGAAGAAGGAAGGAGGCCTGGTTGGAGCTGCACCTCTCCACAACCCTGTTTGTTTATGGTCTGTTTTTAAACCGGGCTCTCCTCATGTGATCCGCGAAGGGTGTGTTTTGAAAGGCTCTCAATCACGGGCTAAATATACATTTTAACAAGAGCTGACCTCTCATTTGCCTTTAGTGTGGTCACTTTATGGTGAGCTGCTAGCTCAGCATCCAGCCCCGAGGGTAGTAATTATATGAGAGGGCATACATTTTGTGTTCGTTGTATGGTGACGACCCTGCCCAGCCCTCTCTCCAAATCCCTTGTGCTTTATTACTTCCCAGATCCAGCCAGGTCTAAGACTCCTGTAGTGATATAATTTCATTTGAACTTACATTATCGCGATATGTCATATCTAAAGTGGCCTGACTCAAGGTTTGTATGACCGCAGCTCAATTTGTCTTGTCAATTTTTATTTCTTCTCAAGCACTTTAAACTTCCTCAGTATGAAAAGTGCTTTAAAATAAAAAAATATAATAATAATAATATTATTATTATTATTATCATTATACAAATATATGTTTTTGTTATTATTATTATTAGTATTTCATTTTATTTCAACCTTTTGAGGCTTTATTTGAAAATTGAAAGGTAGTCAGCAGATGTCCAGGGATTAATATCTTTGGCTGACTTGTTGGTTGAAAAAAAAAAAGTCGTGCTCAGGCATGTATTATGTCAAAGGATTTATCTAAATGGCTCACGTGACCATGTGGTATGAGACTTCTGTCCAACACGTGTTTGTTATTTACGCTGGTTGTTGAATTATTCTGCATCAGTAGGTTCTTCTGCTTGTATATTGGCAATTCTGAATGATTTTCAAAACTTCACTTTTCTTTGAATGAATGGAATTCTGGCATTGCTGTGACTGTAAAGAATATGATGTCATGTGGAGACCTTCAAATCTTCTGCCAAAACCAAAAACCTAGTATACACCCATTATTTATAGTACACCAGACATCTGTCATCAAGGCCAAACGCTGTGGTCGCAGTATTGTGTTTCTGGGAGCTGCTTGACATGGTCGAACAGATACCACATGTCACATTTCTGCTCATTTTGGAAATTTGCACAAAGATGCTGGACTCAAAAAATAAAAACTCTCTTTTTGAGAGTTATTCTGAAATCGTAGGCTGAAGATATTTGTCACAATGGTCATTGGATTCGCCCCCGAGGTGTTGTCAAGAGTCAATTGCAATCAAGCTCATCGATCAATGAGCACTGTGCAAACAATATGGGGTGCTCAATAACCTCAAAGGTTGGACAGATTCAGTTCAGTAAGCTTTTAAACTTTTTTTATATCAGCATATTCTGGGTCTGTGGAAAGTTGCGCATGGATTGGAGCCAAGGATGGGCACACTCGACCTTTTCAGCAATGAGACACTGCCCACATTGACAGGACTGCAGGGGGTGGGGTGGGAGAAAGGGGGCCACTCAAGTGGCTGCCAAAGCCCAACAACAGGAGCCAAGCCTGGAAGGAGGGTACTGAGGGCTGAGGAAGAGTTCCCCCATATTGATTCCTGACCGCAGAGTTCGAGCTGTGACTTGCCAAACATTTTGGGGGTGAAGGTGGTGGGGGTTGGGAGGGGGGATCTCTGAGTAGGTGTTGAGCTGGATGTGTTTTTTTAGGGAGACCAGGACATGGACATAGAAAAGCAGTCAATTGTGGATGGTACTGTAGTCTATGCATTTAGTGAGGGATATAACAGGGATAAGAATTAGGAATATTATTTTTACTTGCTTATTTTTCTAGTTTCTCTCTATTAGTCACTAAATGTTAATGTTTGAAACTATATGCCCGTTAAATGCACTTGGTTTATTCTTGTGGCATATTCCATCCAGTGGGTTGAGCCCTTTTCGGCTTTATGGGTCTGTCCATTGGGGCCCGGGATCACTGGTGATTTTTTGGCTCAGCATTTGACTAATCTAGCCTGGCATGTGAACTGGCAGCGTGGTGAGTGGAGGAAGTGGATGGGCCCTCTCTGTGGCGTTTCTCAGCGCCATTGTTTATTTTATGTAGAAAAGTGCACAGAGAGAATAGAGATTACTCTCGTCCCTATGGAAACAAAAAGCCCTTTGTATCTTTGACCTCCTTTTTGCCAGTCTTGTTATAAGTACGTTATTTTGCAAGTGTTACTGTTTAGGTCTTTGGGAACGGTGGTATAGCTTGCTTGGTGTGTGCAAATTGTGGTAGGTGACCCACTTGTGTGACTCACACAAACGCTCCCAAGGTCGTAGTCAGCCGGACATCAGCGAAATAGTGATCCTTTTGTCCAAGGAATTTGGCTGCAGACTTTAGCTGGGTCACAACTCCACAAAAGAAAACAATTTTGCCTGGAAGGACCTGCATGGTGCACCACAATGGCATGAGTGAGTCAGTCTGAACTGGAACTGTCTGACAATGCCCATGTGTGAGATGACACTGGCCTGCCCAAGGCAACACTTAATTTGTTACATCCGGTCAATATCTTATTTTTAAGTCACTGCAAGCTACCAATTTCCTGTAATTGGTCAGTAATAACACTGTAGAGGAAGTAGTGTGACTAGAGGTCTGTCTGTTTAATGTTTTTTGTGTCTTGTGTTAAGTGCACTCCTTTTTCTATTAGGACAGACTTTCTATGTTTCTTTAAAAAAAAATCCCAAATTAGGCCTTGTTGCCAATTGCAGTTTCGTGGGTGACAAGGGGAAGTCTGGTTTGAAACTGATTTCCATATAATCGCATTACCAGACTGCACTATAAAGTGTACAGTACTTGGTTTTGGGAATACTGCAACCACAGATTTACATGCTACTGTGTGAAGTTATGTGTCACTGAATAAAGTAGAAAAACACACAAAGTCATGGAAATAACTGCTAGGAAAATACCCCACCAGTTGTAGTCATCTAAAGCAGTGATTTTGTGGTTCCAGCAATGAAACTGTCAGTGATGGTAAGCTGACAGTTGAAGATGAGAATAGTGTACTGCTGTGGATGAGCTACATCAGCTGAAATGACCCACTAGCTGGAGCCTCTTGCTGGTTCCACAGTTCCTGAACTGCCTGGCCCATTACAGAGAGTGCAGCTGTGTCGTCTTTTTAACCTCCAGGTGGATTTTGTCCAAAGCGGATGCAAACTGAAAAACTCGTTTATGCTTCATATTGACCTTTTGATGTCCCACTTGGCTCTGGGGCATCCAGCTGAATCGTCAATAAAAGAGCAATATCCATGATGCCAACATGCTGGCTCAGTGTCCTCATAAAGTCATTTTAATTATGTCTCCGGCCCACAACTTTGAACTGGCCGTTTGTAGTTTTTGTAGGCCTGCTCTAACTCCTCAGTCAAACCTCGCCTTTTCATTTTCTTACTGACTCACATTTCCTCTAAACTAGAGGAATATGCTGCTGTGATGTTAAACATCCATGGTTTGATGCAAGGCTGACAGGCTTTACTACTAATTTATACAAAAGTTTTGGCAGTCATCAAAAT
This sequence comes from Setipinna tenuifilis, assembly GCA_030347295.1. Taxonomy (NCBI): domain Eukaryota; kingdom Metazoa; phylum Chordata; class Actinopteri; order Clupeiformes; family Engraulidae; genus Setipinna; species Setipinna tenuifilis. The sequence goes on from CM059273.1 coordinate 27,552,723, forward strand.
ATGACCTTTTCAGTACACTTAAATTGCTTTGGGATCTGGGATAGTCATTCAAATGAAGGTACATTTGATCATGTATTGTGTTGGTGATTTTAGATCTGTAATATATTTTTTTCTCCTGTAATAATATTATGTAATAATTTAATTACGCCATCTATGGCTAGTGCCAATTATACTACCAGCACTCAGAGTTCAGTTATAAAACACCTGTTATCAAATGTCAGCTCAAACAGTGGGAATCTGATTGCAGACCTTTATTTAACCTTCCCTGACCCTCCTCCATCTTTCATGTGAGTCAAACAGGCTCTTTCTCTGCTGAGGTGGAACGTAAAAGAACCAGTTCTACCTGCTCTCACACGGGATCGCTTTCCCCTAAACATCCACCAAGCCACGAGAGAAAGAAAACGATTCAACCAGCAGTGGCCATCTGGCTATGACGGCTTATTTTCTGTAACCCCCTGCTATGGATGCAGGCCAAAAGCACATTACCTCCAGGCACAGCAAGAGTTGCAGCTCTACCGGAGCACCAGCCCCTAGCCTGATCCAGTGCTGCCCCATTAATGAGAAGGTCAAGCAATCTTCTGTGATCTCAGGTTAACCTCTGGACAACATGCAGGAGGCGAAACTAGAGAAGGCTAAAAAGAAGACTTAGGGCATTGTATTTGGGCGTATTTCACTTAAAGTTTGCTTTTCGTGTGATTTGATGTGAGAAAAAAGAAATTACGAGTAATCAAATTACTTTGGTTATTAGCTCATTATTTCCTGCTGTCAGTGAGCTGTCAGATTGTTTTTTTGTCAAGGTATACAGTTACTGAAGAATAACCCTGCAGTTGATGTTAATTCTCACAATATCTGTGTTGCTTTTCAAAGGGTGAATATAATTTAGTTAAACTGTATGTTTTAATACCTTGATTTTTTTTTTTTTGTTCTGTGCCCAGGGACTGATTTATTCCTCTGAGCTTTCTGCTGTTTGCCCCAGTTTCCCTGGGGTTATAGCAGATTATATCCAGTGAAATTTTGCACAGACTTTGGGGAGGTTTGCATGTTGATTTAAAAAAAAAATCACATGCTCAATGTGTGCCATGTCTAACTTTGCCAAGCACCTGTAACAGAATAATTGTGAACACAAGTGTTGCAATGACTACTGTGAGCAGTGGGAATGCTTCACTTACATGAATACATTTTCAGTATTATGCTTACAGTGTGAAATGGATGCAACTATGATTTGCTAAATAGCTGGTGGAGGCAAACAAAACAACCAGAAAGTCTGGGCAGTGATCGCTATTTAAGAGGCACTCGATCTTGGGTGTCATCTTTCTCCTCCAGGGCTTTATTTTACACTAGCCAGCTCTTGTCATGTGAGGCTCTTAACCTCAGTTATCAGCTCGATCAGGAGGTTAAGGATGCAGGAGAGCGCATGAATAGCTACCAGACAGAACCAACTGGGGAGCTCTAAAGTAGCCGAGCCAAAAAAAAAGGTAGGACCCGGCCTCCCTTTTAAAGCAGAGTGAGTGTTTGCGTTGACCCTCTACCCTGCTGCCCCGCTCTGTTGTCAGCCCTGTGCTTCGGTCAGAGGGGGAAAAACGTGCCTCAGGAACCTGTGCGTGCTACAGATTCAGCTTCTGGCAGCTAATTCTGGCACCTAGTCATCACACTATCTCTCAACTTCCTCGAGCCAATTCCCTTTTTTTCTTCTACCGTGCCTTGTCTGCACCTGTACAGATTAATGTGAATAAGAATGGGTGAATGTGGGAAATGTGTTTCAGTTGTGTGACAAATGGACTGTAGAAAGGGAAGTTTTACCTTCAGAATAGTTCGCTTTTCAAAGTTTTAGAGAGAAATGTACTTCTCTGGTACAGGGAAGTTTTTGTGTATTGTAATCATGTTATATGACAATTTAGTCACGCAAGCCTCTGATTTTTAATTGCCTTATCAGGAATGTAATAAGTAAGGCAGTGCAGATTTACAGGTCCTATTTTGGATAATTTTTTTTTAGATGTGATGCTTTATAAAAAGGAATTGTTTTAAGAATCTTAAAATATTATCTCTGCATGTCAGCCTGCATATTAATAGGGGCATTTCCTTTTCTTGCCTGTTTCAGTGAGAAACACATGGTTAACCAACGAGAGAGGGGAAGTCTGTGGCTACAGCATTTTGTGCTAGTTGCACGCTTCGTCTGTTGCGCACGCTACTTCTGATCTGTCTCACTCGGAGAGCTTGGCATCAGTTCTCTTTTCTTCTATACCCTGATGTCAAGTGTAGCCTGTCAGTCTAGTCTACTTGCTAACTACATTCCACCTGGTTTTATCTCCTCCAAACAGAGGTAACCTCACTCTGCCAAAAATCCCAGAGAACAACATGGCCTTCGGTGTGCTTGGAGTGTTTCTCGGACTGCTCCTGGAGGTCTCCACACATGGCCCATCTAGTGGACCCAGGACATCGTGGAAGCATGAGGGTATGATGCAGCAAAGCCCCTGAAAGCATGTTTTACAATTTATTTATTTATTTATTTTTGAAAAAACATAAACATAACTGATGTGCAAATGACAGACACCACATTCATTTTATTAATGTTATTTATGCTAGTATAACAAACAATTATAAATGTAAATTATGGAAAAAATAATACAGATTTTTATATGTACAAGTGCTTTTGCAGGCATAATTCAAACATGTTACACTACACAATCAATTAATAAAACATCATACTAAAAATTATCGGATACAAATTAAGAACAGAAAATTTGGTTGTTATTATACCTGTCAAATTCCTTAAGGTTTATTCTGAATCAGTAACAAGCTATCTGCTACATGAACATGTAAGTATGCTATCAAAGTTAGTGTCACCTCAGAGGGACTTGCAAAATAGAAGGCAGTCATCGAGACGGAGTGTTTGCTTTCATCGTGTGCACATGGCAGTGGGTGGGGGTTTCAGAGCGTGTGTGTGCGCCTGCTGATGTTATGCCCGAGCGTCCGGCACAGGCAACCTGAGCAGCTCCTAAAGAGTGACACGGATGCTGCCAGACATAGCGTAACGCTAAGTGTTGCCAAGTTCATCATAAATCATCTTGCTTGGGCTTGCTTGGCCTTCTCGGCCTGCCTGCCTCTCTCTCTCTCTCTCTCTCTCTCTAATCAGGAGGTCCACTTCTACACTTTCATAAATAGCAAAGAAGAGCTTTTAGAGCATGTTTTTATTTTATTATAATATTTTCCTGCTAGTCAAGCCTGAAGCAAGCAGGCCTGATTGAATTGTCCAGTGACATCCATTTTGACCTGAAAATGGTCCTCAAGTCTGTTGTAGTTCATTCATTTGGCTTGGTTTTTTTTTGTACAGATGTCAATTTGGTGGAGTTCTCTGAGCCCGGAGTCTTTAACTACTCTACGCTGCTTCTGAGTGAAGAGAGAGACGTGCTGTATGTAGGTGCGAGGGAGGCCATCTTTGAGCTCAGCATGAAAGATGTAGCTGTCAGAAAAAACAAGGTAAAACATGCGCAGAAGACAAGTGCTTCACTTTGATCAATCAAGAGTTTTAATTCTTAACTGAGTTTCCATCTTGCTTGTTAATCAAATTGTGCGCAACACAAATTGTTGCTTTCACACAGGTGATCTGGAAGGTTCCACAAACACACATGGACAGATGCATTACAAAAGGAAAGTCAAAAGAGGTATGTTTTGAGATATGTTTGTTTAAAAAAATCATTATCAGTTTTCTTCCATCTACTAAGTCTTTTATGGGCATTGAAGCATGTCGAACAAGTTTCCATGCTCCCTGTTCACGTGTCTGTCTTCTCCACAGACGGAATGTCTGAACTACATTCGGGTTTTACAAGTCCTCAACAAAGACAGCCTGTACGTCTGTGGGACGCATGCTTTCCAGCCTCAATGTGACCACCTGGTATGTCAACCATGGCTCTCCATACAGATTTCCTCTTGCTTTCATGCTGGGGGACCACAATTGATTTTTTTTTCCTTCTTTTTCTTTTTCTTCAGACCCTTAAAGATTTTAAGCTTCAGGAAAAGTATGAAGATGGGAGGGGGAAATGCTCCTTCGATCCTGCACAAAGTTTTACCACCGTTATGGTTGGTGAGTTGACTCAGTTATGATGGTGGCCCCCGGACCCAAGACATTGTTGTTTTTTCTGAACACTACAGAGCGGAAGATTTGTGCTGCTGCAGTGTGGTTAGCACACACACTCAAAGACAAACAGAAACACACACACACACACACACACACACTGTACAGTAAAAAGTGGAAACTGCTGTCTTGGTTATAAAAATCTATTGAGTGGATGTTAAAGCCCAGATTTGTGATGTTCCCAGATGGAGAGCTGTACTCAGGAACGGCCTATAACTTTCTGGGGAGCGAACCCATCATCTCCAGATACTCTCTGTCCCAGAGTCTGTTGCGCACAGAGTACTCCACATCATGGCTTAACGGTAATCATATTCACCTGTTTTATTTAAAACTTCATTTTATTTTTTTAAAGTTTCTTTGTAGTGTTTATGTGTATGGCATTTGCCAGACATGTTTATCTTGTGTTTTAAGTGAATTACAAAAACCTTTAAAGAGAACTGCCATTAATGTAACCTCTGTAATATACGGCAAGCTTCACACAGTGCCCATCTCCCAATGCTTTTCACAGAACCCAGCTTTGTGTTTGCTGACGTCATCAGAGAGAGTAAAAACAGTGACGAAGGTGAAGACGATAAGATCTACTACTTCTTCACCGAGGTGTCTGTGGAGTATGAGTTCTACGGCAAACTAATGATCCCCAGGATCGCACGTGTGTGTAAGGTGAGTGTCATCTGGAAAACCCTCTAGCACAATTCAGGTTTGTCATTACGAAAGTACAAAAAAACCCTAACACATGTTTGATCCAATTGTTTTCTTAACCAGCTGATTAGTGCACAATAAGATAATGAAATTATTACAATAAGATAATCAAATTATCAAACAGGTTGGTAGGCTAATATGTGAAATGACTTGTGCACAGGCAGAAGGAATGTGTGACAGAGTTTTTACTTTCTGAAGCTGGGATTGACACCTCTGCCAGTATATGTAAGCACAAAGAGGCATTTAATGAAGGAGAAGGTTACAATTATTAAAATGATATTAAGCATATTTTGTTCCTCTACCCTTTCTTAAGGTATGACACTTGCACATTCATAATTTTAAATAACTGGTAGCAATGAGCGGGCGTAACTCGATACGTATAAAGATGATCCACAACCTGGAGGCACACACACCCACATTTGCTCACTGGCTGGCACTCAAGTTCATTCCCACCTCTCTTCCTCAGGGTGACCTAGGTGGACAGAGGACATTGCAGAAGAAGTGGACATCCTTCCTGAAGGCCAAGCTTGTGTGCTCCATGCCTGAGCTCAACTTCGTCTTCAATGTGGTTCACGACGTGTTTATCCTGAAGACTCCAGACTGGAGGGAAACGGTCATCTATGGAGTTTTCACCTCTCAGTGGTGGGTGTGGTGTTGTGCTGTGGACAAATATGGACAATTTGTCATTGTCCAGCAACAAAATTGGACAGAGTTTCTCTATTTTTCTAAAGTGATTTTTAGATTTCGTCAGTTTCATCAGTTACAACTCTAACTCACTAACTGCCTTTTTATGTCTTGCTTTGGGAGAGATAATCATAGATAGATAAATACTTGACTAGTCCTGGAGAAAATGTAGGCAATAGACAACCATTGGCAGCAAATAGTAGCGGGACATCAATAAGACATTATACAGCAAGGACAAGGGAATGTCTGTTTTGACTGACTTGTTATTTTTCTGTTGCTTCCTTCAGGGCAAACGTTGGCTTGTCAGCTGTGTGTGCATACAACATGTCATCTGTAGAGGAAGTGTTTTCCAAGGGGAAATATATGCAAAAAGCCACCGTTGAACAGTCCCACACAAAGTGGGTGAGATACAACGGCATCACCCCCATTCCTCGCCCTGGAGCGGTGAGTCTTAACAGTAGTCCTTTAGCTATTTCTCTTCTGCATGGTATTCAGTCTGAAACAGGAAGGTAGTGACTTGCTGCATAGCTGTCTGTGTTGGGTAGCAAGTCACTTGTGTCAGGTATTAAAGCACCCAGCTGAAAGGTTTTTCTTACAAACTTGTTAGAATTCTAAATCAAGCAATGTCTTTTGTTTCATTAATTAAGACACTATCGTCAAAATCCCAACAGTTGGGCTTATAATTCGATAGAATTTTGCACACTGAGGGTAGCATGAAGGAAACCTCTCTGCCTTCAAAACTAGGCACAATCAGAAAGCAGAATTTTGTGCATTTATTTGATTCAGACATGCCCCGATGCTTTGCTGCCACTGAGTTCTTCCTTAAAAGGTGTCATTGTGCCCATTTTGGATATGACTGTATGACTTAATGTTCTTGAATTCAGTTCAATTCTATGTTCTTTGCTCTGTGCTCTTGTTTTTTTGTTTGTTTGTTTGTTTGTTTGTTTGTTTTGGGGTTTTTTGGCAAACATGGCAACTGGTGTTTGGTACTACCTCCAACAAGATTTCATGTCAGCTAAAAAAATACTAAAATGTGATGCAATAAACACTACAGGTTGGTCACAGGGAAAATGTCACGTTCAGTGGCATGTTGGTTGTGGCATGTCGGGTTTTTATGATGACCAGTTATGTTGAGGGGGTACTAAACAGCAGTGGAAACAGGGAAATACCTGGTACTAAAAGTGAGTTGGATCGAACTGAGCTCATACCTTGCAGTGGAAAAGCAGCTTTATGAGATTGAGAGTACTGGAGGGCCATGACCACTTAATCATAAGCTTAGCTTACCATAAGACCTTGTCAGCACAACTCTGTAGGCACTTGAAAAGACCTTTACACCTAAATTGTTTAAAACAAAACCTTATAGAAATATCACTTAACAAAATATTTTAGCTTTTGTGGGTGTGTCTTGCTAATCAAAATTCTAACAACACTACATACAAGAATTGCATAGACCTGTACCTCTGTCTTCTCCCACACTAAAATAAATTACACATGCTGCCATGAATTGACACCAAGCCATGCATTGCGCACTCATTGGGCAAGTTATCATTAGAAGCAACTATTCATCAGATGTTTGGTATACATACATACATACTATCTGGTTAACCTGGTTAAATATAGTGTATTAACTCCAGACTACTGCTGTGAAATAGCATTTTAGGCACCTAAAAATGCATGATGACAGTCATGCAGCAACAAACCCAAAGGCCTGCTGTGTTTGTCAAAGGGAGCTGACTACATTATTGTTTTATAGTAAGTCAGCCCAGAAAGACTAAGGTTATGCATCATCTGTGTTTTTTGTCTTTTATAAGCAGTGCCTTTCTTTCTTCATGGAATATTGTAGTTCTGGTAATGGTTAGGTCAGTCAAGATCGTATGAGAACACACTTTGGAAGCAGAGGTGATTTAAGCTAGATGCCATTTTGGCTACAGCATCTAGCTTAAAAGTTATATTCACTATCCAAAATGTCTCTGACAAGACCCATTTGTTTACCTCAGCTCACATCCCCACAAAATGTCTGTGGCATCCTGCTTGGGTACAGTGCATTGGCAGAGGTGAGACAAAAGGTCAAAAGAAGAAAACCCGCTTCTCTTTTTTTCTTTCTGCAGTGCATCAACAACCACAACCGTCTGCAGAACATCAGCAGCTCACTGCATCTACCAGATAAGACACTACAGTTCGTCAAAGACCACCCACTGCTGGAGGACCCAGTACTGCCCATTGGCAATGGCCCCAGGCTTATCACCAAAGATGTTAACTACACACAGATTGCTGTGGAGAGGGTCCGCGCCCTCGATAACAATGTGTATGACATCCTCTTCACCGGGACAGGTGAGATTTTTTATCAGGCCAAAGCAAGTTTATGACGTCTTGTCTGAGGATGTTTGGCGTCAGTGTTCTGGGGTGTATCCCAGAAACCAAGTGTAGTTACTTTACCTGGGTATGTTACCTTTGAGTGAGTGGTATTCGTCCTAATAGAGGTATCTTATGGCTTTATTTTCCTATTAAAATAAAGTCATAGGGCTCTTCTGTTTAGTACTAGAGTTCACGTGTCTGGGTTTAGTCAGAAAACTTGAAACTTAAAAAAAAAAAACCTGGTAACTTTCCTCATGTGATCTTTGTGTCTGTTGTCGTTCTGACCAGATAAAGGAGTCTTGCACAAATCTGTGGTTTACGAGGGAGAAGTCCACACAGTGGAGGAAATTCAGCTCCTCAAAAATGCAGAGGCCATTAAGACTTTGCTTCTGTCTACACAAGGGGTAAGACACATGCTCCTCAGCCAAAAGAATGAGAGAGAGAGAAAAAAAAAATGAGTATGCCTAGATCAGCAACAGCTGGTGAGCTTTCCCTGCATAAGCTTTTCCCACTTTTTCCCACCCCTGAGGAAACCATCTGATCTGTATTATTTCATTTGCCTCCACTGATTTATTATTCATATAGTTATTAATTTAGCCCTGCTTCCTTTATGCCCTCCAGATCATATTCAGTTTTTGCTTACAGCTCTGGTTTAGGATGGCCATCCCATGTAATATCAGCTGCGTTTGCGCTTAAGTGGGAAGGAGAAACTTTCCAGTGATGGAGACAGAGAGTCTGAGCAATCAGACGACCACAAGTCATTCTTGCATTTTGCAGCCAGTACCCACAAGTGCATCTATTGTTTTTCACAGTCTGCTTCACAAAACATTATAAGATACCTGTTGGTGGTTTTTGTACACTGATCTTTCCAACCGCAGAATCAAAGCTGTAACTGAATACGATGCTGCCTGATGGATCTTTTAAGCTAGGGCTGCTCAGACTTGTGCATGGCACATTTGCTTTGCTTGCCATTGAGTAAAATACATAATGACTTGCATAGTGGCATATTAAGATAGATCAGTTGACCATGCAAGTAATTGTTAGTTGTAGTCCCTAATGCAAATAAACAGTTCTGTCAGTAGTTTTCTCAATAAATTCATTGGTTTGATGTAACTATAACAGTAAAAATGTCAGTGTTCCATAAAAATGACTTGTTTTGTCCACAGTGACCTCTAAAAGATATTCAGTTTACTAGAACAAAGAAGCACAAAAAATGCTGTAGCTGTCATTTTGATTGTTCCTTTAAAATGACACCAACCAATTAATTGATTATTAAAATACTTGCCAATTAATTTATGCCTATGTTTGTCACTAGGGGAGGTTTTTGTACGCTGGCTCAGACTCTGGTGTGGTTCAGTCACCCACGGCTTTCTGTGAGAAGTACCCCTACCTGTGGAGACTGCATTCTGGCACGGGATCCTTACTGTGCCTGGGATCCTCGGGCCTCTGCATGTGTCAACATATTCAGTAATCAGGATGCGACAGATTTCCGGTACGCATGGCTTTTAATGTTTAATGTGCAGTGGGGATCTTTTTTATCTCATAAGACTAGGCCTTTATTGTTTCTGCAATAGAGGAGGTTTTAGACTAGGGCAGGGGTTTTTTTTTTATTTCATAACACTAGGCCTTTATTGTTTCAGCAAATATCCTAAAACTTGTTTTCTGGTGTCTTTTTGCAGTCATTTGATCCAGAGCCTGTCTGGGGAGGCTGAGCGATGTCCCCCAGGTACGTTAATGGAGGGCTGGGGTTGATGATATCTGACAATGACCAGGCAGCAAGACAGGCTGCTAATGAGATCTCAGAATATTGCATCTGCTCTTCTAAGTCTACAGAGTGCAGCCATCAGTGTTATGTTGCTTATCGGCAGTGTTTGTCTTAGTGCTTTGAGCTATAGAGAGCCTCTAAATGAGATTCTGAGGAGAGGGAGTGCAGTAGATATAGCCAAGTTGGTAATATTTCTGTCTGAATTAAAGGAGTTAAACGTAGGACTGTGGCCAAAACTGGCACTACAATGAAATTCAAAATTCAGCTTATTAAATTAAAAATTTAGTTTTTCCCCTCCGGAGGCAAGAGGCGAAGCTTAACATGTTTCCTTAATCTCTGGTGACATATCCGGACTGTTTTATGATTACTTGTAGTCCCCAGGCCCTCTCAGAAACTATAAATGATTGTTGGCTGTTTTTTTTCCAAACACATTTTCCAACTTGTGTTTGCCATTTTAGAAAGTTAAACAAGTAGTGGAAATAAGCAGGATGTTAACAAGCTTGTATTCACTCACAGTGGCCTTGTAGCTATTTTCCCCCTCACCAAGGTCTTTAATTTTATTATTACTCTTTAGTTTACTGCTTTTATTATCCTCCTTTTTGTCCATCCCTTTTCATCTATTTATTAATACTCTATTTATTTTTTGTTGATATTGTTGAGTGAACACAAACTGTGTATACTGAACTCCACCAAGAAAAGCCCCTCTACGGAAAAGTGTTTCTTATGGACACCCATAATGCTTGCAGCAAAAAAAACCTGTTTTTACTGTTTATCTGTGTATATTGTATCTGTCCCTATCAAATAAACCATACATAATAAATAATTGACTGTGAATAAACTTGACCTTTTGCAGCCAGGAGACTCAAAGTGAAGGAGTACCGGGACATGGTGGTGAAGCCAGGGAGTTCCGCAGAGCTGCCCTGCCCCCTGCTGTCCAACAGGGCAGTTGCACTCTGGAAAGTTAACGGCAGCATCCTGACCGAGGCGTCACAGTTCCACCTGATGTCGGACACAGGGCTCCTGATCTACAGCGTAGGCCCAGAGGAGCAGGGCATCTACGAGTGCTGGTCAGTGGAACGGGCGGCCAGCAAGGACTTCAGCAACCTCGTGGCCGGATACAGACTCAGCCTGCTGATGCCCGTGAAGCCCCGCTCTCCCGGCCACCTCCCCCGCTCCTCCTCTTCCTCCTCCACTGCCAGCACCTCCTCCACAGCCTCCTCTCGTGCCAAGGCAGCCCACACGGCCACCGCCCCTGCTGAAGGTAATGACCTCCCCTCTGCCACCCCTCCACTAACATCCGCCCCCCCTAGTTCAACGCAGCAAACTGCCCCCTTAACCCCAGCCCTCAGCTCCGACATAGACCACACAAACGGCGCCCTCCAGCCCATGCCCCCCTCTAGCAACGTGCCCGGCACTAAGACCCAGGACCCCTCGGCCGAGTACCTGCAGCACGACAACAGCGGCGCCCTCCTCTTCCTCTTCCTGCTCTTCTTCCTGCTCTTCCTGGCTGCGCTGGCGTACAACTGCTACATGCGCTACCTGCCAGCGCCCTGCCTGCGACTGCGCGCCGCCCTGCTGGGCACCCAGAAGAAGCCACAGCCTGAGTACGCAGCCTGCGAGGCCGGACTCATGGAGACACCCGCCGAGAAGCCTGACCTGACCGAGCAGCTGTTCCAGAACGGCGCACAAATGCGGGCTCTCCGCGACACGGGCTACGAAACAGAACCCGAGTGCGGGAATGGCCAGGTACCCTCTCAGGGGTATGGCGACGAGAGCCCTCCGAAGGAGAAGCCTTTTGACGTGGACTGTGTGTCGCAGCCAATTGAGTATGCAGATGCAGACTAAGTGTACATGGAAGTGCATATGTCTCTACCTGGAGTGCATATGTCCTACCTAAATCCCAGACTCCCATTCCATGCATCACGCAGTTCACACACAGTGTTCAGTTGCTAAGCAATCTACTGTCCCCTATTTCAAGCTCATTGTCACACATTGTAGGTATGTAGGTGGACTCGTCAAGCATAGTGATCAAAAGCATTCCATCAAATAATATACTCTCTTCCCCAACCCCAATCCTTTCCCTCTTTCCTGAGCCTAATGCAATATAATTTTTTTTTTTATTTTGTAATATAGAATTTAGCTTTAAACTGAACAACCTGTGGTAACCTTGTGCATCATTTCTGCAAGACAACTCAATTTGAATTCCAAATTGGAAACATGGTTTACCAAATTGGTAAGTGAACTTGATGTTTTCCAAATTGGATTATGGAGTAGTTCTATGTTTGTAATTTTTTTTTTAAAAGAGGCTGTATTCTGACTTTGGCTCCATGTTGCTGTGTCCATACTGTGGCGCAAGACTTGTGTTCCATTACATGTGGTTAAACCTCAGGGATGTTTCATCAGACTTTGTTCTGGAACTTTACCATTTAATGCTCGGGCAGTGACAAGATGGTGGGGGGAGGGGCACCCAGTGCAAGAACATTGTATGCAATGCCCAGAAAGAAGAGAGGGGGGGGGGGGGGCTGTCTGTGGGAGACTGATTGGACCAGTAAAGACACAAGGACACGACTGCTGCAATCCCAAAAAGTTGACGTTGTCCATCATGTGTTTCTTTCATGCTGCAAAGTAGCTTTCTCAGCTGGCTTCACGTTTCCAGTACCCAGACAACTTTTTTTTTTGTCCACCAACTGGTCGTTAATGAAGACTGTATGGAGCTTTGGGCAGGATTTACAGTCTCACCACCACAGACTAACAAAGACAACAGACAATTGGCACAACATCAGACCAAAAAAAATATGCTGGATTCCATAATGGTTTTTGCACTCATACAGAAAAATAACTTAATCAAGGGACTCTTATATTTCATGGTTTGTTTTAGGATATTTTTTTTATTTTATGAATATGTAAGTATTTGCAGCCATGAATCTCCTTGTCAAATCATTGTGAATAGAGAAAGTTGTTTCCCTAAGATTTGTTAGGCAGATGTGTATTTCCTGTGGTTTCCTCAACAATGAAGGTCCTAGAAGTAGTCAGGGGCATTTGTAGACAATGACCGGTGAGAAACAAGCAGCTCTTGTCTTCTCATATGACTTTTTAGAGTACTATATCGACAGACAGATAGCAATGTTACAGAATTTTACTTGGCTTGTATGTGGAATATTTGTCATGACTGACATTAGCATTTTCTCTTAAAGCCTTTTTAAAAGGTGTAACACCACAGTTTTTCCATCTGGGTGTGATTGTTGGTATACCTCCATCTATTTTCCTTTTGTGCATGTCTTTTCCTCCCCATTCTCTCCCTGATGCACATACACTCATGCTTTCTCCTTCTCCTTTTCCTCTTCCTCTCTCTACCTCTTTATTCTGCCTCTCTTGCTCCGTCTTTCATTTACTCTCACAGCCCCTGCTGTCATTTTTCCTCCTGTTGACACTTCAGTCGTGTGCACCTCCGGAAGTAGTCCCTCTGTCTCTTCCTCCTCTTCCTCCTCCTCCACCTCCTCCTCTTCTTCCTCCTCCTCTGCTGCTGGCCTGCAGGGGGTGGTGAGGCTGCTCCCACCCTTGTTGCAGGATCAAGCCTGGGGGGTCCACACCCACCAGGTTTTCCTTCTCTTCTGCCTAGCTGTGGGTGAGTGGCACCTTTGACATTTAGCCCTGTCACCCCTCAACCCCCACACCCTCCATCTGTTTGTAGTCATGCATGCATTGCATGCTATGCTTTACATGTCACCTAGCGTTGCTCCAGGCCTGCCTCCTTATGTCTGAAAAATTCTTATTTTTGGGAGCCGACCACTTCTTGTGTTTGTTCTTTTAATTATTCCTAACACCACTAAAGTGGTTAAAAAGTACAATATAATATAAGCTTGCAACGTTTTTGAAATTCTTTAAACTACAGAGTAATTTATTTTGTTGTACACTTTTTATTGTAACTTTTTTTTAACTAAAGAAGGTTTCTCAGATTGAAATTCTGTATTTTTTCCAAGAATAGTTTTGTCCCACTAATTCCTGGCAAATTTGATATTTTTTTCCTCTGCAATGTAAACAAATTACTTCTACTGATAATGAGCAGCTGTATTAGTTTAATTCTTTTTTTATGTGAAGCCTCTATGGAACAAAGGGTAATATCACTGTGTCAATTAGCATTTCCATGCCTACGTGTACAATTGTATTCCTAAATAGTGTAAATATTTTGTACATATGGTATATACATTTTGATGTAAATACATTCTTGCAGATTTTGGTTACTGTTGACAGGGAGGCTAAATAAATCTTGACTTTAAATGGTTTGAAAACCCTTGTCCTTGTAATTTTGACAGTTTGAAATTGAGGAAACAGTGTGTGTGTCTGTGTGTGTGTGCTTTCTGATGGATCACAAAATAATAAAAAGTAGAATATTGCCTTTGAAAAAAAGGTAATGGTATGTATCTAGAGCTTGTATCCATGTGAGAAACAATGTTAATTTGAAATGTACACCTTTTGCACCAAGGCAACTCAAAACACTGCAGAATACAAGTTCAAGATAAATGCATGTCAAATTTGAAAGTTGAAATAAAATGTAGAGGGTAAAGAGGCTGGAAGTAACTGTTGTGAGAGCTTTTAAGGATGCACTGTATGGCTAGCCATAAGAGGTTCTTTTGCCAGGTCGTGCAGTCAAAATGCCATGCCACTCCTGAACTGCTCTTTGTCCTTAGGTCCCAGTGATGTGCATATTCACTGGCTGGTCGATGGACAGAGGACGCAGTTGTTGTCAGTCACTGAGCACAGGCTCGCTGTTACCCAGGGAGTGGTTTTGCTCAGCAGCTGGGTAAAGGAGACCCACCTGACCAAGGATACTCACTACCGGTGCACTGCCTCTGCAAAGGCTGGCAACGACACCGCTGAGGTGCACATCCGCATCAGCCGCAGAGGTAGCCGTTGCACTCGGCCGATTGTGAACCTGCATGGAGATCTTGCATGGAAAACTCAGTTGTGGCCTCTAAACACCGTTTGTCTAGCAGATGAAAATATTGAGAGAAGGTTCCGGATTCAGAAATGAAAAAACCCTGCCATGTTTTACTTCTGCCTGTGCACTACCTGCCTGATTTGTGGGCCAGGAAAAAGTGGGGTGGCAGGGTTTTTTACATTCTGAAGCCACAATCTTCACCACTATAAAATATCTGTCTTGCTATTCTAAGTCTAGCTGGTGTGACTGCATGAGAAAATGGCATGGTTATAGGAAGGACTGACCACACTATTGATAGGCTTATGACAATGCATTGAAACCCTCTGTAAGGGCCATGTAAATGTGCTGTTTATGACTAGATGAAGACACAGATATCTCCAGAGACATGAGTGAATGGAGAAGTGCCTTGACGGACCATGACAAATTGCTGCGGAGATGGAAAAAAGCATGGGTAGGTTTACATCTGTAGGGGAATAAAGTGATTGTGTTAGTAATATGTTCATATTGATCTATCGTATATCTATGTGCAGTTATGTGCAACCTGGATTTAGAGGCTACAATGTAGTACCACACATTCCACATTACCTGATTCTTCATGTACATTTTATAGTTGATTTCACTAATTAACCCTTATACGTGACTAAGGAACTGTGGTAACTTTAATCAGCTGCTTTTGTAAATGGTTGGAACAAACGTGATGGTAATTTGTTGTTTCTGAATGCGGGATGTCTGTAACTGTCTGTGGTGGTACGTTGATGGAATTTGTCATCAACTGATATTAGTTACAAGCTTGTTTGTTTTATGTGGTTTTATGCTATTTGTCCTTATTTCAAAACAAATACCCAATGCACAAATTAAACTGCACAATCTCTTCCTTTTGCAAAAAGGCTGAAACATGAAACTGTAAGGTTTGTGCAACTAGTATTGAAATATTCTTGACACGGCACTAGTGTAAAAAAAAAAAACTACTCGTGCAGATGTCTGTTAGTGTAAGGTTCATTTATTTTATGGGTTCAGAAAGTAAAACAAATTTGTTCCAGCCCAGCTCTGAATCAGCTGATTGTAATGAGCATTCAAGACAAGTAGAGCAGCTACTCAGTGAAGTCACCTCCATAAGAAGGAAAACGTAGCAGGATTTGTACTTTCTGAACCCGGGACTGACACCTCTGTTTATTTTTCATCGATGATGGGACAATGGAATTTTTTCCATATATCCTTAGCTGCCTGGGCAAAATACATTTATCTGCCTAAGCTACCTCTGCTTACCCTTTTATTTGTAAAATCATGTACAACACTGGATTTTTATTTTGGCTTTTCTCCCACAGGAGAGATGTGATGGACAAGACATCATTTGAGATTTAGGAAAAGTCCACTGGCAACAATTTAAATCTCCAGACACCCACCTGTGGTGGATGGACACCAGCGCAAGGGACACAGAGACGGGGGATAATATGACCCACCCATCTGCAGTGCCCACCTGCTGGACTTCACAGCGCACACTAGCGATGACCTTTCCCAAGTGCTAAGGAAAGGAGTGGTTTCAAACAGAGGAATCAATGCACTACACTCTAGAAGCAATGTCTAAATATGCAAGTATGTCATGGAGATGGGAAGATGAATGAAGCCTTAAATCAGCACATGACAATAAACTCATTATTTAGAGTTTGCGTTTTATGCCACCACATACTTGTGGTTGTTTTTTTTTTTGAAGAAGTGTGTGCTTTATGACTGATTATGAATCACTTCATTACAAATGTCACACACCGCCTTGGTGTCAGAGTTCATGTGTAGAGGACTAAGACTGGTTCTGTATTCTTTCATCTTGTTCATTGTTTTTCTTTTTTTAAAAATATCAGTAATGTTTCATATTTGATTGATCTCTCAGATCATCAGAATAATGAAGCATACTATATGGAACTGTCAAACATGTTTGTGGAGCATTACAGCTTTAAAGAAGATTATATCTGTGGTGTCTTAACTAAAATTATGTCTTGATGTGCTCTGGAGATCCTGGGCATTTGGTCTACTTATCCTGGTTGCATTATGCAACTTCTTTTCCTGCAGTCATCATTGCAGGTATCAGGTGAGATATATAAAAAGCATAGGCTACCACTGTTGATGTAACTTGAATTTTTTTTCTTATTTCTCGAGTCCTGCACAGTGGGTCAAAGGACCGTTTCCTTCTGTCTGAGCTATGTACCATAGAGGAGAAAAAGTGGCGCCCTGTTGGGTTCCACAGCTTCCAAAATCATTTACCTCGAAGGTTTTCTACTCAGACTCCTTGACATCTCCTGAATGTACTGCCCTGGTTCCGGCAGGTCTGTGACTGCTTCGTTTATTTTTTTCATATTTCTTAGATATGTACACCAAAGCTGAGGTCAGGTCACTGATTTTCACAGAACTGCATCCACAGTTGAAAACATGATAAACATCATTAGAATATTTCTTTAAATACACCTTCAAATTAACAATGTATTGTTGTTTTCCAAAGTGTCCTTTTGTGAAGTGCTGTTTTACTGGTTATTGGTGGCAGGCTTTTTAAGCATCTGTCATTCTTGTTCTTAATTCATTTTTAATCCTGGATACCTGCAGAAAGGCTCATAGTTTGTTAAATTAAGTACCCACTAAGAGCGCATTTTTTCCATATTGACCATAAAATCGTTGAGTTTTTTAACATTTGAAAAAAAGTATGTGTGGTCACTATTAAAGTAGAGTTTTTAATATGAATACTTTGTGTCTATTTATGAACTGAAACATGGAGAAATCAATTGTTGTCTTAACTACTTTAAGTCCAAAGAGGTTATCTTGCATCTCTCCTTTATGAGGCAGATTCCGTTCCACAATGTAGTAAATATGCTACCAGAGAAAGTTACGGCTAACAACAAATTACCAATAAATGTGTAGACTAAATGGTTGCTGAAATGCAACGAATAAAAAATGGGGAGATGGTATGAGCATTCAAAATATGCTTTGATTTCCTGAAAGGCTAACAAACTCTTTGGCAAATCTGGCTTTTACCATGTGATATGTTTAAACCCCAGGAAGAACTTAGGTCTCTGACAAAGGTCATTTGTTTACTATTCAAGAAACAGACAAGTATACTTCACATAAGGAAAAGATAATAAAACATAAGGTCTAAGGCCCATTGATTCCAAAACCCTGTTCACTTAGCCAATGTCTGTGGTTGAACACGAGGGATAATTTGAACATTATTTCCACTAGGTGGAAGAGGTAAATGTGATGGACAGCGGTAACAATACTTCAATGTTCACCATGACAACAGACTGCATTAGAAGTATAACCAAGAATGAATGCAGGAATAGACAGAGCAGATTCTACTTCTTGATGAGGATGAAGTATTTTACACAACAACCTTTTGCATATATAGTTTGCTCTTGCAAGTATATTTTTCTTTGCAGTCATCTGTTCCTGGAGCAACATTGGAGCTGGTGAGACCGAGCTTACTGACTGACTGAGAATAGCCAAGGGTGTTGCACAAACTGCTGGAGCCTGTACATAATGGGCAACTTACATCCACCACTAGTTTGTGGTTGGAGTACTCTGAAATACTGTCCCCTGAAAGAAGGTATTCTTGCTTACACCAGTGACAACTATGTCCCAAGAAAATGCGAAATGCAAAAATGCACATTTTACATTGAAGTGCACAGCCACTTCTTTATTTTGTCTCTACTTACATTGTGGTATTGGATCTGTAGTATCTAGTATGTATGCAAATATAGACCTACATATTGTGAACACTTTTTTGTACTTCATTAAAGTGTGCTCCTTAAGTTAGATACATTCCTGCTGTAACCGTCTACTAACCCTAACCTATTCTACAATCTCCTTCAAATGCTAAACCATCAGCACCCCCTAGCAGTAAAAAAGGAAATTACACTAGTCACCAATATAAAAAGAAGGATTTATTTTTAAGTCAGACCATTCAAAACACTGACAAGGCCATTTTGCCATCTTTTTTCCCCCTGCGAGAGGCAGAACAGCCTCATGGATTTATTTCTATTCAAGCCCAAGTGTACCAGGAAATGAAAAAAAAAGGAAAGCACCATTAGATCATGGAGTAAAAAGTCTCTCAATTTCATTTACAGTGATACAGTATTGGTCAAAATCCACCTTGTGTAAATAGCTACAATTACAGTGACCAAATTAACAATGGGAAATAAGTGTTTTCACAGTCACGACCACAGACATCTGCACACACCATCTTTGCAGCCATACTTTACCAACAAACATACAATACTGATGCTAGACAGGCAGACACATAGGCACAGAAGACAGAGCCCAAAAGTGTAGAATAAGTTTCAGAGAAACCGAAATCAGTTTGCATGTCCAGAAATGCATATGAACCCTCTTTAAACCCAGGATGCGCTTATGACATCTGACACACTTTAAAGGAAAAAAAAAAAAAACAGTTCAAAATCATTTGCATGCCAGAGATTCTTCATACAATAAAGCAAATGGTAAACATTAGATTTTACCAACAGTAGCATCAATATTAACACCTGTGATTTTATCCATACATTTGACACATGATCCAACAGGTAGTGGGTAAACCAGTAATACAGTAGCAATTCCTTCGGACGTAAATATACATCCTACAGCGATGCAAAGGGTCTCAACTTGACATCCGAGTTTATTTCTTTTTCTTTTTTTTGCTGTGATAACACCATATGTGCACAGAAGGCAATAAGCTGATAGGTTGCAAGTATTCACTGAATACCAGTATAAAGAGCAGAGCTGTTCCTGGGAGCAGCATGTTTTTCTGCCCAACATCATAGTTTTTGGAGAGGTCTTCGAAATAAGAGAATGTGGGGTTCTGGATGAAACAAAAATTGGAACAAGAGATGATTCAAAATGCAAGATTTTTTTGTTACTGTGCATAAAAGTTTGTTAGCCCTCAATTTTAAAGACACAATAGGCAATGCACAAGAACAATATAAATCTGTGGTAAAAGGTAAATATAATCTAAAAAGATATACCAGCAGTGAGGTGAAACTAAAATGCAGATGTCTCTGTTTTAAAGTGCAGCAGTAGGCAACGGTAAGTGTGTTTGTGCCTGCAATGTAAAGGTGTGTGTGTGTGTGTGTGTGTGTGTGTGTGTGTGCATGTGTGTATGTATGTAAACATCTCACAGTATGGTGCAGGAAAGTGAGGCCTTTATTTTTGAAGGGTCTTACCTGGTTCGTGAATCATGTAGTGCACCCAACCCAAAGACTGCTGGACCCCTAGTCTCCTCCACTCGTCCTCGGACATCAAATGCGATTTAGGGACTTGCTTCGCCAGTTCACGGGGTAATACTACATGCCTGTGCAAAAAAGTAATTCGCGATTATTTAAATTCAGCAACAAACACAATAAGAGCTAGCCTATAGTTTACCTTACTTGCAAACACAATGACTTTGAAACGTCCAACTAAACCGAACTATTTCACAATTTTTACTAAAAAAGTAAAATATCCAGATATCTTCCGTAGTGCATGTAAAGCTTGCCGCTCAGGTTCAATTTTCACTGACGTTAATCACCAAAATGACCCTACGCTAGCCAAGGATTCGCAGGTCAAACCTGAGATAAATGGGGAAGAACACCAATTTATGTTGCTATACCGAGTAATGTGATTACAAGTAAAAAAACAGAAAGAAATGCTTTCGAATAGGACAGCAAATCAATAGGCTATCTGTTAACAGTTACATTACCGACTTAGACAGTTATCTCCCCACTTGTTTGACATACAAACTAGCTAGCTAATACTAGCTTTAGCTCACGAGTTATAACATTGCAGTAACAGTAAAATCGTACATCAAGGACACTTAACGCTACATAACAATTACTGCGTGTAACAGTCCACGAAACGTAGACACACTGGACAAACTTTCCATATCAGTGAAAAACTTTCTACCCTGCTTATTTGACACTACCAAAGTTCAGCGTGTTGGGCACCGCTAGCTACCTAACGTTAGCGACAGATATCTAGCTAAAGTTCACAGAAGTTTACCTGTATTCGTACTGGTCGTCGGTGTATTTATCCGAGTAGTATATTTGCTTCTGTGACATTCTGTTGTGAAGAAAATGGTATATATGTAAAATACCTAATTTCAGTCTATCAAGAATAATAGTAGCTTCCACGAGTTCCTGCTTTCAACTCTACAGACACGACACGGACCTACAGTATTTCAACCGATTCAGTTTAAACGCGCAGTGAAATTTGACCAACATGCAACCCATTGGTTATAAAAAGTCACATGGTCTAGGCCATGCGTTGCCTGAAGTGAAGTTGCCCTGGCAACATCAGGGGACCGTCAGATATCTAGCCAGCAGTGAGCGAGGTGTAGGCACTGATTTCTAAAGAATATTGGTATAATACCTATGGGAGTAGGGTGTAGCATGCAGACTACAAAAAGGAAATAAATGTGGATGGGTACGTATCTACTCTCTTGTGACCTTTCGTTACGTTTACCCGTTTCTTTTACTGTCACCAACTTATTCTGTTGGCACACACAAACGTGTGGACGTGTGAGAAATTTCTTGGCCTGAAATCTGGAGTCTTGATATGAGTAGACACACTTTGGCCCGCCGTTTATTTGGGGATACTGTATATTGGTTTACATAGTGCCATTCATTGACAGTAAGCATTAATCTAATTAACGCTGTTGTGTTGTCATAAGTCTCAACAAACTTCCAATAGTCTAGTGCTGAATTCAATTTAAATTACCTAATTACCTAAAACCAGAACCCTAGGAAAATTCCATGTAGACCACAATCTTTCATTTTGAAATTCAATTCTGAATTCACCGTACAGGATACACCTGAAAGGTATAGCGAACTTTAAAGTGCCCCTAGTGTGCCATTAGGCTACCCTAGAACATCTTTACTAAAAAAAAAAAAAAAAGGTATTTTCTTCAAAGTTGAACAATGCCTGTCATAACAGGGGGAGGTCAACCTGCTGTTGTATTTGGTTAAACTGTGGTGTGTAAGATTTTGTTGTGAATGAGCAGAGGTTTTAGAGTCAAGGTGGCTTTCTTCCAAAAAGATGCTGTCACCTTACAGTCAGTGGTAATTATTTGTTCCCCCTAAGAAAGAATAGTTTGAGGATCTGTTTTAGTTTTAATCAGTATACATGTGTTATTGTGTAGCAGGACACAGTCAAAAGGCTTTTTAGACTAAAGCATTCAGAGATGGTCTGGCCAGCTAACTCATGATGTAAGCTAATGTAGACCTATGTCATGACATTGTCCAGAAAAAAAAAACTGCCAGTGTTGGACAGTGATTAGGTCCAGGAGCAGATAAAATGGTGGGCAAGAAGAAATGAAGATTGTGCATGGCCTACCATCAAAATTAATTTAAAGACTAACTATTTAACTAAAAGAATGCTATGAGGCCTACATAATGCAAACCAGTTAATTAAGAATGGTTAAAAAAAAAACCAAACACATCACTTCAAGAGCATGTCTTTAGTACTCTGTGGCACCTGTGTCATCTGATATTATTTGCATTTTTTGTCCTATATTTCTATAACGTATATTCACGATTTTTTTATTTGCATGATATAGGCTTGTGAGCTCCAATCAATTTCTTTTTTTGCTCAGGCAGGTTATGTGTGAGATTATATTTGTATCTGTATTGTCTTTCAGGTCAGCATAGATCTGATAACAAAGTCCAGAGACATGAAAGGTGATGCAACGAAACGAGGACGTTTGTTTTATTAATGCAAGTGTAAAAATATAAACAGTGAAGCACTCTGTGTAAACTGACACATGAACACCTGTCTGTCTGATAACTTTTTATGACATGTAGCCTAGATGACAAGGGCTCTTTTTAAAAAATTAAAACATTGGCCTTTTTAAGTCTAAAGTAATATTGAATAAGCTGCAAAGAAACCACCATTTGCTGACAGGTGGTGTATATGTTCCCTGTATAGAAGTTAAGATAAAGAATTGTAAAGTGTAAATCCTTTTTATAGCTTTTATTAATAATTCAGAAGGCACCACTGATATTTGATGTTTTCAAAACCACAAAACTGATGAATCATCTGTCATTTTTAATACTGCAACAGTAGAAAATTACGATGCACTTTTTTATTGTCTTCAAAAATATTTCAGAATTATAGGAAATAAAAAAACTATATTAGCACTATATTTCAATTTCAAAGCAGCTTAAAAATACCATTCAATTAGCTACATAGAAATGAAACATGTGACCACCTACATGTATGCTTGTAATGGTCTCTTCCACTATTCTGCAAGCCATCCCTGAATGAGTCATCCTGCCCTCCTCTGATTGGATGGAACCATTCGATCCCCGGGGATTGCCTTGCAGAGGCACAGAGGCCTCTCTCCATTCACAGAAACATTGGTATGCGAGCTGCTTTCCCATTCACACGAAGAGAAAATAATATTCCACATCACCTCTGCTCGCTCGCGGTTTTTGTCTTTCCTTTTGTGGGTGTTTTTTCTTCCTATTGTCTCTTTTAAGCTGCATTCAGAGGGAGCTCTCATCCCTCCCTGTTTTGCTGTTGTTTCCAAGGAAGAGAGAGCAAACGTGCGTGTTCATTTTTTTTTTCTTTTTAGCAGGCAGGAAGATGTTGGGAGGCACTGCAGTACGACTGCTGCAGCAGGAGGCGAGAGCAGGAAGCTTATGAATGACTGGCTGTCTCCAGATTCACACTTCTCTGGACCTTTAACATGAATGGTTTTTCTTTGTGGGTTTAATGTTGATGGCTTTTTAGTGATGGCTTGGCTAGTTTTTGACGAGAGCTTGTGATGGCTGTTGGTCTTGTGTGTTCATGGTTTTCCAGCCTGTCTGCTGTGATCACATCTTTACATTGTGTTGTGAGCTGATGAATTATTCAGAAAAAATTGCACACAGGAGCTTGGCTGTTTTAGTTAAGGTAAGGAATTATTCAAGGGATAGATAGATGTGTAAGTATGGATGACTAGGTTAAGGCTTTGTTTTTAGACTGTAATGAAGAAAGAAAATAATTCACAGCTGAACAATGGAAAAAAATCTTCATGTATGTTGGTTTTATATATTTACTGATTTATTGTAACTTTTTGGTTATTATGGGTGTTGCGAGATTACGTAAGCCAACTAATATTTCCAGGTGTGCTACTGAAGTTGAGGGCAATAAATACACGTATATTTCATAACTGTTGGAATGAGGATTTTATACAGTTATGGTAAAAGAGGATTATGATACAGTATGTACCCGTTTAAATTTTAATGGTTTTTGTGTACTAAAAACTGGGCTTAATGTCATCACCCTGGAAAAATTAGATCTAGATTTTCTGTCAACACAAGGATGAGGACTGCAGTGAGCAATATTATGATATTTATAGTTCATCTGAGCATCGCATTTTGAGTTGCTTACCTATGGATATTTGCTGTTACCTTTTGTGTTAGTCTGTGTCTGATATGCTTTCCTCTAAAAACAAAATGAATAGGAAATGTTTTTTATGGTGTTAAGTGCTTGACAGACAATGGAGCAACCAGTAAATGGGCTGATTTTTCTAAAAAATATAGTCCCCATCTTCTGTTTCATTTTCCCTTCCGTTTGTTCAACACGGATGAATTAAAAGAGAAAAAAATCATCCTGCAGCCGAGAGGAAGCATCAGTCTGCGAAATTTGAGAATTGATTGGTTCTAGTGTGCTGTAAGTGGGAGGATTTTTTTGTAACAGGAAGTGATTTGCAGTGTTCAGTGAGCCTTTTGTTGAGAAGGATCTTCTCAGATCAGTGAGTCATGCTTTTGCTGTGAGCCGGCAGTCATTGGAGAGAGGCTGGCCATCTCCATCGCTGGACTCATCTCTCACTTCCTGTGGACCACGACAGCAAATTCGAGCACTCTGTCACACCGTGGAAATGCTTTTTTAAACCTCCTTACTCTTACATCCTCTGTTTCCATGGATTGTTTGTTTTGCATTTTATATCCTGCCACTGAACTGCAAAGCTGGATTTCAACATCAACAACCTAAACAACAGCCAAGCCACCACAGCCATCAACACAAATAAGTAAAGGGGAGAAATTAAGGTACTATCTACATTCGTGTAGTCTTGTCATCTTTGTACCGCATTTGCTATGTTAAAGGAGGAAATAATTAGCCGGGCATTGCATCTGCCAGTGCATCTGTAGGCAGGCAGATAGAAGGGCATGCTTCACCGTACCAAATACAACCGCTTCAGGAATGAGTCTGTGACGTCTGTCGATGAGCTTCTCCAAGGCCTCTCCATGAACGCTAAGCTCTCGGCCACACCGGCTTCCTCTGGCGAGCCTCCCTACACCCCACCGGCTGAGGGGCTCCCCGCCGACCCAGAAGATGGTGGCACCACCCTTTGCACGCTCATCAACAAGGTGTCCAACTTAAAATTTGCCAACTCTGGTGGCCTCCTAGGCATCAAGAGCTTGCCCTCAGCTGTCAAAGACCTGGCCGTGTCCAAGTTACAAGGAGGAGGAGGAGGAGGAGGAGGAGTAGGAGGTTCAGGTAACCCAGGCCCCTTCGCTCAATCAACTGCCACAGGCGCAGTCTCCTGTGGCTCAGCCTCCACTGGAGTACCGTGCTCCCAGCAGGACTCAGCCACTATGAGTGCAGGCAAGAAGGGGAGGATGGAGGACATTCAGCAGGGTGGTGCGGAGGACTGGAACCCCAGTGCTGCTGGGGGGCTTGTAAGCAAGCCCTCCAAAGGATGGCTTCACTCAAGCGAGAAGATTTCTGGACCTGGAGTGACGTATATTGTAAAGGTAAGTCTTTTTTTTCTCTTCCCTTCTATTGTCGACCTCTCTACTTCGCCTCTTTCTCTCTCTCTCTCTCTCTCTCTCTCTCTCTCTCTCCCACACCTATTTCTAGAACGGTTGTTCTGAGGGAGAAAATGATCGGTGGGCTGAAGACGTTTGCTGGTTTAGTCATGCTTTAACCCCTGTGTGTTGGCAAAGGCAACGGGTAGTGATGATGCGAGGGACAAGAGTAGAAAACAGTCATTTAATAATTCAGACGATAGAGAAGGTCATTGTGGAGGCAGAGGCAAAAGCACAAGCAGAGAAACAACATCTTTGAAGGGAAAACAAAAGCCCTTCTGGCTGGCAAATACATGATAGCCTTCTGCTAAATGAGTTATGTCCCTCTCGTGTCATGATATGAATGGGGAATTAAGTGCCCCTTGTAATATTTGTGGCAACATAAAAGTCATAGGAGCTTTTCCAGTTCTTTTTTAAGCCTCTTCGGCCCTGGTACCTGTGTGCATTATGGATGCAGGGAAATGGTTGTTAGGTTTGTACAGTACACAGTGCTCAGCTATCTCTGCTGAGGCTGGCTGAGAGCAGCATCTCCGTTAGCACTGGCAGTTTTTTTTTTTAAACTTAAGATGAAATAAAGTGAGGCAAAGGTCTGTTTGTTGTTACACAGCTAATCAGCACTGCCCATGCAAAAACATTACCTGCACTGGAAAACACACACATGTGCAATGTTAATTAATAGTGACAGCAAAACACGTATATCTGTATGGCGTAAGATGTTTAATTTACTTTGTAATTTGACTTACGCGGAATTGTGTGTGTGTAAGAAACACAAAACATAAATTAATTCGGTTTGTGGACACATACATCAGTTTGAAGAAGGATGGGGATGGCTTTAAGGATGGTGATGTTTTTTTCTGTTGTTACACAGTGCATTGCCATGACAGCACTTCACTTTAGCATGATTTAGGCATAATTTACAATTATTGTAGTTCTAACTACGTACGAGGCAGTCTGCCAGTACCACCGCCATCACACCACTGCTGTTCAGAGACCGGAAAAGAGTAGCTTTGACACGCTCAGTCAATATAGCTTTGGGGTCAATTCCCGTTTCTCTCGCTCATCAAATTCTGTTCCATTTATGTTTTTCCAGCATCTGTCTATCCACCTTTCCATCACCATTTCTGAATGATACTCCACTCCCATCTTCTCCTCAGATTCTTTGCTTTTTTTTGCATGTTGTAACATAATTTTGCTCCCATATTTTAACTTAACCTTTGTTTTACCCTCTTCCACCCATTCACTGTCCTGCTACTGCTGTAACAGTGAATTCGACATGCAGTGTTGCTCATGGCACTTTTAATTAGCCTCATGTGCATGGCCATACACAGCATGCTCCATTAGGCTAAAAGGACAATGATTGACATTGACAGTGTTTCCTCTGACACACATTCCCTCAACACACAGGCTCTTAGGATTTCGAGTTTCTACATCCCTATAGAAAGGTATATTTTTAATAGGAGGCAACTGCATTTCTATAGGTATCTATCGAATTTCAAACTATCATTTAGAGTTGATATCAAGTTTCTGGAATGTTTGTGCACCTTGCACCTTCTGGCATTTGTGCACCTTTATTTTAAGTACAAATGGCAAATGGCTAACCCTATAAAAATAACAACTAAAACATGCATCCAATGTTTAACACACTTTAATCCAATATATCATAGTATAGTTTAGGCTTGGGTAAAATGGGTGACTGAAGTAGACTCAAAAACATAAAATGTCGCTCTAAGCACATACTGAAAATAGGACAACACTTATAAAATGCACTATATTTTGCATTTCTATACATCTGATGGTGTACCTTAAAGAGGTTTTACAGACTGTTTTCTATTATGATGCTAACCTCCAGTGCTCATAGAAACCAGTATAAACTATTCCACTGGGCTCCAGCTAAGCTAAGGGCACAGTTAATGAGTGGCAATGTGAACTACATTGACTTGTGACTTTACATGTGACTTTATCTCTTTATTGAGCTTACATCAGGAACACTGAGTTCACACAGCAGTAATGCATTGTAAAATCAGACGATAAATCAGACTTACCAAACAAAGTAACAAGATGAGTCATAGCATCCATTACCTCAGCAAAGGCCTATATGATCATCTGTGCAGTTTTTCACAACTTCATACCTATAACGCTTTATTAAATAACTCCAGTTTCCCTCTAACCGTTAAACCTTTTTATGATACACATTTTTGTAGTCCCATTTAAAATGAGGAGCACATTCTCTGACATTGCCAAAACCATAGCTGGCAAAATGGGTTTAACAAAAATGTAGTCTAATAAACTTTTTTAACGACTAGGTCTAGGTTATAGCAAAACATATGTGGCAGTTGTAAGAACTTAAGTGTATGAATATGAAGGCCAAGGCCTCATTATGACTACCAAATGAATGGCTTGCTAGTCATGAAAGTTTATTTCCCTTTTGGTAAGGTGTGCTTAAAGAGCACACAGTCAGCCTACAGGATTAAATACCACAAATAAAGCAGACTGGGGCATTGCATAAGTATAAAATGCAGCTGATGATATAGACTGTTACAAAGGAAAACATTAGATTACTTAACCTTTAGCAGCTACCCATTAAAAAACTAGCATTAACTCATTCAATGTGTATTATATTGCCTGAGGAACCAAAAATGATTAATTAAACTTGGTCAGACAACAAGTAAATCAAGCATTTAGTTCAGTATGAAATCCAATTATGAACAAAAGTGAAAATGACTAAAATATCATGAAAAAATTATAATAATATTACAGTACTTCATTCTACAGGTAGAACTGAGGCCATTTTAAGTGTGGTACACAAATGTAGGAAGGTGAAATGCAGGCCAGGACTACAGCAGGCCCGCAGACACAAAGGATGAGTCATCATGCTCAGGTGATTCAAAAAGGTTGGTTCAGCTTCAGGTTAAAGGTAAAGCGAAGGTAATTGGCTGGCTAACGCCATATGTATGACAGCTACACGTGATAGTGTCAAGCAAGAATTGAGTGCCCATTTTGGTTTTGTAGAATTGTCTACATTAAAATAGCCAAGTAAAAAAGGTGTAATGTCTGTATATCACATGGAGCTCCTTAACATGGAGGATTAAGTCACTGCCATTAACTTGTTAGATGAAAGAAATTAGCCTACAAGTTCAAGTGTTTTTGTAAACGTAAATATAGCAAGTCTGTGTACCCACCTACAGTATTCAGCATTGTGTGTGTTTCACTGAAGGCATTGCATGATCAGTGTAAACAGCTAAAAATACAATGTTATGGCAGCGTTTCTAAATTGCATTGATAGTGTGTTAAACATTTGGGTAACACTTTATTTTGTCCACCCACAGAGACTTTACAGATAGTTTGTTGAAATTTTGTTTAATTTTGTTTATTGCTTACTGACTGCTCACTTTAATCAAACCCAAACCCTTACCCTATAATAACCTTGACAAGACAGACAAAATGCTTTACTAATAGTCTCACCATCTGTAGATAGTCTATTGAACTATGTACAGGACTATCAAAATAAAGTGTCTCACTTTATTCACTGTTGCAACTAAATGTTCAATTTTAGTTTAGTGATTACCGTTTAGCACAGAATATGGTGTCCTCCACATTCAAACACTTATATTTCTCACTGGCATGGACATCATGGACATTGAACAAGATTGCATTTAATCTAAAATAATACTAGTTTCATATCAGATAACACAATATTAGCCAAGGTTTACATTGTCATATAAAAGTTGATGCTGGGAGATGGGAACCTCATACACTCATGTGTTTTTGATATTTTACCCACTCTTTTCCCAAGTGTTATGTCTTGTTTCTGTATGCAAACAAATTGAAAAATCAATGGCCTTCAATGATATTTACACAGTATAATGTTAAAATGCAGTGTCTGCCTGTGTTCAGTAAACTTGGGTTTATATAGGTCTGTAAAAAAGGGACTATATGGAGATAGATGTGAAACAGGAAAAAATTAGCCTATTTCCCAAAAAACTGAAGGGTTTTTCACTGCAGCGACTCATTGGTAAACTGGGACTTTTTTATTTTGTTGAGTTATTTTGTGTTTAGTTGAGGGCGTAGCTCCATGTGCAATCATCTAATGACTCCCATGCTGTCACTGTTGAATTATGCTTAAGTCTTAAGACATGTGTCTGTGTAATTCATACAACAGCAACAAACGTTGTGTTGGCAGTTAATGGAGCTGATTTTGACATTTTTTCATCATAGACCAAAACGCAGTCCATATCAGTTATATATATCAAGTAATTGATTTATTTCAATGTTACGATTTCTTTGTCTTTTTACATTTTGTTATGTAACTTTGGACCTCAAGGTGATGGATCCTCCCTGACATTGCTGTTGCTGTCCTTTAATGTCTTTAGTGTATTGTGCAGCTTTTGTGTATATACACAGTATGCAAAGCCTGAAGGTCATGCTAAAAGAAATAAGCATTCCACAGAAGCCATTTCTCTCACTTTCTTTAAGACGGCATGTTGCAATTTTCGGCCATTTTTCGCAATTCCCCATTAAGTACAATTTGTACTTCTTTGCACACCAGCTTAGCCATATTTACTTAGCAGCTATGGTGGTAAATGCCTGTAATTTGGGGGATTACATGATTATTTTTGTTTCAGTATTATTGTTTTTCCTACCAACAGCACTCTGTGACCTTGAACAACCGCGCTGTGGATTGATTCACACTGAACCTCTCCTTTAAGTGAATATGAGATGATAGGAGGTTTCAAAGTGGTCAAAATGTAGGCCGGAAGTTTCTGTGCTCAGACGCTGGAGGTTTGTAAGTTCAAGGTGCCGAGGCACTGCCCTTGCTATATGACTATATGCTATATGAGTTTTGGCTATATTTTTATAAACCTATACTCATGACGTAAACATGATTTTAAGAACAAACTGATTTTGATATCACTGTCAATTAATTGTAAATCAATTATTAAATTGTATTAAAGGATTTAAAACTTAAACATAATAAAAGTTATACAGAAATTTTGCTAACATAACCAACTGTCCATTTGCAACTGATAAACACATGCTTCCAAACTAGCATATATGTATAGGAATATTTGGAATGTGTTTTGGTGATGTTTCAGTGTGTGGACACCAGTGGAAACCCTTTTGCTATACCATCACATTGAGACTCTGCTACTGAGAAGAACCTTTAGTGTAAATCAAATGGAAAATTAGGAAGTTCATGCACACTACATTTTTCAAAAGGCTGAAGAAGAGTATTACTTTGGTGTAGTTCAATCTATCCATACCAATCTACCATGATGTGTTCAAGTCTGTTGTGCTGAATAGCAGAGGAGAAAAAAACTATAAGATCGATAACATTAAATGCTACTTCCGTTGCTAAGCTGCATACATGTGTTTGTGTTGACTGTGTTGATGAAAATGGTGAGAGAGTGAAATTCCTGAGCTTGAATTTTCCCAGAACAAATTGTTCTCTGCCAGTGGTATTAGTCAGAGGTGATGCTGCATGTGGGTGTATATTTCACCACATGAGATCAAGATGCAACCAGATTAAGAGATAAAGGCTACTGAGAGTTGGATGTTGTTGTGAGTAAATCTCAGGTGAAACAGGTACACAACTATAGCCGCTGAAGCAATGCCTCTCATTCCCTTGCGATTTTAGGCTTTGAGGCTTTTGAGCTGTATTTTGGACAAAATGGGTACAGAATGAGAGGGATTGTATACTCCACACAATGTCATTTTTGTACTATATTGGAATAGATCATTTGTATGTAACCTGAATATAAAATATGGGTTACACTGTTACAGTGTATTTACATCATAAGGTACAATGTAAAAAGAAGTTTACTTGTTTTTACATTTAGATACACTGTAAAATGAACCATAAAATAAAATGTCACCTATGGCCCAAAAATACAGCCAGTGGACCAATTTCATAAATAACAATTCAATCACATATCACCTAAGATATAAACACAACAGCTGAAGTAAAACGAAGCATCCGTAGCCATTCCAGTTCAGAACGAATGGAATTTAGTAATACGTTTAATGACCTCTTTATATATTTTTTATTAGTGTCTGCAGTTTAAAATGCTCGTGGTTGTGTTTTTTTTAATGGTTTTACATTTTAGACGTGTTTTATTTACTTCCAGAGTGGTGTTCAGATAAATGTATTAATCCTGAATGTCAGCTTTCCAACAAGAATATTTCTTACTCTTTATCATTTTTATCTTTCAAGAGATAAGCATTTCAAAAATGTTGGCCCACACTGTGTGTGTGTGTGTGTGTGTGTGTGTGTGTGTGTATATATATATACAATTGTTCACAATTCCTGATTTGTTGACAAAACTTGTTATCTAAATTGAAAATATTTTTTCATATGCCGAATATTTCTGTGAACCTCTCATCAAAAAACCCTCCACAGAATCCTTAATAATACTTCAATGAAAACACACATCCTAAAATGTTTCTGTGTGATCGGCATTGCTTCCTGGGATGTGCAAGCATGTGCATTGTTGCTTCACTTTATGTTAGAATTTAGGTACTAATAATTAAGTGGCCTGAAGTTCATTGAAGATGGGTCCTAAGTTAGCACCTACTATACCACCAAGTAAATTGTCAAGTGAAAAGGGGCTTATAAAAAATGTATCAAACAAAAAAAAATTAGACTTGTGTGCCACACTACTGAAGCCCCATTTTAGAGTTTTTTCTTGGCTATTGAAAAGATGACCCATTTTTCTCTTTTTGTTTTCAGTATTTAGGTTGTATAGAAGTCCTACGCTCCATGAGATCCTTGGATTTCAACACGAGATCACAAATAACAAGGTGAGTGGCTGTTCTCTGTGCAGACAGAAGATCACACTGTCACGTGTTTTTGTGTTGTGCTGCAGAGGAGATGGTTGGTTAGGCTATCGAGTGCTGAATGCTATGTGGGCTGCTAATGTCCCGAGCTCCAAGCAATGTCAGATGTGTTGGCTGTGGTGTGTCATGTCCACTTTTCCGCTTGACATCCCGGAGTCGACTCGGCAGCCATGGCTGTGGCACAGCGACAGCGTCATTCAGCACTGCTGTCCCTTGATGACAGAGCGATGTCATTGTCAATAAACACTATAAATAGAATACCTTTACCACAGATTCGTGCAGGTATTACTTCCATTTGTTTAGTTTCACAGTATGTATCTGACCTGTAACCTAGTCTTGATCAGATCAACCTTAGTCATGATTTTTATGCCGTTTTTAATACAATATAATGCTTCAGTGCATTACTCATGAGAAGCATGCTCCTTCTCTTTAAGATAATCAGTGTCCAGTTTTAAAGCCTCCATCAACAGTGCTATGGTGCTATGGAATGGTATAGTTATAGTACTGTGGTACTTCGTATGCTATCAAAAGACATCAAGCTGATTTCTTGTTTTTGCTTACTTTTTTGCCTCTCCCCCCTCTCATTTTGCTCCCTGTCAATCACCCCCCCTCCCTCCACACACACCGTACCAGGGAGGCCATCAGCCTGGTGTGTGAAGCTGTTCCAGGTGCCAAAGGAGCACTCCGTAAGAGAAAGGTACGCCATTCTCAACATGGATGAACAACACTTCGGCAGAATAAAGAAATTGGCGTTAGGGCAGGGGGGTGATAAAAAAAAAAAAAAACAATACATGGCGCACAAACTGTAGAATGAGATGATGAACGGTAGAATGGTTGTGGACAGAGAGAAAGAGGGAAGAAGAAGGCAGCAAGAGGCAGTGTGCAGAGAAGAGGTGTGTGTGAGAGAAAAGAGAGAGAGAGAGAGTGGGGGGGATGGCGTGGTACAGCATGCGTAGGCGTGCACACAGCCAACAGCGCGCACTGCGTGCCTGGTGACTCATGTAGTGCAGAGCGCCACTAATCAGGAGGCAGAGCTGCAAACCCTGATCCTGTGTGTGTGTGTGTCTGTGTGTCTGTGTGTGTGTGTTTGTGTCTGTGTGTTTGTGTGTGTGTGTGTGTGTGTGTGTGTGTGTGTGTGTGTGTGTGTGTGTGTAAATTTGCATGTGGGTTTACATGTCTCATTTTGTTGCTAGAGGGCACTATTGTGTTTATAGGATGTATAAGCCTTTTTGTCCAGGATAACAAGATCTGATTATTTTATGGATATTATTATTACTGCTTGTAATTGTTTTTATTGCTGTTTTTGCTGTTGCTGGTGGTGTTATTAAGGGGTGCCTTGTGGTGATTTGTTTTAAATAAGATGTAACCTCACCTTTTCAGCCTCCTTCTAAAGCCTTGTCCAGCATCTTGGGCAAAAGTAATCTGCAGTTTGCTGGGATGAGTATCAACCTGAACATCTCTACCAGCAGTCTGAACTTAATGACACCAGATTCCAAACAGGTGTGTAATAAATTTCACTTAGTTGACCAGCTTGAATCATTTGGCCACATCTAAAATGTTCATTTGGTCACTATACGGTGCACTATGTAAGGAACAAAACAATGTAACACACACCCTATATAGGCCACTATGTAGTAAAAAAGTGACCATTTCAGACATGGCCCAGGAGTCTTGACAGGGTCTATTTTAATAACGTATTTGTTTGTTGTGATTACAGATAATTGCTAATCATCATATGCAGTCCATTTCCTTTGCATCTGGCGGAGATCCAGTAAGATATTAAAAATTATATTCCATGAGTGTCAGTCCACTAGATAAATGACCAATGACGGTCTAACTGGATTCAGAAGCTACAGTCTAGTATGACATATTCTAAATCACCTGGTTCTACCTGTGTGATTTATAATACAGGTGATTGCAATAATTAATCATTCTACCTCGCTGAAGAGTTGTGCTAATTAGAATCAGCTGATTTATTGAATGGCTGGAGCGAACACTACTAGATTATAGCTTCTGAAGTCAGTTTGCTCACCTCTGTAAATGACAAAGTCCTCTATTGTAAGCACATACATTTATTTCGGCCTGTTAATCACAAAGTGCTTCTGATCTTTGTTTGCAGGATACAACTGATTATGTTGCATATGTAGCAAAAGACCCAGTTAACCGCAGGGGTAAGTTGTGGTTTATGTCTATAAGATAATTATTAGTGATGATGAAACTTTAGCCAGCTTTAAGCCTTAGTTTCACAACAGTTTGCCCATGTTGAGTGTGGCGTGCACTGCAGTCACATTACCTGTTGATTTTCTTTTCACTCCAGGGAATGTAAAGCTACCCATATGGAAAATGTATAATGTATGCAGATATTTTCTTTTTTTTGGATTTCATATCTATACAACAGGTTCTTTAATCCTCTTGCTCCCCCATTATATACTTGTTTTTGCAGCATGCCACATTCTGGAATGTTCTGACGGTCTGGCCCAGGATGTTATTAGCACCATTGGGCAAGCCTTTGACCTGCGCTTCCAGCTGTACCTGCAGTGCCCCTCCAGCAAGCTGTCCTCAATGCATGACAGGTGAAGCCTGCCAGTTTGCCTGCCTGTCTGTTGTCTTGTTGTCCACTGTCATATGAACACACACACACACAACCACATCCACACACCCACACCCACAACCACATCCACACACCAACATCCAAACAAATCAACAATCTGGCTTCAGAAAAGTAAAAGTCTTGCCACATATGTGTTCCAGCCAGGTAGAGGAGCTAGTTCATGAAATCACCTATGTTAAGACCACAGGAATAAGGAATGCATGGCTAGACTTTTACTCTCTTGAGCTGGGATGTCCACCTCTGCCACCAGCACTCAAACACACACACACACAGACACACACACACAAACAGACATGGCATCAGTGTGTGTGTTGTGAAATAGGCATTTCTTTGGATGACAGATATTGATATTGATATTCCCTTTCAATCTTGACTGTTTTCCTGGCAGGGTGCTGAGCATGGAGGAGTCTCCATGGACGGAGGAGGATGAGGATGGTCACGATCATCCCTACTATAACAACATCCCTGGGAAGATGCCTCCCCCAGGTGGATTCATCGATGCCAGACTCAACAGTCAGACAGCTGCTGGAGCCGAGGGTGGACAGGTTGTGTTCATGTTAAAACAATAGTTCAGCATCTTTTACAAAGGAGGCTAAAGAGTCCCTAAACTATTTTTACTTGTGAACTATCCATATTTACCAGTAAAGTAGCGAGAGCTTTCTTTTGCCAACAATGTTGCATCTGAAACCCCAGCAGGCACCGACTAATAGTCAATGTTGACCACTTGACAGTTACAGTAGTAGCTTCCACATAGCCAAACTAGCTGCAGGTACAATTTCGATGTACTACAACACCACCATTGTGCCTGTCCTCTGACCAGGATGGTTTGCCTTTGCCCATTTTCACCCGACTTTTTGGTTTCTACCTCTACTGTTCTCAGTCTCCAGGTGACTTGTGGGATAGCTAAGTGTGGTTTGCTTGCACACTGCAAAATACGTGGCTATAGCAAGCCATCTGTGTACCTTTGGCCTAGCCCACTTGTGTATTTAAATGTACTATGTCATGGCCTCTTATTTTTGCCTGTGATGTAGCAGGCTGGTGAGATTATCTAAACAGACATTATGTGTAGCTTTTGCCACTGGTCTTTAAAAAGTCATATAACTTGAGAAGCTTTCAAGTGCAATTGTCTTTGGACTGCATTGTCAGTGAGTTGCATCTTTGCATCATGACATGGGTTGCTGTCAACTTGTCAACTCATCAACAAAGAGGTCAACGTATCCTGTAGGTGTGCTACTGAACATACATACCTTATTGAATTCACATACAGCAAAATCATAAGTTATTTGGTGTGTCCTTTGTTTCAGGGTCCAGTAGATCAGACGTACTACCAGGGCAGACCCATGCTCATCCAACAAGGTCTTTACCACTTTTCATTCTATGACAATAAAAACTGTGAAGTGACATCATTAGAATCGTGACCTGTGGCTCTATAAAATCTCTATGAGAATTATTGTAGGACTTTTGAATAATTTGTGCTGTCAAACTCTATAGCTGGTGGAGGAATCTGAGATGTTGACAGTTTTGTTATATTTTCATGCTTGGTGTTTGTAACAATCATTGCCAAGAGGTGAACTATGATTCTAAATGGGAGCTAAGCAAGGCTATGAGGTGTAATTGAGTAAAAGCAAGAGGTCTTAGTCTGAGTTACCTTCCATTTAGCATAATAAATTACACAGTAAGTTTCACCTATGTTTTTATATGATGTTACTTCACAGCTCTGTTGAGTAAAGCATTGTACCTGATTTCCTGGTGCAAGTCTGGCTAACATGTCCTGCTTCATTCTCTGCTGCAGGCTCGAGTGACGTGTATAGTATGCCTGAGGGGAAAAGTTCAGTACCAAAAACAGGGGAGGCCCCCACCTACGTGAACACGCAGCACATAGATGCCCAAGTCCTGGCCGCTCTTCAGGTGGAGTCGGACCCCTTGCCAGAGGGGGGCACTGGTCCTGGAGCGGCTAACAAAGACAGCCCACAGAAGGACATGTTTGACATGAGTAAGAGCTCACAATCAAAGATGGGGGATATGCCAAAATATTTAATGATAGTTCATGTCTGTGGGAGCAAAGTGGGAAGCAGGAATGAGCATACAAATCATCAGACAGGTTCAGTTAGGTCATTAGTAAAATCACCTGTGTCAGTGCACAGAAGGAATACATGGCAGGGATTTTGGCTTTCTGAAGTCGGGATCTCCACCTCTGTAGGTGTGGCAGGCAGGGATTAAAATTAACGACGTCCCGTCGTCCCGGGGACGTATGAAATTGTCATTGGGACGATCAACTATCTCACTCGGGACGACGTCGGGACGATGGAAACTTTGAGGGTTTTTTTAAGCCTTTAGTAGGCCTAAAACGTCTCAGGCACCATCAACTAAAATGTTAAAATATAACGTTACGAACGCTATTCTTATTTTCATTCAGGTGTTTGTATAGTAATCGCTTCCCAGCGCTACTCTGACGCTGCGAGAGAGGACACGAGTCACATTAAATAAAAAACGCAGTTTGTTCCTCCATACGGACTTCCTAACACAGCTGAACGCACAACATGTACGCGAATGCGTCAAACTCCTGGAACACCATCTTTGTATGCCGCCAGAAAGTTTGTTTATTGTCTTTATTTAGTAGGAACAGTGCAGCCCATAGAAGACGTGCCAGAGTATTACGTTTTTGTTTAGACCACCTTATTGTTTAAGTGGGTAATAATATCAGGTGAAAGGAGGAGGCTATGTAAATAAATGTGCACTAACTGACTTGTAAGATTTTCTTTAGCCACTGTTTTGCGATGTGGGATAACCGGAATGAGAGGTGAAAAGTTCAGTCTCCTGTCGTCTGTATGCACTGTAGGCATATGTGTGCAGTGCTGTAGTTTGCTGTTGCATATCTTACCTACGTAGCAGCTTTGTTGTGGGCAATGTTTTACTCGTGGTATGTTCATTATTGTAGTTATGTCGTTAGTCGCGTTATGTCCAACATTGTAGCAGCTAGCATTGTAAAGCCTGGGTCGTCATGGCTGGGTCGGCACGGTTTGACCGATATCTTTGGCATTTTTTGCCCGAACAACACAAAACTTGGCACAGCACACACTGGTAACATTATGATGACGCCCTCCAAATTTGAGATCAAGCGGACGAGTGGTTCGAGAGTTATGCGTGGAACAGACGTTCCTTGCATTAAAAGATAATAGAAAGATAGAAGTTGATTACAGCGGCACCCACCTAGCGTAGCGGAAAGGGCCAGGAAGATACAGACATAAAGGGGCAGACATATACATCTTTCCTGAAGCCTGGTATTTTGCTCTTGATGATGCCGATTTTATGATATATTTGATTATTTTTGGGGGGGACAGGGGGTCTTTGAGTCCCGTTGGCCAGGGCCTAGGAATGTATTAATCCGGCTCTGTCCATAACTCGGCTCTTTTTTTGTAACAACGTCTAGGCTATAACGCCAGTTTAGCTGTTTTAAAGAGACGAGCTGCGAGTTTTTTTTTTTGTTTTTTTTTTTGGGACGATTCGGGACGATTCACAATGATTTTCGGGACGATTCCGGGACGATGGTGAAAAAAGTTAATTTTAATCCCTGGTGGCAGGACCCTTTTTTATGGCCATTCTGTGTAAAAGAAGTTATATTTCAGTAGATATGTGCCTGGTAATACAAATGACATAACAAGGCCTTTAAAAAGGCCTTTTATTCTTTGTAATTGTATTGCCATATAAGGACAACACTCTGTTGAGAGGCGGTGATGAATATTTCTTGTATAGTAACTTGTATAGTTGAGTTTTAAGCTCAACTCAATTTTTTTTCTTCTGTTGGGACAGCTTGGTTAAGGTGGGAGGAATGTGTTGTGAAGGTGGCCGCCTTAACGATAAAGCACTGGGAGAAACACTGTAGTTCTACTTGCTAATCATATCAACTGTAAAATTCCACCTGCACATTTTTACTTTCTGCAGAGCCATTTGAGGATGCTATTCTGACACAGTCCCAGGCACCAGGGCTCCATAAAGCAGCCTCAGTGGACAACTCGAGCCCCTTGTTGGTGCGGGCGGTGGCCTTCCGCGCCCAGGAGGAGCTGGAGGGGCAGCCCTGGTACCACCACGAGATGAACCGCAGGGACGCGGAGAAGCTGCTGAAGGAAGACGGGGACTTTCTGGTGCGGAAGAGCACCACCAACCCCGGCTCCTACGTCCTCACAGGGATGCACAATGGACTGGCCAAACACCTGCTGCTGGTGGACCCCGAGGGCACGGTGAGGAACATGAATGCATGGGCGAATCCAACATGTTCACTTGCTCACCATATAGTGCACTATGTAGGGGACCAAACCATATGTATGTACTGTATGTAGTATGTACAGTGGTGCACAGTATAGTGCAGGGAACAGAACAATGAAAGTCACACCCAGTGCACTATGTAGGCAACAAAATAATGTAACTCAGATCCTACATTGTGCACATCAAAGAGAACAAAACAATGTAACTCACACGCTACGTAGTGCACTGTACTGTGAACGAGTGAATATTTTGGACATAGCCAGTGTGTACAGTGATGAGCAACCTGACTTTAGAAGCTACAATACAACTGTATATATTCCCCTTACCTGGTTCTGTCATAGATTTGACTAATTGGCTCCTCCACCTGCCTTAAGAGTTGTGCTGATTAACACTGGATTGTAGCTTCTGAAGCCAGGTTGCCCATCACTGTGAATGTGTGTGTGTCTGCATAATGCAAAAAGGATACATCCTGATTGTATGCTCAAACACTATATTTAAACTGTTTGTGACTGGTTAAAAAATCCATTATGAAATGAGTCATTTGAAAAAATAAAATAAAATAATTTCTCTTTAAAGGTACGAACGAAAGATCACATATTTGAGAGCATCAGCCACTTGATTGGCCATCACCGTGACAACAGTCTGCCCATTGTTTCCGCTGGAAGTGAACTGTGTCTGAAGCAACCAGTGATTAGGAAATAGTGACACCCCACCATACAAAAAAAACAAAAACAAAAACAAAAAAAAACTTGTGGGTCACTCACCCAAACTTGAAACTTGAAGCTACAGAACAGAGAATCTACTGTTGTCAGAGATTAAGTACTGGTAGATGACCCTGACTTGGTCAGTGAAATGGTCATTGGGTCATCTGGCAGACAACCCTGGACGATTTAAAGAGGATTTGTTGATAAAATGACATGATTTATAGAACTGTTATTATTTTGTTGTGATTGAAATTATATATTTTTTGAGAAGACATAGGTGCATTTGGACATACCTGTTGATTTGGAGTTTTAACGCAAAAAGGGACAACTGTT
Organism: Setipinna tenuifilis; assembly: GCA_030347295.1. Taxonomy (NCBI): domain Eukaryota; kingdom Metazoa; phylum Chordata; class Actinopteri; order Clupeiformes; family Engraulidae; genus Setipinna; species Setipinna tenuifilis. The sequence goes on from CM059273.1 coordinate 27,592,844, forward strand.
AATACTTTAGATGAAGAGGAAATTGACCTCAAGGAGGGATTGAAAAAAAAAGTATTTTAGAATAATCTAAAAAAAAGTTTTAGTTTTGTCTATCAAGCACAACACGATTTACACCATTGTTGGTATGAGTTAGGGCAGAAAAAGTAAAAAAACGAAAAAATACTGTTTGTATCTAAATATTTTAGGATTTGTCCTTAATTGCAGCTAATGTGACAAACTCATTTGGTAGCGTATCAAATCACTGTTGATTCTGCTTTTATGGAAAAGATGTGCAACGTGTTTGCTTTACAGTAGTTACAAAGTGTCAGGCACATGCTCACTTGCTCTGCACAGATGAAAACACACACATCACATACACACAGACACACACTTTCTCACACACTCACACAAACACACACATACACACACGCACACAGCTTTAAGAAAACATTTTTCTATTGAAGTGCACACGTCACCGCACTCGCATGACTTGAAAACTTTAACTGTTCTTGTGGTCATTGTTGGTAGACCTTGAACCCCTGAAGAGGTGCTTGTGTATGCTCACAATGTAAAATATTTAATGCTTTTCAGAATATTTATGAATTTGGTTCCTTCTTTAAAAATGTAAAAGATGTGTAGTACAATTAGTTCAGGGCTTAATTTATAAATATGGATATTTATATCAGTTATAGCTTTCATGGCTTTATTGTGGGCTTAAAAACAAGACACACATTATTATTATTACTATTATTATTATTACTGCTATTTCTATTGTTATTTATTTCAGATTAAAAATATTATTAACAATAGCACAATCAACACTTAGATTGTCTGTGTGAACAGTGAAAAAAGGTGAGTCACTTGTGTGGTCTTGCGCAATCACAGTGCCATTGGGCTTAATTAAAAAAGTGTCTTGGTTTTCACAACATGCAGCCTTACTTCAAATGGAAAAAACTTAATTCTGTGGAAATGAAACGACAGCACCTTGATGCCGCACCTCTGATCACCCAGATAACTGATCATTTCTATCTGCAAGTTTAGCCTTTTTACTTCACCTGTAAGTTAGGCAGTTGTTTTTTTCTCCAGGACCAGGGGTGCAAACAGGAGGGGACAAGTCAGGACGATTCTAAGTTACCATTTTAATCTTTTAAGGGTGTACTTTTACACCCAGGTGAAGGGAATGTTGGGAAGATAAAAGTTCCTGAAAAATGTTGGCGTCCATAGAATTTAACAGGGAACTTTAGAAACTTACATTGTTGTGGAATGCATTCTTTTACAGAATGTTCAAAAATACCCTTAGAGGTTAACATTGTTATTAATATAAAGAGGGCCAAAATTGTATTCTTTCAAAGGGCCTAAACATTTCTAGTGGCGCCCCTGTCCAGGACACTAAATGTGTATTCCCTTACAATATGATGGTAATGTGCTTATACGGTTAAACATAAATAACCAATACACTCTGCAAATGCTATCTACTCTGTAATACAACGTTTGTCATCACAAAAGGTTTAAGGATCAAGGGATCAATAGAGATTTATGCAGCTTGTTGATATACAGTACTTTTATACTGTAACACTGTAGCAAATATGTAAGACAGACTGTCATGCTCTACTGTGCACACAGATATGGTTTATTCTTTACATTTAAATTGAATTGAAAAATGTAACTCACACAAGTACACATACACTGGGTATCTAAGAGAGTCTGCATACAACATTTTTTTTCAATAAGATGTATAATTTGTTGGCTTGCTGAAAGGTCATGTTTAAAGCAGGTTCAGTTCTCTTTTAAGAAGCACTTTCAGGAGTAATGAAGAACAATGTTAATTTCAGTCACTGCTTATGTACAGCCAGTGCTTCACTGATGCTAGCTCATGATGGGGGGAAAAACAAAACAAAAAACAAAATGATTGTGAAGTTTTAAACTGATGTGATTGGTCATATTTAGCTGATGAACTCTACTCCATTTTTTGTGTCCTTCATCCTTATCTATTTTTATCTCCAAAACATAAGATACAGACTTCACTACTGATTGGAATACAGACATTTCTATTATTTCTCAGATTTTGACATATATGCGACATATTGGGTATATTTGTCATCCTGTTCTGTAGACTTGTCGGCTATATAGTCCACAAAGAAGGAAACAACCAAAATTATATTCTTGTGTATGTTATTGAACACAAAGTATTTGTAAAGAGTGGCACTTACCACTCAAAACCTAACAATTAGGGTAGAAACAAGGTCAAGACGCATATATTTCAAGTCAAATTTAATTATTTAGAATTTAATCTACCTGACAAAAACTGTAAAATACTAATTCATTAATGTTATTGAGTATCAACGTATAATTTCCCCGTGAATTATTGTGCATCAGTTCCAAACTTTGGCATAGAAAGCAAGCTGGCAAAATTCATTATGAGCATTTATTTATTTATTTATGCATTTATTTATTTTGGCCAACAGACATTACCAGATTTATATTTAGGAGAATGTGCCTTTAATTTCTACCAGTGGAAGTTCCTCTTCAAAGTGCAATAGCCAAACCCAATTTAGGGGAATGCGCTAGGTTCTCTAATCACTGAGGTGACCATGACTGACGAAGTATTGCTGCTCTACAGACTATAGTTTCTTTCTTTGGTTTCATTTTCAATTCCCCCCTAGTGTGAATGGACTACAGTCCAGTGGATCATGGGAAGTTTGGACAGACGATCAAACACAAACAAACAAACAGAAAGTTAAGTCCAAACAATGTTTACATGTTTAATTTTCAGTTTTATGAGTTATCATCTTTCTGTATGACTGTTGGCAATAAAACTGTGAATGTGAGCTTCAGTTTGCTGTCATTCTTCTCAATATCTCACTTATAATGGTTACACCAGCAGGGTATAGTACAAAGGTGGTTAAGTAAAAAAATGGTTTAGTTAACCCAGAGGTAGTTGTTAACCTGTTAGTAAAACAGCTCAAAGCTCCATTTTCTTAACTGAAAAAAAAAATGGCAATAGGCTCTTCTGTCGGGTTTACGACTACCTCTTAGTGAAATGAACCAGGCTTGTCTTTTGTCGTATACCCCCAGTGCTAGTAGTAGTTATAGCAATAATAATAATAATAATAATAATAATAATAATAATAATAATAATAGCAATAATAATAACTTAAGCAACAGGTGGCACCATGATTTTGACAACATTCTAATTTTAACTCAAAGCAGATTAGTATTTCTCTACGAAACTTCCAACAAAACTTGCCATATCTGAAAATTTTAATTTATTTTCCTATTCAGGCAAATAGTATGCATGCTAAAAAAGTGAAAGACCTTGGCCTACACTTTACACAAGTAAGTTACAATGACATTATCATATAGAACCACAATTTACAGACAGATGCAATACCAGCTTTACAGACCCAAGAACTGAATGCTCTTGTGAATTGAAATGCATTAAACAGACACTTAATGTAAAAGACATTCTCAGGGATGGCTTTGCCAATGCAGTCTTTAAATGCATGTGCAATGTCCTTAACATTATCATAACATAGACAATGAGGTATGATAGTGTTGTGCATGAACTATTTCAAAGGAACTTCAAAAAGAATTGAACAAATAATTTTTTGATGAATTGTGTACTAACTTTAACACATTTATAACTAAAGAACCTTAGGTTGTTCAAACATGTTGAAACATTCTAAATCACTTTTTAAATACAGTAAGTGCAAGGTTCCTAGTTATAGCAAATAAAACATTTATACAAAATAATATCCACAACAGCTGGGAATGGCAATGATGGGCAGCTGATCCTTGAAGAAGATTTATTTGAAAGGTCGAATGTAGAAATACACCCTCGCTGTTTTTCTTCATGTTTAAAGGTTAAATAAACGGAACGTAGAGTTGTTCTCAATTGAAACTGAACACTAACGCGCATTCATTCATTTTTCTATATTAACTTTGAAGTAGTTGATGTGAACTTGCACAGCAGAGAGGTAGGCTACAATGCATGAGATCTCAGGGCACTAAGCACTCCTTCTAGCTGGAGTTTGTTCTTGAGACGTATGCCACACGATGACCTGCGGGTTTTCTTGATCATTGGGCTTGTGACTGCTGCTCGACTTGCTTCGACTCTGCTCCAACGCTGCTTTGGCGCTGCAAAGGCTGTCTTTAGTGACACAGCCACACACTATACCGAAAAAAGCGCGACGCATTTCCCTGCTCGCGAGCGTATATATAACAGGATTCATGGCCGAATTGACCACGGCCAAGGCGACAAAATACTCGGCTTTCAGCAGCACGGAACATTGGCGATGATCACACGCCACGTCTATGAGCAGCAGAACAAAGATAGGAGTCCAGCAGGCGATGAACACACCGACCACAATAATAACGGTGCGCAATAGCGCCATAGATCTCTCCGAATTGCTGTGCTTGGTGACTTTGCGACTGCTGGACTTTACCAGGATGTAGATACGGGTATACAACACTGATATTGCAAGCAACAGGGTAATAAAGATTGTAATGTAAAAGGCCAGATACGTCTTAGAAAAGAGCGGTAATATAGTGGAACAGTCTGGAAGGTTATCGAGACAGTTCCAACCAAGACTAGGTAACGTTCCCAGCAAAATGGCAATTAACCAGCAAGTGCCAATAAGGAGGAAAACTCTATAGTTTTTCTTGGCATCGTAGGGTCTCATCTTAATCATAGTTAGGTGTCTCTCGATTGCAATTGCTAGCAGACTGAAAACGGAAGCACCCAGAACAACAAACATGCTCCCCTCCCGCAAGAACCACATTGCGGGTGACAGATGAAGCGTCGCCTCTCCAGACAGTAACAAGTTCACTGTGTAGGCTACACCCGCCAGAAGGTCGCACAAGGCGAGATTTCCGATAAAGAAATACATTCTGTTATGGAATTTGTGATTTTTCCATATAGCCACCAAAACAACCACATTTTCAAAAACAATCACGCAGCAGATGAAGAGGAAAACGATAGTTTTAGGATCGGTTTGCCCGTCAGCTTCTCCTTGCGATTATCCAGTCTACCAGTGTAATTGTAATGTAAATATATATAATGGTTCATCTTTCTGGAATTAGACGGCAGGTGGCAGTGTGGTAACGCACAAACTCTGGGTAGAATGCGGGTCTTCTATGCGAAGAGGAAATGAAGAACCTGGCTGCTGTTTGGATTGTGTGGGTAGTGCGCCTTGGTAGTCATCACTTTTGCCAACAGCTGTGCGGACTGTTCCACCTTGAAAGAATAAAAGACAACTTTATAAAAACATCTTGTACATTAAAGACAAAGCCATAGGACGGTAAAATAGCCTACATTACACTATACTCCTGTATCCAACAAAAGGAGGGCGAAAGGGGTGTATTTGATTCACTGTTCATATTAATATCTTTAGTCAGAATCGAGAAGGTGCCTACTACTCAGAAGCTTAATAATGGTAAACAATACATGTCAGAGAATGCTGTCACCAAAATTGTTTAGGCGACTTTAAGCAAACTCAAGACAATGACCTGGATGGCATAGTGATTAGGACAACTTTTATTAAAACTGTTCCAAAAGTTTGATTGAGTATTTATTATAGACTGTTGAAATATTGAGGGAAATGTACTTCATATTAAAATTACGTATTCCAGCAGGGAAACAACTGTGCACAAGTTCGTTGAACACTTGGCAATCAGCAGACTATCGCTACAAAATTCTCCACGACTAACCAAATTGTAACCGTGCCTACTTTTCACAGAGTTTTTGACAAAACATTTCGAGAACTCACCTTTTAAGATGACAAACTGACTCAGTGCTTCTTATTTGATAAATCCATTCAGGAGCCTGCACCAGACAAACGAAATGCCTGTTTAAGGGCTCGTGCGCTCTCCTCGGGCGTTTGCATGTCCATGGGGCATTTGCTTCTTTCACGATTAACAGCTCTGTAACTCCCCTCCTGTTTCCGATACCAAGGTTAAGGGCGTTACAACCCTTTTTGGCAGAGGAGGGGCAGCTGACATAATGCGCAAAACTTTTTAGATAAACACAAAGAAAGGGAAATATGGATTTGTACGTCACGATGTATTTTTATGAGATAAATTGTCTTAATAATACCCAATCAGGTTACCCAGACTTCTGATTGACTTCTGATAGATTTAGTTCGCGTAAAATGGCAAGGACGTTATTCTATGTAAATAGTCTCTACGATCTGAGTGTAGTATCGCATTGTTATATGATCCTCAACACAGAAATGGGTATGTGCTTTTTTTGGTTGGGGGGGGCAAACCACAATCCATCACAGCCATAGGGTTTGCATCCCAGGCAGAATATTAGCTGACTGGGACATCTGCTGTTTTATTTCTCAAATCTGTGCAAAACCTGAGTAAGTTAGTTAAATTCTGGATGAAGACAGAAGCATCTGTGCTTTAATATTGACTTAAGCTGTAATTTGCTGAACTAATTTAACTTAAATTATGGTTTATGTTCTTACAGTTTCATCTTTTAATAACAGTAGGGGAAGAGGGGTTCAAGCCACCAGCCAGTACAGACATACGGTTTGCATTCCAGGCAGAACATTAGCTGATGAGGACATCTGCTGTTTTGTTTCCCAATGTGCAAAACCTAAGTAAGTTAGTTAAATTCTGCATGAGGAGAGAAGCATGTTAAGTGTCATGCGTGTGTTCCTAAGACAGAAAATCATATAACTTGGCCCAGCCATAAGCAGTCAGGGATTTACATGTGAGGTTCCAATACACTGTGGGAAGTGTGGCTTAGAATCAACTTAAAAATACTTAAAACCTTAAAGCTATTAAGGCAACATTCTGCATGGATCTTTTCAAGTTGATTTAACCTATACTAACTAGCATATATTCATTACACTTTAAAAACACAGCGCAAGCCAAACAGTCAAAAAGTTAAACCAACTAAAAACCTAGTGGACTGAACAGGACTTACACATAATGCATGCACAGGCACGGTTGCACACACACTGACGCTTTTCTATTTTGGCGGTCTGTCTCCTTATTCATTAACCTGTGTAACACTTTTTATTTATCTGTATAGTGATATGATGCTTTGCTGCTGGAATCCCCATTTCCCTTAAGAGACCTGCCGAAGGGATTTCTAAAGTTTTATTTTATTCTTTTCTATGTTGCAGCAACGTAGGGGTAAGCTGGTAACTATACTATACCAGCTATGACTGGCAAGTCAGGCACAGACAGCATAACAGCCCTTTCCAAACTATGACAAGTATAAAAGGGGAAAGTGTAGGTTTAAAAAATAGAGAGGATATGCACTTTATGCAGAGAGGAAAAACTGGAAATTGTATAGTAGGTAGGTGTAGGTGGGTTATACCTGTTTTTTTTTATTTTGGTCTTAGTTGACTTTCAACCACATTGGGCATAAGATATTCATAAAGATATTTGGTAATAATAGGTTTAGCTATAAAAATGAGTCCATATTCAAAAATAATATAGAGACATACATGTACGGCAGTTACTGTGCTTTTTATGTGAAGGTATGACAATTCAGCCAAGACACAATAAGCCAAGTCTAGCGCAGTGTAGAGGAACCCCCCCCTTGTGCATCTTGGCCTGGAAAAGGTCCTTTTTTGGTGTGTGTGTGTGTGTGTGTGTGTGTGTGTGTGTGTGTGTGTATGTGTGCATGTATGTCTGCTCAGACTAGCACAATCTAGAGAAACCTCCACCCACGTTGCATCTTGGCCTGAAAAAGGTTCTTTTGTGGTGTGTGCGTGTGCGTGTACATGTGCGTGTGTGTGTATGCGTGTATGCACACATCTGTGTCCGTGTAACATGTGCAGCTGTTGTAATTATTATGCTTAACCCCTACTGCCAGTACTTTACCAGACAGGGATGGTGTTTGTGTTTATATGTGCTGCTGACTGAGGGTAAAGGGGCTATGATGGCGGGTTGCCCAGCTGAAGGAACGGACCACACTAGTGAGGCCTGCCCCTCCCAGGCACTCATGATGGTGATGGAGGCACCAGGAAGGAAGGGTGGAGAGAAGCCATCCACAGCAAGTCTATATAAGTAGACTTGAGAGTATTACCTCACACTGTATGGTGGTATTAATAGCAACCATAACACCACACCTAGACTATTAAAGAAAATTCTATACCTATCATTAACATTCACACTTTTGACCATGAAAACAATAATGTGTTTTATTTATGAAAACCTCACAGTAAAAGGTAGATTCTGTAACTTGTGGAAGGCTGTTAAGTAACGAGTTTCAAAGTCGGCATACTAGAGAGCAGAGTGAGATGGAACAATTTTAAAGAAACACGCAAACATCCTATTGGTCGCGGGAAGTGAATAAATGTATGAACTAGAATGAAAATCCCTGACACAAAAAGCTGTGACAGGATAAAAGTAGAACATAACTAATGAGGGGATACCTTTAAAGGAATACAAAAAAGATTTGATTGGTTTACTGAGAAAGCATGTGATAGAGCCAGTGGCGGTTCTAAAGTCTTTTTCTCCCCGGGCGAGACCGCCTCTCAGCACCAGTGTGAGTGCAGGTAGCTAATTACTGACTTGTTAGTTTTTTCTTCGTATGTTCCTGAAGGTCTCCATCATCCCAGCCAAACTGCAGGTCCGTAACTGCATTCCCTGAGACACTGGAGGCCGCAATGGAACTCGCAGTGAAGGATATCCAGCAGTGTGTTTCAGAAAGTCTCCTGTTGGTGACTGCTGATGAGACAGTGGGCTCAGACAATTTCACCTCATGTAAGCACATTTATGCTGTTGCAGAGGAAGTGAAATACAGGATGAAGACCATGTTTGCAACCTTTGGAAAATTAGTTGTGCAGTGCTAACACTATGGGGCTCAATGCTTGATCTGTCTAGTCAAAAGGAGCATTGATGCATGGCTTGCTTCACAGACAGCTCAGCAAAGGTCAGATTCCACTCCTGAGAACAGAAGCTTAGCCTCTGAAGTAGATTCTATCACAGCAAAGGCTATAAATGTTACCCAAACCATGGAGAAACACCCAGATGATAAAGAGGATCAACATGCAAAAGATGACTTTGCACTGTGGCAGCAACAGTCAAAATGATAGACAGAGAAAACAGAGAAACTCCATCTGTGTCGATGGCTGACTTAGTAGCATCTTCTCTCGCGGAGACCTTCGTAGAGGAGTTGATGTTTCTGGTACAGTCTACTTAAAGCTTTCATGAGCAAGAAGGTGTTGAAACTGATTTTCATGAGGATGACATTGATACCAAAATAAAAGAAGTGAAGTCAGCTATCCCTCCTGAGGTATGTAGCATACTCTCTCAGGGGAGAGCTTTTAAACAGAAGCTACACAGGCAGTAAGTGGTGTTTTGAAAAAGTCTATAACAGCTGTAAACACTTTAACTGAGTCTGAGAGGTCATCCACTGCCACCAATTAGGACAGTGAAGGGACTGCATGTGCATCATGAAGTCATTTGTCCAGGACATGAGTAGTTTTACACAGGTCTTTCAAGGATTGAATCTGGAGAACAATCTGGGCCTATGGTTCCAGAAATTACACAGAAGTACACTACCGTTCAAAAGTTTGGGGTCACTTAGAAATTTCTTAATTTTTTAAGAAAATCACAGTTTTTTAGTGAAGATAACTTTAAACTAATCACAAGTACACTCTATACGTTGCTAACATGGTAAATGACTATTCTACCTTCAAATGTATGTTTTTTGGTGCAATATCTACATAGGTGTATAGGGAGCCATTTCCAGCAACTATCACTATCGAGAAATTGCAAAGAAACTGAATATTTCTTGCAACGGTGTGTACTACTCTCTTCAGAGAACAGCACAAACAGGCTCTAACCAGAGTAGAAAGTGAAGTGTGAGGCCCCGCTGCACAACTGAGCAAGAAGATAAGTACATCAGAGTCTCTAGTTTGAGAAATACAGTAGACACCTAACACCACGTGACACGTCAAACGCCTTCAATGCATTGTCAATGAAGTCCGTCAAACCATTACTGTCGCGTTCGCAAAGGATCTCGGGAAGGCAGCGCGTCTGTTTCAGCAGCTCCGTCGCGTCAAAAAGTTGAGCTCTGCTGAACTTTATGCAAATTAATCCGTCAGATGCGCTGTGATCAAGCCCGGATCATCGCACAGGCTTCATATGGCTTAAGCCTAGGGGCCCCGCCTCTCAGGGGGCCCCCAATTGGTCAAAAAAATAACATCTTTAATATTCATTGGCTCAAAACCATGTGAGAGGGGGGGCCCCTGACCATGGGGCGGGGGGTTGTAGCCTAGGGGCCCCTGACCATGTTAATCCAGCCCTGGCTGTGATTGACCAATCGAGGAAGACCAGAAGGAACGGTTGCCATGGTTGCTATGTACCGTTACGGTTGGCTAGCCACAAACACACACCAAGTACGTGTTCTCAAAGTCATGGTTCTTAATAAGCCTTCATAAAAGCTTTACCTCTTTACTTTTGAAGTAATAGTGTAGAGAATAGAAAAACTTTAAATTTGGAGGGGACATCGGTTATGCCCACATCCAAATGTCTCACGTCCAAATGAAAGGAGGCGTCACGACTTCGAAAAAAAAACGCAAATAAATAGTACCTGCAAAACGCCAGTGTCAACATCTACAGTGAAGAGGCGACTCCGGGATGCTGGTCTTCAGGGCAGAGTGTCAAAGAAAAAGCCATATCTGAAATTGGCCAATAAAAGAAAAAGATTAATATGGGCAAAAGAACACAGACATTGGACAGAAGAAGATTGGAAAAAAAAGTGTTATGGACGGACGAATCGAAGTTTGAAGTGTGTGGATCACACAGAAGAACATTTGTGAGATGCAGAACAACTTAAAGGATGTTGGCAGAGTGCCTGATGCCATCTGTCAAGCATGGCGGAGTTAACGTGATGGTCTGGGGTTGCTTTGGTGCTGGTAAGGTAGGAGATTTGTTCAGGGTAAAAGGGATTTTGAATAAGGAAGGCTTTCACTCCATTTGGCAACGCCATGCCATACCCTGTGGACAGCGCTTGATTGGAGCCAGTTTCATCCTACAGCAGGACAATGACCCAAAGCACACTTCAAAATTGTGCAAGCACTATACTTCTAGAAGCATGGGGTGAAATTTCTCCAGAATACCTTAACAAATGAACAGCTAGAATGCCAAAGGTCTGCAATGCTGTAATTGCTGCAAATGGAGGATTCCTTGACGAAAGCAAAGCTTTTTTCTAAGCTTGTCAATGTCTTGACTATATTTTCTATTCATTTTACAACACATAGTGGTAAATAAAAGTGTGACTTTTCATGAAAAACAAACAAAATTGTCTGGGTGACCCCAAACTTTTGAACGATAGTGTACCTACTCATGATCAAAACCTACTCCGATCAAAAAGACCAGAAAGCATGTTAAAGGAAAAGGTGTGAAAGAGACAGAAGACACTTTCATCGAACTAATTTCACCAGGAGACTCACAGGAGAAAGAGAGATCTTCCTCAGACAATGTCAAAGATGTTGATTTAGAAGCTGTTGATTCATGCACAAAGAAAGTAATTCATTAGTAAAATCATTAAATTATACAAGTTAAAGGTGTCTGAAGAAGGTGCAAAATGCCAATCCAGGATGTGGCAGGAATTATGTCAGAGTTGGACACATTTAAACAACACCTCTAAAAGTGACAACATTCCTTGTGGCTTAAAGAACATCAGTACCAGATCCAGTGCAGCCTCTATGCAACTCTTAACCGCCACTCTGCAAAGTTTTTAATGAAGCAGTCCAGCAAGTTAGTGGGGGCATAATTAGGTCTGCAAAGAGTTGTACTGATTCAGAGGCACTAATTACCTCAGACAGCTTAACAAAACATGCAGAACTGTCTAAGTTGACTTTGTGGTCTAACTTGATTTTGTGTTTCAATACTTGCAGCCGAAAGTAAACAACCTGTTCTCCAAACACCTGGTTTCAGATGAGACTAAGCAGAAAAAGTATGCAGTTGAAGCTGTAAGTAACATAGATGCTTTCGTTCCTGATGAACATTCAGGCTTGGATGGACTGCCAGGTGCTGTGACATTTTCTGAAGAACTCACTGATCTTACCACAAGTTTTCTCTTTGATAGCAACACACCCTGAAGTAATTTCATTATTTGCCGGTCAAAGCTTATCAGATGCTGTGCTAAACATGAAGAAAAACACATATGAGACAAAAATAGAAAAGCTAAATGCCAATGAAGACCGGAGGACATTTGTTCATCCAGATTACATTTTTAAACAAAACAAATTTTATCAGGCAAAAGACACCACCCACCAGCAGCAGACCTTCTAAAAACTGATGCCCACATGTGACACTATGGATCCAAAAACCCTGAACATTCCACGTCCTGGGAAGCATCCAAAATTGAGGTTCAATTTCAAGGTAAATGTCTTAATTAACACTGTTTATTTTGATCAATCACATGTTTTATACGGTCAACATTGTCACCTTATAATGTGCCTAATGTTGATGTTACCATAGAATGTATGGTTCAACTAACACACCTAATTTTTTGGTCTTCCACAGAGACATATATTCGGCAAAGCAAAAGTGGGCCCTGTACACCAGAATCAAGACACAAGTAAGTTTTCATAATCTTTTTCTCATGCATTCACAGTCAGATGGACTGTCTTACAGCATTTGCTTTATTGCTTTGAGCATTTACCATCAGCCACAAAAAAAAAAATCAACAAAATAATAATTTGTGAAATTTTCCCTTTGTTACTAGACCAACTTCAAGGCTCCTCAGCCTCTCTCTCCCCTAAGGATTGTTTTTCATGTAAGCCTAACAAATTAAGCCAGATTGACCCTTTAAAACTCCATAGAAACCTCCCAAACCATTTGAAAAAAAAAAAACTAATAAAAAACACTGCATGCATTTACTGTGTATATGCAAGTCTGCGCTAACACATGCACACAACCTATTTGCATCATACTAGGCTGATCATGTTATTTCATAAGAATGTTGAAACACATGGGGCCCTATCATGCTGTGGCGCATTGTGCATTCGCGACATGCACATGCTGTCATTAATATTTTGTGCCAGCGCATCGTTCATTTTTTTGATAAAAAAATCACGTTGTCTAGATAGCAGATGACACTGCGCCGTCATGGGTGTGTCAGCGAAAAGAAGAGGTGTGGTCTGGCGCAAAGTGCGCCAGATGCTATTATATGGACGCAAAAACCCAATTCGCCTTTGGCCAACAAAAAGGTGGTTTATTGTCACTTGCGCATAGCTGAAAAGCTATTTTAGGGGCGCACAACGTTTTGAATCCAGATGCACCTGCTGCTGTGCCAGAGAGATGAGCTCAACTGGCAGAAGAGCTGCAACATGTATAGCCTGTATGCATGTATTTTAATGTTTTAGTAAGCAAACGGGGACAAATGTATAGCAATGTTCCCCAGTTTATTTACAATTTATTTTGTTGTTTTAAATAAACAGCATGGCAAGTTGTAAGAAATGTAATGGACACATCAAAAAAAAAGAAAACTAATGGACTAATGGTTTGATGGACCTTCCCATTCCATTTGTTTTTGATGTTTCCTTTGAGTTGGAAGCTTTTGTTACCCCGTCTTCTAACGTTGTTGTACCACTTTCGCCACTGTTAAGAAGTTCTCTTCTTGCCAAAGGAAGAGGACACAATTATTGAAGATATTTCCTCCCATACTTCCTTGACCCGCGGAGGTTTGGGGGGATTCTTTCCATCCCCGAAGATTAACTGCTCACGCGCTTTTACTTAACGCACGAGCAGATTGGTGCAATGTTCACTTTTCCTACCGTCAAAATATCAAATTGTGTCGGGAACACGCCCAAGGCAACTTGCGCGACAGACTTTAGACAATGTGCGCAATGATCGTGAAAATCGAGCCCATGGAAAGTTTCATCAGTTGCAAGCGAAAGTGAACAACTTCTTCTCCAAACACCTTGACTCAGCAGGAAGACAAACTGTAAATAACATGGATGCTTTTATTCATGACATTCAGGCAGATGCTGAGACACTTTGTTTCAAGGACTCACTGATCTTATCAAGAGTTTTCTCTTGGAAAGCTACATGTCACACTTTTCACACCTTGTGCTTTTTTCATGGTATTAAAACTACAAAGTCATGCATAATATGGTGTAGCATGCAATCACTTGTCTTTTATCATGCAAGCTTCCTGTTGTGGCAGATTCAACTTGTCACTGTCACCAACACCATCTTATTTACCTCCTGTCATACAACCTAGCAACGGCGCACAAAAGAGACAACGGCTAAAACAGTTTGCCCTGTAGTTTGCCCTATATGGGAAGCTCAGATTCATGGGGTGTGGGCTTAGAAAAATAGGTGGGGGAGACAGAATTAAAGGCAGACTTTTTCTTATAATTGTATATTTGTAGAGGCCTGCATAAACCATCAACTTTGCAGTGCAAATTAGGGGTTATGACCGAGACACAGAAAATCCGTGTTTCGGTTTCAAGCATGTCAACGGTCTAGCTCAACAGAACTACACGTGGTCGTAAGAACAGCATTAAATATAGCTCTTAAACTGAGATAAATTCTGCCAAGGCTTCATCTCAACATAACTGTAGGACTTTTGTTCTGGTAGCAAAGTTAATTTCAGAACAGTTACAGTACATTTAAACCAGATGTCAAATGCCAGATAGTTAGGTAGCACATCTCTTGTGTCATTCCTAACATAATTTTCAACTTCAGTGGCCTAAAGTACATCTCCAGATTCTCTTCAGATGATGATACACTTGGGAAATGTTTGACCAATGTTGTCAGGTAATGTTAGTATCAGAAGTTGTTAAGGCACTTTATCATTGACATTGGGCAACACAATTTCACAACAGCAGGCAAGTTACCAATCATTGCAACACTGTGTGTCGTCACCTGTAGTGATAGACACCAACTGCAGTGATGAAAAACATCATTTTGAGTAAGTTGGAATCTTGTTCACAGCTTTATATCCTCAAAATCCATTCCACAGAACTTCTGAATGAGGGCAGTGTTTAGTGTGTTTTAGTGTAGTTTTAACAATTATGTCCAGTAGTTCAATATGCCTTTGAAACAATATCTCACTTCTGATTATCTTTCAATTCTAGGTTGTAACCAGATTTTTATCTCATTAATACATACTGAAATGCTGTCAGATTGTATTAAAATGGTGCTGATTTGGAATGTTCTAAAAAAAACAAAACAATACAATACAATGTAGAATCAGAACATATTATAAACATTTTAAAAGAGAGACAGGGCTCCCCTTTACTATTGTCCACTTACACAGTTGTATAGAAATGTTTGTTTTGTCAAATTGCCACTGATACTCCTGTTGGTGTTCTGTAATTTAAAGTTTAGAGCCACTGTGTGCATCATTACACTGATGTCACACAAACATTTAGTGTTACTGCACACTTACAGTTTTACAGTTTATTTACATTATGTTGCAGAACTGTTCCAATGACCCGGGCAGGGGATCTTATAAATACTGGGTGTGGTTAGCCACCACAATGGTGAAAACTGTGTAAGAGATGCGCTCTCTTCCAGAATGCATTTCATTACCACTGCTTAAAGTAGCATACTGCAGACTCTCAAGGGACCGCATGCACTTGTGGTCTCAGTGTCTTAATTGCCTCATCCTGGAAGCAGACTGCAGACTGAGGAGCTGGCAATGGTTTCAAATAGAAAGCTTTCAGCAGAGAGTAACTTAAAGATTTTTAAAAATCAATCAATGGTATATTGTATAATACTAAAATGCTTTTTCTGGAATGTGTTTGTGTTCATTTGACATTAAAATATCAGTAAGACTCTTTTTGGAAACTTAAGTGTCTAGTAAAAAAACGCAACTCTAACCTGGGGGCCACACTGGGTATGGAACTGATGCACTGTGTTTGTAAAATGCCTACAATTACCTTTCTCTTAATGGTTATGGAAAAGCACTGCACACATTTGAAAAAATATAGTTTTAAAACACTGTTTACATTGTTTTAGTTCTGTATTATAATTAATTACAAGATGTCTATTAACCAGCTTGAGCAAAGCTTTCTGGGAACCAGCATCTGACATCTTCATCTTCATCAAAATTTAATATTTTTGTGAAGCCTGGTAATTAAGTTATGGTTAAGCTTACCACCTCTGTGCTAAGCATAGCCACAGTATTAACAGCACAAAATATCACTCCTTTCATAGATCTACTGATTTCACAGAGATTTTTACCTCACCTACACTGCATGGTGTATATGCTGTACTGGTGAGGTTTAGATTTCTACACAATGTTTTGCTTCCTGTGTCTATACAACAGTTAGGTGTGGTTAAACTATTCATCTATTTTGAATCGGGCAAGACACATTCTACGCATCACTAGGGCTGGATATGTCCCACAACAAAACAGAGGTGACTCTTAACATTTAGTAATAACTCTGCCAAAGATGCAATGCATGGATAATCAGAAACAATGTAACTGTTTAAACTCAATGCCAACATTCCATTGCATTCCATTCATGAGAAACGAAAAAACTAAATCAAGTGCAAGGTCTATACCATACAGATGAGGTTTTAATTTCTACACAGTATATTACTTCCTGGGCCCATAAAAACATCCTTAATTCATCTGGCCAGTATGTGCTCTTAAGAGGCCTACTGGAGACTCAAGATGTCTCCTGTGTCTGCTAGACAGAAGCAGGAAGCACAAAAAGCAAACTTGGTCATGAGCATAAAATATGCATGGCAGGACACTTACTGTGGAGTCTGCAATTACCATTACTGACTATCACAAGAGGATACAAATCATTCTCACAGACATACTTTTTAAGGTTGACCTATGCATTACACTGCTGGAAGCTGGGACTGCATTTGAGATGTATGAATAAGAACTTGTGGCAGTTATGCAGTTGCAAACCTGTTTAACTTAATATTTTACAGTACAGTTTCAACCACCCCTTCTTTCAAAATTCATGACTACCTCTCAGTCACTGTTCGCTAATGCCAGCAAAGTCTTTGGAACTTCAGAGCAAAAACTGTACAACCTAAACCATCATACATGTGTATCATGTGTTCAGAACAGTTAACCTTCATTGTAAAACCCTGCCAGAAGTTTAGATAACTGTTGATAGAAATCTTATGTAAAAATCCTAAGTATTTCAAAAAATTTCATATTAATCAACCTTAAGTCAACCTTGTTATCGTCCAAAGCAGAATGGTCACAGGACTTGTGCAGTAGTGTTATGAGTCATAGTGGGACTATAGCCAAATTTGTGTGTGCGATGTGTGTGTGCATTTCTTCACAGTTCTGTTTTTAGAGATCACTGTATGAGATCACTATATGGTTTTATAGACAACATGCAGATCGTGTGTTAAGGTTATCACGCATAATGTGCAATATTTGGCCTTTGGGCCAGGCTTTGCCTTTGCCTTTGTATATGTATTACTATTTGTTATTAATTTGTCTTTATGTAAGCAGCCAGCAGTGAAGTCTGAAAGAATTTCCCCATACTTGAGAATAATATCTATGTTTATCTTTGTCTTGATCTATATCTTATGGAGCCTCTAAAGAGACAAAAACGTAAATGTTTCTGGTGCACGCCTGAAAATTTCTCGTGCACACCAGAAACTTTTACAATTTTTTCATTTCATGGTCATATTTGTACTTAAATGAGCACATCTTTTGACAAAATAGAGTCAGTGATAGTTATCACTCGAAAGATAATTCCATGGTTTGTATGGGTGCAAGTTCCTGTATTTGCTGTCTGCGTTGTAATATCAGTGGTTGGTTGTCACAATAACTTTGATCTCGTCACTTGTAAGAGGAACTGTGTCCGTACCCCACCACTATCACCCATGATGTATTCCATCATGTGAAAAGACAGTTGAACAGCTTCTCAGTTTATATCATCCATCACTCAACCAGCTTCATTTACTCAGTTATCACATCTAATACATTATCACATTATTAGTCTTCAACAATGTACACTACACTAGCCATGTGTGTTCAAATACCTGATAAAACTGCCTTGCTGCATCAGAACGTTTGCTCAAATTGCTGTAATGGACTGCCCGCTACGGCAGACCACCTTCTGCTCAAGGCTCTGTCAACTAAGTCTTGCTTAGTTTGGACACGCTGCAAGGACAAACCCCTTAACAATTACAGAGCCCCCATCATACCAACCCCTTAAAAGTTATGTTTAGACACTGGAGCAGAATACCCTTTTAAAAACTGTTCTCTGAGGTCCAGGCCCTGTTTCTGTTGGACTCTGCCCAGATTCTAACTTCTCTCAGCATGTGCCACGTTAACCAAGGCCTTCATTTTCTTTTCCTTCCTTTTTTTCCAGTCAGAAATGCCTTTGGATAATACAGTGTGTCTCTGAATTAAGCAAGTCTTGAAGGTGACATACATGGGCTATAAAAACATGTTCATCAAGTTCTGTCCACAAATTCACTGTCACATTAAGGAGATCAGTTCTCTTCTTGCCAGTTTTTTTGCTTTCAGAATGAGTTTTTTTTTTTCACTTTTATGCAATGAGCTTCTTGTTGGCCACAATCGGCCCCACCCATCATATGTTTACAATTCATGTTTGATACACGTGAGAATGGCAGAAAGCAGAGGCACGATTCAACAATATATGTTTGACCCCAAGTCTGACCCTGAGCTAATGCTCCCCGAGCTGATGACAGCATGGAAAATGGCTCATAGAAGCACAGCATTACTGACACCAAAATCAGACTCACAGCAAACAAATGGATGTTTTATTGGACTGTTCATATGAGCAGTAGAGACACAAAAGACAATACAAAAACAGGCTTAACAAGCAACTCTCACATATTTGTGTTTGTGTATGCATAAATGTATGTGTTTGTGTGTGTGTGAGTGTGGGTGCATGCATGTGTGTGGTGCATGTATGTGGGTGCGTGTATGTGAGTGTGAGTGTGTGTGTGTGTGTGTGTGTGTGTGTGTGTGTGTGTGTGTGACATGAGTGTTTTAAACCATATTAATCAGTATCATGTTTATTACGTAATTCAAATATTTTTGGTGTATGATTCTTAGGTTCCTGTATTTGCTGTCTGTGGTTGGTTGTTATGGTAACCTGGATCTCGTCACTTGTGTTTATGCCTGTGATAAAAACTGGTCCAAGTGGCGCTGGTTGCACATCCATTGAGAAAGGTTATTCTGCTATGTTCCAGGGAGGTGGAGCTTAGGTAAGTAGGGGCGAGACGCCCACACCATTGCTTTTAGTTATCACGACTTCTGTAGTGACTTCAATGCCAGAGGAAGAGAATCGAAGATCTGAGGAAGGGGGTAGCAACAATGTTTATCGGGAACTGTCCTGACCCTTCCCTTTTTAATAGTTTTCAAAAGCAAGATTATTGACAATTGGTATCAGCACATTCATCTTTAGAAAATAATTTAAAGGTCAAACACCGCTTAGTGTTGCTTTAAAGTATACAGTTGAATCTTAACTCAAAACCATGGTTGAATATTTGTAAATGGAACTTTCCCTTTGCTCCTCTGTAGCAAGGCAATTGTCTGTATTGTCCATATTAGGATGATTTAAAGGGCCATGTGTGAGCAATGACGCACACTAACCCCCTCCCCCATTTCTGCATAGTTCAACAAGTGGCTGATTTCTACTTACACAGAGTTCGCAAAGCCTAAAATAAATTCTGAAGTCTAATTTGAATACCTCTAGTAGCTGGTTGCAATATGATAAGCTGCAAAGGCTGATGAAGCTTAATTTCTCCTCGTAGCCAACCCATAAGAATCTTAACATTAGTGATACAAAACGTTTAAGATTGTTTTAACAGATGTGCACCTTTAGTTAAGATTTCATGTAGGGATTTTATTTATAATGGAGTGCTATTGCTGTAGCCTATTGATATCTTTACTGAAATAAAGTGTCTGAATACCTCTGCCTGTTCATGGCACATCTAGTTTCGAAAGGTTGCTGTGGCAAGACACGATTGCCATTGTAGTTGTATTGGAGAAAAGTGCCCTAGAAATAAACAAGCAGAAGGAGATTTAAGAACATCTCCTTGTATGAGTAGTAGAATAGTTATGTGACATACATTGTTAGCATAGGATATTGCATTGTTCTTACATCAAAATACAGTGTGGGTGTGTAAAATAAATATCACGTAACAATATAAAGTGTCATGTCTTCTGGTTATGTATAGTATTTAAGTATATTATTCCATGGCTTTTGTCTGAATGGATTACCACCGTCTTATCACCACAGAAACACTTGTGAATGAAATCTAATTGGCTGCAACTAATCGACTTTCATTGTGTCATCACCATGACACAAAACAATTGATACAAGTGTCGAGTATCCTGTGCTGCCTCAGGAAATGTCCACACAATGCCCTCACTGATGTCATTGTACAGCAGTCATTCAAAGCATCCTCTCCCTCCATCCGCCTTGTCACAGGAGCATTTATTATTGCAAAGGTGCAGAAAGGGCTGAAGAAAGACAAAGAATTACTCAAGGTCACTGAAGGTCACTAGAGCATTTAGGACGACTGAGAGGACCACAGAAACTATTGTGTGGGCCATTTCCTCCTGGCCCCTTTCGAACATCCCTGTGACTAGAACGTCTGCAATGTGATGTAATATAGTCCCAAGAGCACAGGCTGTCCCCAATGAAGGACTCTGTCTAACTGATTATTACTTGACATGTTAAAAAAGGAACATTCAAAGTTGTTTTTTTTTAACTAAGTGCTCATTTTTTTGTTTAAACTTTATGTACAGTTCCAGTTTGTCTTGTGAGACAATACAAAGCACCACTTTTATACAGCTTTTTTGAATGTCCCATTGTGACACTTTCCCACAGAAATAACAAAAAAAGTCACGAAATAAATGAACAATAATAATTGACTGACTGTAGAATTAAATGTACAGAGGTCCTTAAACAGATTGTATTGTCTCACACAGAATTCACAGTATTACTGAATATCTTCCCAAAGATTAACACACATACACAAAGAGACATAGAAAATCAAACATTAATCAAATATTAAACTTGATTATATCAATAACAGCATTCACTCAACATTAGTATTATATCATTCTACATGTATCGACATTTATTCAAAAAATATCAGACTTGACTGTATACATCTCGTGGTTAATCGAATAATTAAATAATTCCTGTTCAGCTTGCTACTTTGTGTGTGTGTGTGTGTGTGTGTGTGTGTGTGTGTGTGTGTGTGTGTGTGTGTGTGAGAGAGAGAGAGAGAGAGAGAGAGAGAGAGAGAGAGAGAGAGAGAGAGAGAGAATGAGAGCAAAAGCTGAAGAGCAAACTGTCCACACTAAGAATCCCTCTTCCAGCTCTAGAAATTGTTGGTTGTAAGGCACAAATGTGCATTATGAAAGGCCCTTCTAGTATGGTTATGCTATGAACTAATTGGGACATTACAACAACTTTGAGGTGGTGTTTTTAGCGCTTTCCCTCTCTAGCATGACATAGTGGCTGTGCCTGAAATGAAATGGTTACTTTACAGACTTTTCTTGTGTTTTGTTGTGTTGTGTTGTGCTATGAATTAAAGCCACAGTCTTTGCAGATAGCATTCTGACTTAATCACAGTTTTGAAACTTTGGTCAAATCCCCCCCTTGGATTTGTAATATCTAATCATGACTCATGAAGATGTGCAACTGGAGGGTTCGGGGTTGGACCTAATGCTGTAAGAATGCAAGGAAGGAGTGAAAATATGTACAGACTACATTTATACACTTTATTTACTGTGACCAGAAATGCTACACTTGTAGTTAGTCTGTACTGAACTGCAGTAACTCTCACAGTAACTCTCAAGTCAAGAGAGGTTAGTATGCCTCACTTTTACCATGTCTTCTCCTCTCTGTTCTACCAGAAAAGAGAGTCTGTGTAGGGGAGGAACCTCTTGGCTCAAGTAAGCTGGGATGATGTCACTATTAATATTATCCAGAGTCAGGTAAGAGAATGCACATACACTTCACTTCTCTGTGTAGGCAATGACCCACTCTAACACATCCCTCCCTTAGCGTATTTTAGTATAATTCATAAGTGGCTAATTTCTTTAAACGATTATATGCTGCTTAGACAGAGAGGTTTGCGAGGCTTAAAAAAATCACTGATGTCTAATTTGAGTTTTGGTTGATGGTTGCAATATGATAAGTTGTAAAAGCTGATGAAGCTTAAACAAATTTGTTTTTAACTCTCCTCAAAGCCCACCCATAACAATCTTAACATTAGTGATACAAAGGTTTTAAGATTGTTTTAACACTTGTCCACCTTTACTTAAGATTTTTCATGTAGGGATTTTACTTATAATAGAGTGCTATGCTATTCCTCTGTCTGCTCATGGCACATCTAGTTTTGAAAGGTTGCTGTTGAAAGACACCACTGCCATTGTAGTTGTCGTAAGGAGATTTAAGAACATCACCTTACATAGTGTAGTCTGTACAGGCTATATTTATACACTCTATTGCTGTGATCAGAAATGCTCTACTTGTAGCTAGTCTGAACTGGACTGCAGTCATTCTCAAGTCAAGAAAGGTTAGTTTGCCTCACACTCACCACATCTTCTCCACTCTGTTCTACCAGAAAAGAGAGGCTACTCTGGCATGACTAGGAGCTCAGTGAAGGGGAGGAACCTCTTGGCTCAAGCAAGCTGGGATGATGTTGAGCGTTAAATAAGGGTTTGTATGTCAGACCTCTGACAGAGCTGGGGAATGTCCATGGAAAGAAAAGTACAAAACTCATAACCAAAGCAGTAACATGGAACCTGAGGAAAAGAAACTTTAAAGACATAGAAGGTTCTGAACATTAGTGTTATATCTCAAACAGATATTTGTCTCCCTATTTCCTTTTAACTTTGCTTTGTTCAGTTTCTCCTTACACAGCTGATCGTCTGACTGAAATTAGAGTATGTGGCTTGGAGCATTTCGGTCAAGACGTCAAAAAGACCTACTCTTGCAGATGTTCTGGCATGGTTTTGCTTAGTGCTGTTTTACTTCATGGGCAAAGAGCTGAGGTTCCCATAGTACCACATGTAATTATATTGCATTTATGTTCCCCACACAACAGTGGTTGATCCTAAACTGTTTTAAGATGGCCCCACACATAAGCCTAAACTACATAAATCATTGAGAGGTAGATCAATGTGACTCAGTGAAAAAAACTTTTTTTTTAAAGATATAGGATATTTTTAATAGGCCTATACGTCTGAAGTTAGTAAGCGCATGTTTTAATAATCATGAATGCATTCTGTCAAAAGCGTAGACAAGTAAAATTTTGAAGTAGGAAATAAATTAGGCTTAAGAAAAAACAACTTGCTTAGGCCTACACGTGGTGTTACATAGCAGACAGGCCCTCATTTAACGGCAAGGCTTCTAAGAGCTCACACAGCAACAAATAGGTTGCAGTTCGGTGATGGTGACTGATTTTGCTGAAAGAATACAACAGTGCCTCTCTGTGGCTGAGTAGTGTTGTTGCACCATCGTTCCCCCCGGAACGTGTCTTGTGTGTACCATTACAGGCCTACATTCTGTAGAACACAGATTATGATCTGACGCTGAGGCATTTCCACGGAATTAATGAACGCCGAATAACTTCCCAACGTGAAGTGCAACCGCCAAGTTCATTTATTCAGTGGCAATGCACGCCACAGGCTGTTATCGCGCTGATGGCCCGGTTACCACATTCGAGAATTTAGGAAACATTTAAATTATTCTATTATTTCTTTACAATTAGGAATCATTGTCTTTTGTTCAATGCAGCTTGACGTTGAAAAGTAGAGCAGAAAAGCAACCATTAAATTGGCCTATGTGGTTGTTATAGTTACCAGTCTAGGGAGCATTGATATGTTCCGGTACTTAGACTTTATGCCAGAATTGTAGAACTACTTTTCATAGTTGAAACTTTTGATGGAATTAATGATTCCCACCAGCCAAAAAAACAGCATTCTATTTGTCCATGCCATAATTTATTTTATTTATTCATTAAGATTGTTTTCTAGGGATATCAAAGTTATACAAAAAACACAGAATATTTGTTTTCTCAAGATAATGGTTTCACAGTGCCCTGTGCTTCACTGTTGCCATTGAAAACAGATGAGTGCATGCCGCAATAGGCCTATTCTTATTAAGACCTCATACAGGTGCTGTCTTTCAGTTAGCCCAGGTTTTGCATAACATCACAGCATAACATTTGTCCAGTTCTACAGTTTAAGATGTGCACAAATCTCTCTCCTCTCTCTCTCTCTCTCTCTCTCTCTCTCTCTCTCTCTCTCTCTCTCTCTCTCTCTCTCTTTCTGTCATGGTCAAACTGAAGAGCAAGACAATTTGTTATGAAAAACATGTATCGTCATCAGATCTCAAATGAATTGTTTCATTGTCCTAAGGTGACAACCTTGTTGTTGTCAAGACGATGGTAATAAAAATAATTGCTGTGCCCTTTACAGCCTTCTAGTTGTTCCTTGTTTGGTCATCTTTCAAAATATCTTTTGTACTGATTTCATAAATGGCTTTGCACATTCAATTCACTGTATGTACTTAAAAGGTCCCATATTCTGAAAAAAAAAAAAATCCAAAAACATGTTTTTAGTTGATGAAATGTTTATTTCTTCTGGCATGTCTGTCATTCCCCCAAAGCTGAACTCTCACCACCAAGCCATTGGTTTGTGGCATCTTCAAATGTAAAGATGACTATAATCTTGCAGGATAAGTATGTGTATTGTCAGCAAATTTTATAAAGCAGTAATGCCCAGCCTGGAAGCTACAAAAACTCAACTTGTTCTACATGTGTGCCTAATAAAAGTGATTTCAATAATTAGGGCCTACTTCTCTACCTGGCTGAATGGCTGTGCTAATTACAAACAGATTTAGTTAATGGATGGAGCACATTTTTGGTGCTGGATCATAGCTTCTGCAGCAGGGTGCACATCAGTAGGCCTAGTGTAAAGTATAACCAACCTAAAGTACATCAGTCCAGAATGTCACATGTGGGCAGGCATTTGGCTCAGCTGGGGGGCAAATAAATGATAAAATTTATTGGATGGATAGAGTATTTCAGAGAGTAGGTACTGCCCACCCCAGTCCACCCCTAGTCACCCCCCTGAAGTACAATCACCTTGTTTGCACCAATCCAACCAATATATTCTCCGTAACTAATCTCATTTTTTATCTGGCCCTGAAGTTGTTGTGTTTGGCCAGAAGAGGGCAGTAAGCACATATGCAAGACTTAAAGAACCGGCACAAATAAACTAACTCAAGGATTTCTAATTTTTGATTTCATTCCTATTTCTGATTCCAGAGAATAACCAATAACTCTATTCTTTAATTCTTCCCTTATGGCCTTACTATGTCCTGTGTATTTGTGATTTTACTCTAACTCGTTTGCCGTGTGTAGTAATTTACTCTGTCTGTACAGAATGAAACACTGGCTGTGAAGTGTAAGCTCAACACTTTTCAACACTTTATATTAAAATAGGCAAAACATTAACTGTTTGTTGAGAAAAGATTTCTTTATTTGATCTGAACACCTTCCCTCTTCTGAATAAAAGATTGAGTGTGCAGGAGTGAGCAGCACACGCACACACACACTTGATCAGGGGAAAAAAACATTTTTTTTTGTTGGGTTCAACATTGGACTTTAAAGTAAAGTGCATGAAATGTTTTCAGAATTTTGTAATTAATCTGGTCAATTTAATAGCAAATCACAAATAGTGCAAATACATCTTGTTTTCAGGGTAATTCAGAAATGTAACACATTCAGGCATTTAAGACAGGTTTTTTGTGTCAAGTAAAAAAAACTTAATTTGTTAATTTTGACCATGTTTGTTTCATCAGTGTAACACTTTTACTTTGGAATTATGTTTAAATTCAAAATCTGGTTCCTGACAAACTGATAATACTTTGTAACTGCTGTACCATATCAGTGTGTCCTGTGTGTGTGTGTGTGTGTGTGTGTGTGTGTGTGTGTGTGTGTGTGTGTGTGTGTGTGTGTGTGTGTGTGTGTGTGTGTGTGTGTGTGTCTGTGCGCGCACGCGGGTGCGCGCCCATGTGTGTGTGTATGTCTGTATGTCGGTGTTGTTTGGGTGATTGGTTGATTTCATATAAACAACGTTTCGCTGATTTCAGAAGTGTTTGCAACAAAAGCCTATGCACTTACGCACGCACAAACACACACACACCCACACACACACCCTCACCCACACACACACACACACACGATATTCTGACCATCCAACAACCAACCAGTGATTCACCATAACCATCAACCACATACTTTGTGACATCTTAGTGTCTCTACAAACATTTTAGCAAAATATAGCCAAGGCCTATTTAAATATGCATAAATAGCTTGAAAATATTTTCTCAGTATCATTTTCAACAACCATGAAATACAACATTTATGTTAACCAGTTTAAATGCAAGAAGAGCAATATATGAAGATGGTAGACAGATTTCCCTGTTTTAATTCCTAAACAAAGAGAAGCACCTGTGATGACCATTTCAAGTGGCAAACAATTTTGAGGTTTCAAATAAAATGTTTAAGCTTCTCCAAGAAAAATTCAAACACATTAAACAATATTTCAAGTTTGTTTTTTTAGACACATCTTTGGATGCTTTTACATTTTACATATTAATCAAAAAACTTAAGTAATCCAGCAACATTTAATTAATCAAAGTTTAAATTTGCAAAACATTTGTACATATTTACAATAGTGCAGAGATAAGCTTGGTGCACAGCACAGGGGTAAAGCATGTTCATCATACAAAGGACACAAATCCAGGCCCCTCTGCAATGAAAATGCCCACACTGATTTCTCTACTCTCTTTCTCCTGTTCAATCGGTAGTAGGATACTGCTAAATAAGCACACCAATGTTGTAATTGTAGTGTGTATCCACATTCGTCTCTAGAGCCTATATACATTTGTTTTTTAATTTCACATACAGTTTACCTGCCTTTGGATAACTTACAAGCCAAAAAAAAATCCCATATAGTTTTGTGAAGAATTTTTTAGTAGTACCGATAGACATTTTTATTTGCATTTAACAATAACATTTGGGTAGTTGGGATATTGGCTTTCCGCAGCACAGTTTTATCCTGGTTTTACCTCAGGGTATTGATATCTAATCAGTAATTTTCTGGAGTGCTAAGGAGAGAAGTAAAATCGTGTGTAACAGTGGCATTCACAGCAAGATGACCGGGAGTGATTTGAGAAACCAGAGATCAAGACAGCGTACTGCATATTTGAACTGAAGCTTCTGACTTGATGCAGAATTCAGCTCAATTGATGCTTGCTTGCACATTTAGTGGCAATAACAGCTGCCTGAACAGCCAACAAATCTTAGAACCTAATAATGCAAAAGCGTTGTCATCAAATTTTATTGTAAGTAGAAATGTACTGAAACCACAACCTTCAAAATAATAATAATAATTATAATAATAATAAAACATTTAATCCCTAAAAATGTTCAAAATCTCAGTTGTCTTAAAGGACAAAAGGAATCTGCCATATAAAAGGCTGTTAAAATGTCACAATTGTTCAATATATTTAAGTCCAAAAAGTGTTCATTTCAAAAATGATTTTGCATTTCATAAGCCTACATTAGTAGATAGGTTGTCCTCCAGATTCCCACTCTTCCTCTTGTTCTCCTAACTGTGTGTGTGTGTGTGTGTGTGTGTGTGTGTGTGTGTGTGTGTGTGTGTGTAAGTGCGCTTGTCTGTTTTTTTTTTTTTGCTCATGCATACATAACTTCTGTGCGGAGCAGAGAATTAAGGGACTTCTGGGAGGTCAGTTTGCTGCCTCGGGGATGGGTGGAGCCCTGTCCAGCCTGACAGTCCAGGGGTCGCTGGGTGGGGGTGGCGGTGGTGTGGGGAAAGGGAAGGGCGCATGGGCCAGGACATCGTCCCGGGCCAGGGCGAAGGAGAACACCCCCCTCTTCCTCTCCACCTCCCCAGCAGCCATGTGGCTCCTGTCTACCAGCCGCGCTTCCGCCGCCTCCCTGCCGCCCCCCTCGCAGTCCTCCAGAGCCCTCCCCCCCTGCGGCCTCCTCTCTGCCAGGCCACGGGCACCCAGGGCGGGCAAAGGTGTGGTGGGCAAGAGGCGGCATCCGGCGGCAGCCAGGCCCTTGTCTTGGTGGTGCAGGTGGTGGGGGGGGTCAGGCGGCGGGTACAAGAAGTTGGAGGCGCGCCAGGCGGCGGGCTTGCGTCCCCGTCGCGGGCGCGAGACGCGGCAGCTCTGGCGCTTCAGGTGGCGGTGCAGGTGGTCAGAGCGCGTGAAGCTCTTGTAGCAGTGCTCGCACTGGTAGGGACGCACGCCCGTGTGGATGCGCAGGTGGTTCTTCAGGTCGTAGTTGTGCACGAACTTGGAGTTGCAGTGAAGGCAGATGTAGGGGCGCTCACCAGTGTGCTTACGCATGTGGATCTTCAGCTTGTCCTGCCTTTGAACAGAGAAACAAACGAGTAGGATTGAGGATAGAGGGTTGGGAAGGGAGTCACATGATGTGTGTGTTTAAATGTGTCATCACCCTACTTAGTTCAATGAATCATGGAGGAAGCATTCTTTTTTCGCAAGTCATCTCAGAATTATATCTAACAGGTCTAAGATTTACATGAGCTGCTTTTCAACACTGGTAATCACATCATGAAAAGAAACTTTCAGTTGGCAACATTTTAATTGTTGGTCAAATGGTTAACCCTTAAACAAATAACAAATTTTGTCTCTCATGCACACACTTTCTCTGTCGTACACTTACTATGTCTGCCACATAAGCTGAACCTAAAATGTTTTAAATGTATTTAATTACATCAAAATGAATGTGCCCAGTGAAATATATCATGTTATGACAAGACAGCTGGCAAAACCCGGCTAACTTTAACAGGAAGTGTATGGTGTAAGAGCATTGACAAAACAGGCGTATATGCAGGTCACAAGCCTCTCTAGAGGTTTTCAGAGATTCATAGGCTTGTGTCATGTGGTCTTTACATTTTTGCACCTGAACCACAGTTTTCTTTCTCTCTTTCTTTCTAAACACTCAGAGTTTCATAATTCCTTGCTCAAATTGCACACATCTGCAGATCTGCATGTCTGCATTGTCTCTGACACTGCCTGACATTTTTGCTGTACACTGCTGTTGTAGTGAATTGGGGCACTGCCTGGTCACATTAAATATTGTATGTTGTTTTTATGTAACTAAAAAGTAAAACTAAAAACTAAATTCAAATCTGTGCATGTTCTTGCCATGACATCCCGAGATGTAAAGAAAAAAAAAAACGAAGTGAAATTAACGGCGGCTCCTCGTGTAAAATCCCCCAGTGTGGGTATCATGCTGAGGGTGACTGGGATGCGGGTGCTGGGTGCTGTTCTCACTCACCGGGTGAAGCGCACCTCGCAGATGGTGCACATGTAGGGCTTCTCCCCCGTGTGTGTGCGCATGTGGCGGGGCAGTTTCCCTGCTCCCTGGATCACCTTGCTGCAGATGGGGCACTGCTGCGAGGCTTTGGGCTTCAGCTTCCTCTCCTCCTCCAGCTGCCAGGGGGGGAACACCCCCAGGTGAGAGGCGCTGAGGAAGCTCAGGTAGGAGCGCAGGTCCGACTCGTCCTTGATCTGACTCAGCTGGGCCTCCGACGGAAGCACTCCCAGTCCCGGGCCCACAAACTCCTTCAAGAAGTCTCTGTGCAGCAACCCTGGGGCGACCTCCTCCTTCAAATCCTCCTGGATGACCTCTTTCTTCACGGCCAAGTCCAGTGGCGTGTTCTCCATCTGTGGCCCGTAAGGGTGAGGGGCGTGGTGGGCGTCCAGGATCTGTGGGAAGGTCGGGAACTCGGCAGCCCACATGGGAGGGTAGAAGCTGGGCAGCAGCGGGGAGTAGCCAGAGCCTCGCTCCAGCCCTGGCATCTTCGAGTAGAGGCCCTCCTGGAGAAGTGACTCAATGGAAAAGTCTTTTAGGGCCCGGCTTTCTAGGCCCTCTGGATCTCGGCCCTTCTCTGGGCTCTCCCCCTGACACTTCCTCTCGGCCCTGCTCTGCTGGCACTGCTCCTGCTGGGAGCTGCAGGGCGGGCTCTCCCCACGGTCCACTCCCATCTGCCCCATCTGCTCCAGGGCCCCCCCTTCCTGCTGTTCGGAGATCTGAGTTGACTTCTCACTGGTGTCGTCCTCAGGCTCCTCCTGTTCCTCCTCCCTGGACTCCTCTGCATCGTCCTCCAAGTCCTCCTCATCATCATCATCGTCCTCATCATCATCTTCTTCCTCGTCATAGTCACGGTCCACTCCTCCTCCTCCTTCACCTCCTCCTCCGCCTTCCACTCCCCCACCTCCGTCCATGATCTCCAGACAGACGTTGATGATGCAGGGGATCTCCAGCATCTTTGCTGCATTCAGGATCTGCTTCACGTTGCCAGCAGTTACCGTTAGGGTAGAGGTGTAGGCGAACTCCAAAATGGCGGTCAGTGATTCTGGCCCCACAAAGTCGATCTGGTACACAGCGTGCGGCTCGCTGGTGTCCGTTGCCACGGTGAAGAGCTTCTTGAAGTACTGGCTGCAGGCAGCTAGCACAGAGCGGTGTGTGTGGTACTCCTGGTCTTGCACGATCAGGACCACGTCGCACAGGAGACCTTCGCGCGCTGCTCGTTCAGACTGCACAACACCTCGTTGCTGTGGTTTGGGAATGGGATGCCGATCAGGTCTTCTTCTCGATACGCCATCGTCAAAGAAATCGAATCTAGGGCAAAAAATGAGGTAACAACAACAAGAGGATAAGAAAGACAGAAAAAGAATGTTATTACTCATTCAAAAGGGCACTTCATTTTGAGAAACCTTTGAATGCCCACACAGTATAATGCCTATGTTTTTTTTTTTTCAATTCAGATGAGCACAACAGGTTGCTGTGCTGCTGCTGATGATGATGTAGATGTCCTTTTTAAGAGGAAACAAAACATCTCGGCTAAAGGAGCACTCAAAAAAAGCCACACACACACAAAGGTGCGATTGCAGCACATCTCCTTGGCTGATCGTGCCTATCAAGCACAACTGACCCTGTTGAAAGCACTGCATTAATCTTAAGCGTAGTTTCCACTCATGGTGAAGAACTGATAACAAAGAGCCTTTTGAAGTCTTGAGGTTCTCAGATAAAGAAAAGAGGAGAGTATTATCTTTAAGCTTTGTCTTGTAAAACAAACAAAAAAAACAGACATGCACCCAGACACATACACTTATCTGTGGTGTTCGGAAGCAGCAGAAACAATACAGGAAGGCAAAACGGGTCAGGCTCTACTTTCCGTACTTTGGTGAGTTACAATATGGGGACACGATTCAGACTTTCCCTCCCCACATGTCAAACATGCCCCTAAGGCTTTTTTACAGCATCATCAAAAAAAATCCTTTGTGAAATAAATCTACACAATATAAATCTAATGTTTAGACGTACTACTATTTAGTATTTCTGTTTCTGTTTTTTTTTTTAGTCAGGCAACAAAGAGAGTTTTTAGACCCATATATTTATTGTTTTACATTTTAAATCATGGGTGAGTGGCCATAGATAGGTTATACCTGTTGATTTCAACAGACTGTTGGGAGTGAGTTGTAAAATTGTTTTTGGCAGCACTGTCTCTCATTCACGTCTATGAATAGAGCTTAATCTTAGCTAGCGGCTCTTGGCGGTCACTGGAGGCACTTGGATGGTTGCTTTCATATGCCTAACCACCGCAGAGTTGTTGACTGGATTCAAATGGGCCATAGCACTCTCACCAACGCCAAAGCAAATTAGCCCCCTTGCATTATTATAACTCCTCTCTGCCGTGTCACTGTAAAGATGTATTTTTAACACGCTCGTCCAGCATTTCAGCATAATATTGAGCTCTGTGGTAACCAATCAACTGGTTAACATCTTCTACACTGTTGCTAGGGAACAGTGGCTATAATTGCAGTTTAGACATATAGTACTGTACAGAAAACACGCCTGTTGACAAAGAGTGTGAGTATGTTGCGCTCAAAACTGGCTGTTGACCGCCAAAGAATTGATAATTCCTGCAGTATGAACTTGAGACAATGTGCGTCTCAAAGTTCAGCTTGGGGGGTGAAGGACAAAGTGTTGTTAAGGCGGACGAGTTTCATCCTCAAGAGCTCCTGCAGTATTCATATGTGTAAGGTCATAGAAAACCGTAAGGATAGTGTTCTTATTTGTATTAACAAGCCCAGTGTGTACACCAGGGAGTACATTTTATCCTGTCAAAATATTCGTTGTCTTTTCACTTTCCCCCCTGAAACAGAGCTAGTTCTCACCACTATCTCCTAATACATGACTGTGTCTGTATCTGTACATGTCAATCAGAGCTGACAACCATGGAAAAGATAGACTGGTGTTGAGATGCTCTCATAGGACATGTGTCACATTGGAGATTTGGAGAGAGATAGAGAGAGAAAAGGGAAGAGTGGGCAGGGTGATGTGATGTCCCCAGAAGTTCTCTGACAGGTTGTGTAAAAAAAAAAGAGGGAAAAAAAACAGTGTGGCTACCCCTCCCTGGAAAATCCAGCCAAGTCAAACAGGCGTTCAGAGCTAAAAACAACAGTGGTGGATAAGGGGGGCAGTGGGGGTGGGTGGGTGGGTGAGGTGGATGGACAGGAGGTGGGGTAGGATGGGTAGGGGTTAGGGGGTGGGGGGTGTTGGGTGGGGCTGGTTCGGGCCTGAGGTCTTCCACCCTCCCTGGGAACACGTGCTGCCCCCGCTGCTCCCTCTGCCCTGTGGAGCTGTGACACTGACGCTGGAGGGACGCACCTCCTCCTAATTGCTCTACGGAGAGGATATGCCACATAGACAGGGAGGGGAGCAGGGCACCACTTTCCCACCACAAGGACTTGGAGAATCACCACCCTGTCCCGGCCTTACAGCTTTAACCCTTGCTGCTGTCAGCTCCACTGCTGCTTCTTCTTTGCTCAGTGTCAAGGACACAACTCTGGGTTCCTTTAGAATTCAGAGAAGTGTATTTTTATCATTTGAAACTCTCCGGTCTAAATAATATGTATGTAAAAGCTCAGGTCAAGTGTCCACAATGTGGCGCACAAAAGAGAAGAATGGATTATGATACCGATGTTATTAAGGAGCAGAATGCTTTAAAAACGTGTTCCTCTCAGACCATGAATATTACCTTTAAGAAGTTATCAGTTGAAATAAGTGATAACTCTTTAAAAATACCACAGGATTACCTTTTAATATCAAACAATAACTGAGCAGTTTGGTTCCGTGGTTTATCTAATTCCCACAGCAAAATGTCTGGGCTTCGTTTTTTGTTCAGCTCAGCGCTCATAATATCATGTTTTTATGTATCCCCAGCACCCCTGGCCTTTATTTTAAGAAGCAGCATGGAGGGAAAGAGAGGGAAGAGACAGGGAATAGGAATGAGAGAGGAGAAGGAGAGGTGGGCAGCCAAGTCGGTGTCAGGTCCCCCTTTTGTGCAAGGTCTCAGCCTCACCACCACCACCCTCCACCCTCCACACTGTCATGCCATTGCCATCCTGTGCCCACCGTTAGTGTGCTCTCCGCTGTCACCTCTCGGCTAACCATCCAGTGCCTAACATTACAGTGGGACTCAAGCCCTAGTGCTCGGGCAGCGGTGACATCAGCACTCCTGATGATGAAGGTCCCTGAGTCTTGTTAGGGGTTGCTTTAACGTTGGCCCCTTGTTACGGCACATAAGGAATATTGTCACAGTGCCTTACGCGCTCTTGTTTTGCTCTTATAAGAGATCTACGCGAATCAAAAAGTACCTACCTTTACTAACCTGTCAAAATTGGTAATGGAACTTACTGGATGTTAAATAGATCAATATTTTTCATAATTATAAATGACATTTGGCCCAATCATAGCACAATTACATCTCTAATGAGTTTTTCATTAACTTAATATATATTAGTCAGATGACACATGCCTCTGTATATTTTTTGTGTACATTTCCTGCTAAGGTTATATGATTCCAGATTGTCTGTCTATACTCACAATGGTAACTGGGAGAATATGGTTAAAAAAATAATGTTTTCAATATGATAACGTATAGTTCATAGTGCAATTGAGAAAAAATCCTACATTTTCCCATCATTTGCGAGTGATTGAGAAACACTGGGAACACATGCGCATGCAGGCAGAGTCTCCCTGAGCAGCAGTGGTCGGTGGTAAATTGGCTAAATCTTGTTGTAAGTGAGCAGGTCCTGTGGGAGCTGGCTGGCCTGCTCTAAAGCACTTTCCTCGGGGGGCCCTGGAGCTCTCGGGTTTAACCCATCAGCTCCTTAGGCCACTCGAGGGGCCTGACTGCATGGCGCAACTCCAACGTACTTTTTGCTATTTTCTCCTCCAGGTGTAATACAACTAAGTGCACCTGTCCGGCTAGCAGTTGGATTTGGTTGGATAAGTACAGCATTAACTAGGTGATGAAAGTATTTACAGAGGTTTCACTGAACAGAGTGTCATAATTTTGTGAGATTTGGTCATTTAGAGGAAGAGAAGACAATGATATTAAGAATGAATGGCAATATGAAACATGTATTGGTCAATAGACACTATCAGTCTCTTCTCTCGCAGTCTTCAAAAGACAATGGTTTATTAGAAAAGTACAAATGAAACCCTCTTTATACAGGTTTCTGTGTAATTTTAAGACCAAGTGTGAGGGTGATCTCTGTGAGATGTGGGATTGAGGTTCGCCTTGATCAATTGGCACTTTTCACTCACAGTGTGTTCATCTAAAGCTCTCTTGACCTTGAACAGTTTCTCAAAATTATTCTTGTTGTCCTTCAGTATTACAAAAGAAACTTGAAATCATTTCAGCCATTCAATTAAAAATAATAATTGAAAAGATTTAGAACATTTCAAAGGACTGACTTTTCTCCCATTTTTTTTTTACAGTGACGACAGGCCTCCTACCTTTAACCCTGACCAGTGGTATATGCACTATTACACATTATCAACAGAAATGGAGACAGCAAATCAGAAGATTGTGTAATACAAATCCTAATCCTCATAATACGTATGGCTTGTGAAGCTAGAACAACACCACAAGAGCTGGAAGTTACACAAACAGTAATTTACACGTGCCTTCATCCCTGATAACCACCTTCCGTGCGCCATGCCACAATCACTCCAAATGCTCTATGTGTGCATTTTCTTTTTCTTTTTAATATATATATATATATATATACATATTCTTGGATATTTTTAAAATGCTTAATGTTGAATTTAAAGTCATTTGTCGCAAGGGGCCTATGCCGCAAGGTATGCTGATTTACAGCTGGTTTCTTTCCCTCTTATATTCATTTAGATTTCTTTAAACTATGGTAACAATTTTAGAATGGGACAGACAAGAGAAAAACAAAAAAAGTGTCGCAGAACTTTTAGCCGTTAAAAAACCTTTTAAAACATAGTGCTGGCGAGGGTTGTGTTTTCAAAAAACAAATTGTATAGTGATCCAATACCATCATTTTCTACCAATGGCGTCTACAGTGAGACCCGAATAATTACATGACTCATGAAATTACCCTGTCCACAGATGGAGCTTGTGTCCCTGCACCTGAGAGGCCCTGAACTAAAGGCAGCCTTTTTTACTAAATCAATATTAAAAACAAACAAAAGCAGTTACAGTGTGCGCTTGGACACAAACACACAAAAATACACCGATCATTCCCAAAACCTACAACGGTACAAGTGGACAAATAAATATATACACACACGTATTAAACATACCTACATACTTGTTTACATACACTCTCACACACAGTGGTTTCCTTTCTATCATCAGGCAAAAATTAATTTAGAAAGAATCTCCACCCACCTTCTCTTTTCTTCAGGTATGTTTCTCTGTTTCTCTATTTCTTTCTTTTCTTTTTTGGGGTGTAAATCCTTTCAGACTAAAAGAAGTGCAGTTTCAGTCCCA
Organism: Setipinna tenuifilis; assembly: GCA_030347295.1. Taxonomy (NCBI): domain Eukaryota; kingdom Metazoa; phylum Chordata; class Actinopteri; order Clupeiformes; family Engraulidae; genus Setipinna; species Setipinna tenuifilis. The sequence continues at coordinate 27,628,674 of CM059273.1, forward strand.
GTGTGTCTCTCTCTATCTCATCACATCTCCTCCTTTCAGACTAAGACAAAGCTGCCTGTCCATTCATAGCTCGCAGCCTGCCGTCACGCTCCTGCGCTCATTCACAGAAGCCGGCGCGCAGGGTAAATATCCACACGGGGATCACGGAGGAGAAACGACAAGTGTCTGAGCGGCTCTCCCCGGCACTTTGCAGGCAGGCAGCCCTCACCGCTCCGGGAGGAGGCTGGCTTGTCTGATTCGCAGTGGGGAGGGAGAGAGAAAGAGAGTGAGTGAGTGAGAGAGAGAGAGGGAGAAAAAGAGAGAGAGAGAGCACGAGGAAGAAGGGAGAGAAAGAGAGAGGGAGAGAGAGAGGGAGAGAGAGACGGGAGCAGAGCTTAAACGGCACTACTGCGATGTTGAGATGTCGCACCACTAGTTTTTATGGCAGGGTGGGTAGCAGAAAGATAATGATACCCCATCCTCCTCCACAACACAAGTTAAGCCCAGTGTGTAATAAGGCCGTGGCTCAGACACCCTCTGATTTGGGTCAGACTAAATGAATTTTTAGTTTTGTTAGAGTGGATTTTCAGTTCGGAGGGAGTGGGGCTGAAAACAGGGAGAGGTAGCAGCTGAGAGAAAGGGAGCACAATTTCCAAACACCCTCCAATGGCTTTGGCATGGGATGGCACAAGAGAAAAGAAAAAAAAAAGTTGGGCAGTTGCACAGGGCCGAAGGCGATTTACAGTTTTCGGTCTCAGCAAGATTTTCCAGAATAGTAAAATAGATACATCATAATCCTTTCTATTTTGCAGTTTCTAATTAAGTTACTGCACTTCAAAGTCAGGAAACACAAATAAACAGCCCTCTGTGGCAGAGAACGTTGGGTAAAGAAGCTCATAACTTTTAACATGTGGTTACTTCTTTAGTTGTTTAATTAATGTGCATATTTTGATTTCTTTGTATTCTTTCTAAATTCTATTTGACCAACAAGGATTTGTCAGATTCATTCATTTTTGCAACCTTCTTAATGCTGAAGTGCAACTGTAATGTTGTCATTCCTTGTCAACAACCAAAGCGTCTGTCCAAAAGACACCTGTTTGCATCTTTCTTTCAACAAAGAAAGCTAAAAAAAAAGTTCCTAAAGTTAAAAAAAGCACAGCTTCCATGAGATAAAATTCTGAGACAAAATACAGTAAAGAGTAAAATAGTACACACTGAGATCATTTTCCAGGGGGGGTAGCACATAGCCTGATATATACACTATTTGTCCAAAGGCAAGCATAAGTGATCAAAGCACATTATTATGTGACATTATATACAAAATAAAAAACGTACTTCAAAGAGGAGACAGAAGGTACTCCGCTCTCCGCACATGCTCCAATCATTATCATACATTGCTTCAGTGTCTTCAAAACAGGACGACCACAGCTTCCTGTTGATTCATTGCCATTTCATCTTTCTGATAATTCTGCCACTAAAGCATTTTCCTACAGGCTGTTGGGTTAATGAGTCTGGGGGCCCTAATGCAGAGGAATAGTTTATCGCTATCTTTTTACCAGATCATAGTTAATAAGTTCTGCTTGCTGAGCCGAATAATTTGGTGTTTAATATAGTTTTTGTGTGTTTAAATTATGTTGAATGTTTTTTTTTCCCTCACAAGTCTTAATAGCTTGTAACCTTTATGGTTAATAGTATTTGATACTAAGTTTGGTGCGTAGCTTTCCTTTTCTATCTTATAAAAAAAGAAAATGAATATACATACGAACATATATGTAAACACATATGTAAATCATTTTCTTACTTAAAACTGATAGATTGACTCTGAGAGTTCAGGACACAGTTCTATAGATGGAAGAGGAGCACTTACTAATGGAGTTTAAAAAAACATAAGGTGGGAAGACAAAAGAGGTAGATAGAAACGTTTTCATCCCACTCATTCATTCTCAGGGGGGCAATGACCTGTCTAGCATGTACAGGCAATGAGTCAAAAAGAAAGTGAGAGGAAGAAAATATGTGGGGTCGCAGCACGTTACACATATAACAGAGCATAGGAATGGAAGTGTTAAAAAATATTTAGCTCAACAATTCTACGAGAAACGGACAAATGACAGTAACTAAAACATTCTGCTCTGTTGCCTGCAAATACTTCCCGAAATCAACCTCCACTACTGAATAGAGGAGGAGGTTTTTGTCCCTAACTGGTCACACAGTATTTGTATCTCTCCTTCTGTCGCTCTATCTCTCTTTCTGTCTCTCTCTCTCTCTCTATCTATCTCTCCTTCTCCCCATCTACAAAATTCCCTCACTTGGTGTGAGAATGAGACTGACAAAGTGGTTTTCTAACGACTGTGCTGGGAGCACAAGCAGGATATCCTATATGACATCAGAGGCGCTGCACGCCTAATTATGTAATTTTGGACAGATTTATAACATCAGAGTCAACTGATCTGCTTTCCCTCATATCGCAGAGTAGCTGTTGATTTTTAATGTTTTACATAGTTAACTGCTTGCAAAATGTCAAAATGGGACAAGACAGAAATTATCTAATAGTTTAATAGTGAATAGTTTCTACAGAATGTTTGTTTACTCAAAATGAATATGAAACATATTACGATATTTTTGGTTGAGTTCAATCTGAAAATTACCGACGGATTAGCCAAGCAGTTTTAAGAATGAAAGTGGTGTGCACAGACTGATCTACGCCCAAGGCCTCCCAGGGACTTTCTAGCTCAGACCACAGCTTTTTCCCTGGTGGTTACACTGTTTTGACGATGGTGATTCAAAGTACTCTGTACTGTTACAGGCAAATAAATAGAGGTCCCTCTAAATGCTAACAGGCTAGACAGACAGCCAGACAACCAATCATCACAGAATACTGCTTATCTGAATGTTCAGCCTGTTGTCATAGAAACCTCTCACAGGTATCTCTCCTTTCGTTATAACTGTAAGTGAAACTGCTGGACTTGGAGTCTCAACCGAACACTTCTTCAGTTTTAAGTACTTCATTACACACATAAAAGGAACATGAAAGCACACAGGGATTTCAAAATGTCTGGTCTTCTCATATGGCAAACTTTGAAAAGCTTTTTTTTTATAAAAATCTGTCATCCTTATGTATTTCAGCAGCTCTGAGCTTGGCTGTGAGTTTCTGAGGGTTTCAGCGTCCGTTCTGCTGTTTTTTTTTTGGTTTGGTTCTTTGAGAGCCTTTGCAGTCTGTTCGCACCCAGGAAGCTGGGGCTGAGTAAGTGTTTGGCTCTACAGTACCTGTTTGCGTTCACCCGCCGTTCCTGTCATCGTAGGCAGCCACAGCTCCCACCACAGAGAGAGAGAGAGAGAGAGAGAGAGAGACCGAGACAGAGAGACAGAGGGAGAAAGGGTGGGGGAGTTGAAGGAGAAACAGAAGAAAGAGTGATAGAGATGACAAAAAAGAAGGAAGAGCAGAGACACAGAGCAAAAAGCCACATTTGAAAAGAAAGGAAGAACAGCGTGTGAGTGAGAGTGAGAAAAAGAACTGGGAAATTCAAGACAAAAGCCAAAGGAGTGTGTGTGTGTGTGTGTGTGTGTGTGTGTGTGTGTGTGTGTGTGGGTTAAAGTAAGCCAGAGAAAGGGTGGGTCATCAAAACGTGTCAGCCAGTCTTGTAACAGCTTTTTATTTTTTCAAAAATTAAATCTCGCCTGAGCCACAGTCTTAGAGGCAGTGGGTGTCTGCTAACCACTCATAGCCAAACTTGAGTGCTGTAAGCAGACCACATCACCAGACTTTTTCCACTGGGCTGGACCCTAACCCTAACCCTCACCCTTGGGGTAATTCTCACAGGTCTTTCAGCAAACAAAAAAAACAGTGCTACTTTTTTTCTGTTTCTTTTTAGTCCGAGAAATCCTTCTGATGTCTAAGATGCTCGGCACCCATGCACCACTTTCAGACTTTTCAGAATAAGGTCAGTACATCTTGGAGCTTAGCAACATTTGTGAAGGAGCCTGTCTGACTAAGCCTTGAGAGACACACTCTAGTCACTTTCAATATGTAACTGCCGGTGAGGACTGTGGACTTCCACAGTGGACTGTACTTCTTCTCTGGACTGAATGGCCTCTCTCCTTGCTCCTGCTCTCCCACCTCATTGGCCTCTGCTTGTCTGGGAAGGAGGGGGTGGGGGTGGGGGTGGGGGCATGTTGCGGGTGTTTGTGTGGGAGGCACTCTGGGGGAAGGCAGAGGATTGTGAGAAAGAGCGAGGCACCCCCACAGATCCAGTAACTTTGCACAGACCCTCAGCTCCCAGACCTCCTCCAAGGACACACACACAACACACACACACACACACACATGGATACACATAGACAGACTTACACACACACACACACACACACACACACACGGATACACATAGACAGACTCTCTCTCACACACACACACACACACACACACACACACACACACACACACACACACACAGATACACACATACACAGACACACACACACACACTGTATTCACATAGAAAATCTGCTGCAAGTTCATTTTTTGCACCTCACACAAAAGGTAGTGCTGTGGAAGTTCACAGTCTTTCTTTTTCTGCTGACAAATCTAGTCCTCTTTTCTAGTCTCTGGTTGCATTGTTTAGTCTGTATTGGAGCTAAACAGACTCATCTGAAACAGGGCTTTTAGCCTGGGGGCAGGAAGGTGATGCACCTGAGGTGAGGTGGGGTGGGGAGTGGCGGTTGTTGTTGGAGTATTGTATGGGTGGGTGGCGGGGGTTACAAAAGGCCTGCTGTACAGCTGTGCTGCTGCTCTAAGACAGAAGGCTCTGGTGGTGCTTGTTGCACTACTGTGTGGTCGGTGGCAGCAGCTGATCAGCCCCATTTGTCAGCTCTCGGGGGGGGTCGTGAGGCTGGCTGATGAGGGATGTGGTTTTGCATGAACGCAGCTTGTACTACTAGAAGCAACCGTCAAAGAAATGTATGTTTAAGGGGTTACAAAGAAAGTGGGGGAAAGTAAGTGTCTTGGGCTTCCTTAGGGCTGGTTATTGAGTATATTGTATATTAGTTCCCCCTTCAACACACATACAGACACATAGACACACATATATACACATACTGTACACGCACACACAAGAACTTGCACAGGCAGGCAGGAAGGCACACACACAAATAGAAGTTCAACAATGGTCTCTCTAGGTGTGCTGTCAGTGGCTGCTGAGAGCGGTGGAGGGCTTCACCTCTCACACTGTCCATACGTCTTGTTGCAGATATAGAAGCCTATATTCTTCCCCATAGAAATTGTAGAAGAATGACAAGCTACTTTTTCTGGCTCACTGACATTGTGGTCAATAATTCATGCAAATAGTGACACAACAAAAAAGCTACATTTGTGTGTGTGTGTGTGTGTGTCAGGGATAGACATTGATGGACATTGATACCAGCCATGAGCCAAATGCTGGTAAAATATGAAAGTGGCTGGTGGATTTCAGACACAAACTTAACGATTTTCTATTGAGTGGTCGGTGAATTTTACCATTTATTTGTCAGAGGCTGGTAAAGGTTCACATTTTGTAAAGTTACTTTCAGCCCTGGTGTGTGTGCATGTGTGTGTTTTTGTGTGTGCATTTGTGTGTAAGTTTTGAGGCCAGTTAACACCCAGACTTTGAGTGAAGTTGAAAAGTACATAGCAGTGCACACTGTAATCTGGATGGGTTTTAAACTCTTCTTCACACATGTATGTTCAGTGTGAGAATATGTTGGTTGTGAGAACACTGTATTAATGATTGTAGTGTAACTATTTACTGTGTGTAAGAACACTGCATTCACACGTGTGTGAGTGTGTGTGTGTGTGGTGAGTGTGTGTGTTTGTGTGTGTGTGAGTGCACAGGGAAGCAAGCAAGAGGTGTCCCAGTGTGTGTGTATGTGTATGTGTGTGTGTGTGTGTGTGTGTGTGTGTGTGTGTGTGTGTGTGTGTGTGTGTGTGTGTGTGTGTGTGTGTGTGTGAGTGCACAGGAAAGCAAGCAAGGTGTGTGTGTGTGTGTGTGTGTGTGTATGTTAGGGGCTGGGGTGAGCAAGGACAGCTCCTGCTCCCAGTGGTGATAATGAGGGGGAGGCTAGCCTCTGTCTGCCCTCCAGCGATCTGCCACCTCCTAATTAAAACCAGCCAAGCTGCAGGGCAGGGGAGACAGACGTCTGTCATAGCAGGACTACACACACTGCACATACAGATACACACACTCACACTCACACACACACACACACACACACACACACGGACATGCAGACATCCAAGCACGGACACACAGACACACAGACACACATACACACTCACGGATGGACACACACAACACAGTCACACTAACGCATGGACACACAGACAAACACACACACACACACACACACACACACACACACACACACACACACACACACACACACACACACAGACTCTTACACAGATTTACTGTAACGCACCATAGACTCACGCCACACTTTCACACACTTACACATATGGAGGCACACAATGTTCCAGGTTTTGTTCACACCAGAAAGGTCCTGGCTTTGACTGTGACGTCGTCGGTCCAAAGTGTGGCGATTTGCGCATTAGTGTTTTTAATTTTGGTGTGTGGTGGTTGGTGCTTTAGCTCCGCGGTGATGGGCCACTGACAGGACAGAAGGTATTATACTGCGCTAAAAGCTAGTCTGAATGGGTGGGTGGGCAGATCAATGCTTTCCCTGTTTGAGAAGAGTGATAGCCCACACATTCATCTTCAAATACAGCCCACCCCTCTCCTTTCCCCTTCTCTCCTCTCCGCTTCTCTCTCCTCTCCGCTCCTCTCTGTAGTGGGTGGACCCACTTTTCAACACTGAAATCTTTCAGAGAGGAAATTTAAAAACAATAGGTTTGCACTATTATGTGCATGTTGGTTTGTGTGTGAGCATGTATGCATGCATACGTGTGTGTGTGTGTGTGTGTGTGTGTGTGTGTGTGTGTGCGTTTTGTGGTTTAAAATTATGTATTTTCCAGATTCTGTGTATCGCACTTACTTAGTGATAATTTTACCTGATAGGCAGTGAAACGTGACTGCTTGTGTCTTATTGTCATTTACCCATCTTGCTTTGCACATGGAGAGAGGGTGGAAAGGAAAGTCAGGGGGTTGCCAGTGGTTACAAAGACTATTTCTGATCGGCTTGGCCACACAGGAAACACCTACACAACAGTCGACCATGTGCCTGCGTCTGAGGTGTATGAAGTATGAACTGTGCTGGGTGATGAATCTCAATCCTATTTAAGTTTACACCATTAATAGATAAAAAAGTAAAAAAAAAAGTTAACTTTATAAACCTTTTGATGGAAATGTGCAAATCTACATAAGGCTTCTGCACAACTTCAACCTTAATATGTTCAGATAGAACTGAGGGTACTTCTTCAGTACTACTGTAGTGCTTAAAATTACTACATATAGACTTGTGAAAAGATATGGCCATTCTCGTATTATACTTGTTACTGTGCCTTAGGGAAGGTAATCAAACATAAGTTGTTTAATGTTGTTGGAAATGGTGATTTTGTGGGCCAGATTTAAAAATGCAGCAAGATTATTTATCTATCCTCCTCCAAACCTAAACATAAAAACACTTCACGAACATGAAAAAAACATTCAGGTTTGGGTGTCTGGTGCAGTGCCACATGTGTTCCAGATCTCTGTTAATCACAAATGCTAAGCGTAAGTGCAGTAATTATAGAAAAAACGGTGAGATATTGTTTAGATTCAATCTCATTACAACACTTTAGTACTTTGGTAGTCTTACAGCACTTACAGTGTTCACAAGCACAAGACAAAAAAAACAGGTTTGAGTGTCTGCCGTAGTATCTCATCTCTATTTATTTCAAATGCTGAGCATAACTACAGGAATTGTGAAAGAGCAAGAGTAAGAAATTGCTTTGATTTGACTCCATCACAGCACTTTGTTAGGGAGTCTTATAAGCCAAACTGATGTCAGGTAAAGGTAACACCTCTATTGCACTTTTTTTCATTCTGTGTTTCTCCTGGATCAAAAGACTGGGTGAACTAAGGACAAGCGGAGGGGTGACAAGCCTAGGTGACTGACTTCCTGAATTGCAACAATTTCCTCTTAGCCTCCACATTAGGTATTGGAGAGAGAGAGAGACAAGAGGAGGGGGGCAGAGAAAGTGTATGTGAGTATGTGTGTGTGTGAGAGAGTGTCTCTCTCTTTCTCTCTTCCTCTCTCTGTTTGTATATGAGTGTGTGTGTGTGCATGCGTATGCATGTGTGTGTGTGTGTGTGTGTGTGTGTGTGTGTGGTGTGTGTGTATTATGTGTGAGAGAAGTAGGGGGGTGTGATTGACCTCAGGGTGTGTTAGGGAGGGAGTGCGTGCATGCCTGTCAGTTTGAGAAGGGCGGATCGTGAGCAAGGCAGAGTACACAAATCCCCCAAACTTGCTTTTTTGGCAGGGAGCTGGCCCTGCACCCACCCACAACAGCCTCCTCTAGCCTCCTCCCACCCCCTATTCATCTGTGCTCTCCTCTCCTCCTCTCCTCCGCTTACTCACACACTCGTGCGCTCACTCACTCACATGTGCATGCACACATATACATGCTCTCTTTTTCTATCTCTCTCTTTTGCCCTTTCTCTCTCTGTCTCTCTTTCTTATTCTCTTTTTCTTTCTCTCTCCCTCTCTCTCTCTCTCTCTCTCTCACACACACACACACACACCCACATACACAAATACAGAGATCAGAACCTGACCCACCTACGCATCTGTAGCTCATAATTAATATCAACCTATTGTATTCTACCAAACCTGTCCTGTTTTGTCTTGTTGAACGCTGTCAATCTATTACAATGTTAATCTATTAGAAATCTTTTTGTGGATTGTGTCAGTGCTTATAGGTACATAGCTAAGTCCTTTGTCAGTCTGACAAGGCCAAGAGTGTGTGCTGAAAAGTAAGGAACATGTTCAGATAAAACGTCTTATTGATACTGTACTTTAGTCACACAACCGAGTTTTTCTCTCTTTCTCCACAACTACCTTGAAAATGACTCTGCAGCAACTACACTGAATAGTGTAACAACAATAGGGGACTATATGTCACATGGAAAATGCCGGGTCTTCTTGGAAGTCCCTCAAATATGAAAGCTTCAAGGGCGTTTGTGACTTTTCACCTCTCCTTGCACCCATTACACCAATAAAATAACAGAAGCAGTCCTTCACTACTAGCAATGGCAGTTCCCATGAATCCGAACAGAACAACTCTTAATTGACCTTTTCACATCTCTCTCTTGTAAAGGTAATCTATTGGTTCTGATTAACTGCCCCATTGCTACGCCTCATCCCTTAACAGCAACCTCTACAACCACAGTAATACAGATTACACTGTTGAAACTAAAAAGTAAAAATGACAATAAGTCTTTTCATCAGCTAATTATGATTTTTTTCATCTTTCTGCAGTATAGTAGGTTACACTTTATTTTAAAAGTCCCTGTTACAGTTTATCTGCATCATGAAGTACAATGTAACAGAGCATGTAACAACATGTAACACTATGTACCTACACTGTACCTTAGGGTTAGGGTAAGTGTTAGGATTAGGGTTAGTGTTGCATATGTAGAGTGTAAGAACATAATGTTACATGTTGTTACATGCAGATACACTGTAAAAGGGACTGATAACACAAAGTGTAACGGTATAGTATATGTCATCTTTCTCTATGATATGCTGTATATTAGAATACATAATTTGATTCATTGATAACATATACTTGCCTATGCATTTATGTAACTGTACAGTTTGTTTTAAAGGTATTTGTTATACATGTCATAAAGGTGTCTGATCTTGGCTAGAATATAATGACCGCGGGGGCTGAGGCTGTTGGGGGGGGGGTGGGGGCTGGGGGGGTGCGAGGGTTGAATCAGTGCTGGCGCAAGACAGGACCGATGTGGCCCTGGCTTTGTGCTGCCTGTTGCGTTCCCACACACCGCCAGTTAGAGTGAGCAAATAGGAGGCTACTCCTGCAATGTTTGTGAACACGCCAATGTAAAAGTATCCCCGCCGTAACAAAAGCACCTCTCGGATCAGGTTCAGAACCTTGATAAACCTTCAGTCCCGGTGACTGAAAAGACAAAGGTGTGGTGCTTATCCCCGTGTAACCCCTCTCTAGCTCCCTCCTCCTCCTCCTCCTTTTTTATCTCTCTCTCTCTCTCTCTCTCTCTAATTCACCTTTACTGTATCTCTCCGTTTTTTCAGTTTTTCTTTTTGTTTTCATGCTTATGAATTTTTACTGCCAGCTCTTTTTTGTAATTTAATTCTAATTCTGTAACCTTTTGTTTTTTTTGTCTCTTTTTTATTTTCACTTCCTCCTCACTCCTGCACTGTTAGCTTTTTAGGCCGGCAGCTTCACGTCATCTCCTCAAAATGTGACATCTGACTGATTGCTGAATAGTGTACCTGTAATGCAAACACTGGAGTGTGATCTGAAAATAATCTATTTGTTTAATGTAGAGTGAAAAGAAATAGCTGGGCGGTCCTCCTAGCCATTAAGGGATGTGACGGGGCCCACAATAAAAAATGGATGAATAATTCAGTCAGTCCAATCATCTGCTTTTTCCACCTGATACTAAACTATCCTCCTCTCTACAAAAAACAAGTATCATTTGCTCTTTACACCAATGCAGCTAAATGAGATTTTGGTGCCAAAACTTGTTCAGATCTTCAAATTTGCATAATGGACACTGAAGCATAATGCAGGGTGTAACAGTCATGTACTTGTCTAAAAGGTGCATTCAGAATGTGACACTGTTTTTGATTTCTTTAAACTTGCACATAGGTTGCCACTGTCATCAGCTAAATATCTTCCCAGTTATATGATCAAATGCGTGTATTATTTATAAATTTCAAAGTTTCACTGTGAGATAAAAATAATAATAAAGAAAACAGTGGAGATGTTGCTGTAGCAACAGAATTTGTTTGTGATTAAAATCATTCAGATGCACTAAACCTTTTGCTGTTCTTGGGCATAGGCGATGTCCAGAAAGGGTTCTTTAAGGACACAGATAACATAAGATCCTGCTCAATCACACATGAGTGCATTTAACGCCTTTAGCTTTTGCTTATTCAATTCAAATGACATTAACAATGTTTTGTTAACAGAAAATCATTTGATATACATGTACATGAATATACATCAAGTGTGTTTTGTTATTACATGCAGTTGGTCATTGAGTGCGCACAAACAGACAAAAGAGCCATGACGTAAGTATATAGACAAAATTAGACACACTTACACACGCATACATACTATGTACACATACACACACCAATGGGGTGAAGTAGTATATCACACAATCTGATTATTGAATATCACTACTACACTTATATGTGGTAATAACTATATACTTCAATTAAAAAGCCATATTATTTATTTACAGTATGTCTCTTGAAAAGAGACTATGCACCACCTCAGTGGCCTTATGCAATTTGGGAGCTTTCATCCAGTGAACCTAAACACCTACATCAGAAATACAGAGGCAAAGAAAGGCCATCGCTGAAGACTAACAGCTTTATCTCCCAAGGGTTACAGTAGCAGGTGTGGGGGTTAACCCAGGCTGCAAAGATTATGTGCCCTAATGACTAAAAGCTAGAAGTCAACTGCCCACGAAGCAGCATGACACCTTCTGCACAGTTCTCTTTAAGTAAACTGCATTTCAATGTATTTCGAGGGATGTGGAAAAAGAAAGTAGCCTATGAAAAAGAGTGAGAGAGAGAGAGAGAAAGAGAGAGAGAGTGCGAGAGAGGAGAGAGAAGAGAGAGAGGAGAGAGTAGAGGAGAGGGTGAGAGAAAGAGAGAGAATGAGAGCGAGAGAGAGAGAGAGGGATGTTGCTGACCTTTCTGTGGTGCTCTCAGAGTTGTTGCTCTTCTCAGCCTCAGTCCGTGTCAGGAAGCAGGGTGTTATCCTCTGTCAGAGACACAACGAAAGTGAGAGAAATGACTGAGAGACAGCGAAAGAAAGCGAGAAAGGGAGTGAGAGAGAGAGAGAGAAAGAAGGAGTGGGGGTGGGAGAGCAGCTCAATTTTGCACAGAAGGTGTGTCTCTGATTCGGGATTGGAAAATCAGCCCTAACACTGAATGAGAAAGAGAGAGAGAGAGAGAGAGAGAGAGAGAGAGAGAGAGAGAGAGAGAGAGAGAGAGAAAGAGAGACAGAGAGAGAGAAACAAAACAAAACATATGTGCACACCCACCTACCAACACCCCTCCCTCTTAACCAAAAGTATTTGGCAGCGATCCCTAAACATCCACCTGTGCTGTTACTTGGGTGGGGAGAGGAGGAGCACACACACCCAGCCCTCCTGCCTACTAACCTGCTCCTATTTCAGGGATGGGGCAATACGAGGAGGAGGTGGGAGGTGGTGGTGGGAGAGCTGATGATATGAAGAAGGAGACCGTACACTAAATGCACACAGAAATAAAAAAAAATGCACTTGCAAACAGAAGTAAGATAAGAAGGTTAGCCAATGGATTATTGTTGGATTATAGGTTAGGCTAATTTATGAAACAAATTCCAAATATTTTCCCCATGTTTTTAACTACATCTGACAACATGATGCAAATTAAAATGTCAATTTGAAACTACAGATTGTGAGGGTAGGCCTGCAGGTGATGTCAAAAGCTCTGTCGTGGTCTGTTTGAATTTTCAATCACCTTCATTTCAGCTTCGTATTCTTCTGAGTGCCTATTGTGTTCTTGCAGTAAAGCTAGAAGGGTTCTATCAGCCTCACTGGGGCAATTAAAAAGCACCAAAACAGGGTGTGGGGTTGTTCTTTACTTAGTGAGCAACACACTTGAAAAACAGGTGTGTGCACCATAAAGATAATCAACTCTAGACTTCCTTCAATGCACTGAGTAACAGCAAACAAATCTCACTGCCTTCACCAGTGTATGCTTAATCTGATATTCTTTATGTGACTTTATTCACGCTGATTATAAATGAGTTATTCTTTGGTGATTGCATTGTTTGAGTCCTATTCACCATTTTGATTCTGCTAAGGCTTGGAAATACAGTTGAAAAAAAGAATCTTTTTTATGATTAGTATCTGTAATTACAGCTTAATATTTATATATATAATAAAATCATTGTAGGTTTCATTCTTATGTGCACAACAAAGATTTCAACCACTGAAAGAGATCTGGACCACTTCTAAATCTAGTCATTCATTATATACAATATGTTGTGTGACTTACAATGTGTTTTTTGCTATATGGATAAATACATATGTCTTCCTGTATTGCCATGTATATGGGTTTAAGAAGATGTCCTAAGCAGGGAAGAACAAAGATATATAAAAAAATAAAATTAATATGAAATACTTCCTACTTGTAACTGCATCAATTTATGTTACTAAAGCAGCAACCACACAGTGCGTCAATATATTCTACTGTGTTTCTGTGTTTAGGAAATACACTAATCATACTTTTCCAAGGTGGCAGGAAACTATTTCACAAACCTTTATAGGTCGACCTTTTCCCCTTACCTGTACATTCAGTTGATTAACTGGAGAAGGTTTTAGAGCAGTTAATTTTCTCTGATCTGACTCCGATCCTGCTACATCCCAGACCCCTACATTCCCACATGAAGGTAGGTATCTTAATAGCTTTAATGTTTTACTAAGAGTTTGTTTATGACTAATAATTGTTTCCTAACTTAGTGCCTTAGTGTTTGGTCATGAATGTTCTACTTTGAATCAGCAACACTGACTCAGTGACAAACAAGTCATCCATATATAGACAAATGACAACACTTTTATTGATAGTTACTAGTGTACTTTTTATCTAAAATAACTAGAGATGAATTAATGTGACTGTTAAAGTGCCCTCCTTTCATTAGGGATTCTTAAGAATGATAACAATCATTACTAAAATTGTTGATAAGCTGGCAAGCAGAAATTAATGATTTTGATCTACAAACTACAAAATCCTGTTTGTGTTTAAAACTAGTGCAGAGCCCATTGATGCAGCCTTATTGTGTGAGAGAGTGAGTGGCTACGGTGCCTAGTGGGCCACATAGACAAAAGGCAATTGAAGCTTGTTTTACCAATATATTTGGCATTTGTTGCCCTACCACAGTGAAACTTGCCACTGTACCCACTCTTGCCATTAACAAGACACCTACCAAATTTGAGCTCAGTGGAACGAACAGTTTCAGAGTTGTGCGTGGAACAGACAGTGTCGCACACACACACACACACACACACACACACACACACACACACACACACACACACACACACACACACACACACACAGACGTTGCTTGCATTTATAGATAGATACACACTTAAAATACAAGTTCATAAATGTTACCCTTCTCTGTTAATCATAGTACTTTGTCCTTGTATGATGCCCCTGGGAAACAGGCACTTAGAAATATGTTCATTTCACTGAATCTGTTGAATGCTGGACATTTCTAGCACTTGTATTGCTCGTCTATTCCACAAAGACCTCAAACCAAGACCTGTCTAGGCCAGAATAGCACAGAACATGATAGCCTCTTGTTTTTAACTGACTGGACAGAAATTACCATTTCCACCCACACTCTCTCCCTCTCTCAGTGGTGACCCCCCACCCCACACACACTGGCTGGCACTTTCATCCTAGGTTATGGGCCACATAGTTTGGTGATTGGTAATTGTCCTGGGTAACACTTTATTTTACAGTGTCACTGGAACAGCGTGTCTACCTAATTAGGTACAGAGTACAACTTGTCTAACAATATGTAATATCGTGTACTAATTTTGTCCTTACAGCATGTATTTTTGGGTACCTAGGTGTCACCTTGTCCCTGATCATTGGTACTTTAAACTCAGAGACTGATAATTGTCCCTGATCATTGGCAGTTTAAACTCACTCCAACTTAACTTATCACCCCCTTCAGATGACACCACATGACTACGGATGGGCACCACTAAAACCACAATCTGCATTCTGCATGGGCATTTCATTATTGGGGGAAAGCAGTACCGCCTGCAGCAGGCCCTCCATGCATACCTGCATGTACAAACAAGGCTTGCATATAAATATCCACATCACATTTGACAGCTGATTGGCTGGACCGAACGATATGTTATGCTTGCAACATAAATGTCACGGATGACACATTTATTCCAGAGGCAGGCAGGCAGGCAGGCAAGGCAGGCAAGGCGTCTGTGCTTGACTTTTACAGTAAATTGTAGTCAGCAGCAGACCAGCGTCCGTCTTTCAAGCGCAGCGTTGACCTCATGTGTCACATTCAGGATGCACTCGGCCTGAGACACTCCCTTACACAAACACCCCCCACCCAGACACGGCCCTGCAGCTGCTCTGCTCTACTCCTGTCTGTTCTTTCTCTCTCTCTCTCTTTCTCTCTCTCCCTCCTTCTCTCTCTCGCTTGCTCCCCTCCCCCTCCTCACATCAGTCCTGTGTCATGCACCACTCCCATGGCCAGGGTAGCCACTAGAAATGTTGGGCTCTATAAAGAGATAAAACTTGGGGCCCTCTTAATATTGACAATATTATTAATGGTGTCCTCCAAGGGCCCCCTGTCAATGTTGGGCACTGCAGCTCTGCTCTCCTGCCGTCTTCTCTCTCTCTTTCTCTGTCTGTCTTTCTCTCTCTCTCTCCCTCCTGTTAACATCTCTTCTATGCAGGGATGTAGTAGAGGATAAACACAAGTAAACAGAGTTTACCAACCTCTAAAATTTCAGAAAAAGAGTTTATCCAGCTCTCAACAGAGCTTATCCACCTAGCTATACAGTTTGCTTACCCTATAATAGTTTATGTACCAAACACGATTTCCAACATTCCAAACTCATCTATATATGCACTAGAGACCATTAAAATGCACTGGGACTGGTCAAACATGTTTTGCATGTCTGTTTAAAACATCTTGTGTCGCACCGTCCATCCACCTCACCATGATCACCAAATTCAGAGTTTACCCACCTCTGACTTTACCACTACACCCCTGCATACAAGAGAGGGATGTTGGCTATGGTAGAGATCAGGGGTGCTGCTAGAGAGTTCGTGCCCTATGAAGAAAGAATACAATATTGTCCCCCACCCCAACCACCCCCCCTTAATTAATAGTAATACAGTGATCCCCAGCTATATTGCGGTTCACCTTTCATGGTCCTGCTATATCACTTTTTTTATTAATATATGCATGCTATGTCATTATGCATGCTAATGCTAATGTTCATCACAACAATATTTTATAATATAAATGTCGATTACAATGCAGTAATAATTCAATAACACATAGTAAATGTGTACAATAGTAAAATAAGCGGCAGGGGGGGGGGGGGTCACTGTATTCATAATGTCCTCAAAGGGGCCTCTGTTTGGCTCTCAGAATCATCCTTTGTTAGAGATATTGTAAGCCATATTGTATCGTTGACGTGTTTTATTCTCAAACAGGGTGGCATAGCTGTGTAAGGCATATGTATGACCGAGCCCCACTCAGAGCAAAGTGGACATCGGTAACAGTGGCTTCATATACAGTCACTCAAGCGGAGTGTGGTAATAGTGTTTGAAGGTAAAGGAGTGTAAGGAAAAAATAGTGGACATGAACTTGAAAAAGCAAAGCATGGAAGGAAGTGAAAGTAAGACAAGGAGGCATAAAAAAACTGGATGACTGGTATAAAAAAGCAAGAGCAATTGTTCAGTTACAGCAGATGAAGCTAGATGAGGACTAATAGCTACTACTACCACTGTACCATTATCATCGCCAGAGGACACAATTCACTGGTAGGAGTCCTGGCAGCTGACTTAGAAAATGCTCATGTCATTAGAGGCCAAAAAGCAAGACTGACATTCTGATAAAGAGTGATGAAACTGGGCTGTAATCACCGGGCCTCAGAACAGCCTCTATTCGTATCATCCGGAGGAAGGAGACTAAACGCTGAGCAGACATGTACCCTGTAACATGTATGTAACTGGCATGTGGCCTGTCAAAAGTAAGTCAACGAACCAACTTGAAAAAACCAAAGCAACGTTGGCTGCATGGATTCATTTGTTTTATTTAATACCATGTACATTACAAACACACAAGTTAAACCAATGTAAAAAGATCCGAGCAGCACGTTGCCTTAATATTTTTTGGTTCTATGCACCACTTTTACAGTGCAGTGGTATCAAGGATATAAGTGAATTTAAACTTTATAACCCCACGCCAGGGTATTGACATCTATATCATGTTGGGACGGGAAACTCCCAAGGTCTAAGCTCATAAGGTCAGACATGGACGCGTGAGGAAAACCTGAGTGATTGTGAGCGAGAGGGAGTTGGAGGGAGAGGGATGGCAAGGCTCCGAGGGCCAGCAGTTTCCCAGAGAGAGGCGGTGCCAGAGATACACACCCCTGAAGCGGTCGGACTGGTTCACACCAGCTGCCCCCTCCCCTCTCCTCTCCCTCCCTCCCTCACACACACGCACGCACACACACACACACACACATACACACACACACATGCACACACACACACATACACACCCCTCTGTGTCCCTGCCAGGCCCTACAACCCAGTGCATGAGAAGACAGGGAGAGGAATGTGATCTAACCATGCTCTCCCTGAGATATTACCTCACCCACCCCCAGCCCTCTCACTCTCTTGCTCTCCCCTCCTCCACTTTTGCAGTGGAACTGCCAGGCCTGAATGTTTTTCTTAGCCTCTCCTACACAGATTCGCACACTCTCTCTCTCTCTCTCTTCCTCTGCACCTCTCACTCTATCTCTCTTCCTCTGCACCTCTTACGCTCTCTTTCCCTCTCTGTCTTTATACCTATCTCTCTGTCTCTGTCTCTCTCTCTTTGCTACACTATTCCCTCTGCTCACCGGGGTGAGGGGGAAAGGTGTGTTGTGGTATGGCCAAAGCCTCGGGGCTCACATGAACTTCGCCCCTGCGCAGCGTTCATAAATCCCACATTTCAACTGGCACTCTCGATGCTGAAATGAATTACACCTCAAAACATCTGGGTAAAAGTAGCTTAATCTAGGCAACAAGGCATCAAGTTTAAGTAGGGCTAATGTCTATTCTGACAACCAACTGTGTAATCTGGTGTCTATAGCAACAGCTGACTTGTTCAACACTTTGCTAGGCTGGTATGGCTCAAGTGACAGCCTCCACTAGGGTTAGTTACCTTGCACAACAACATGTTGCTCATAATTATAATAATCAGTGTTGGGGCTGCATAATCTGTTATTTGCCTGGGCAAGGGTCTTGCGCTGTTAAGCAGTCATTTTCCTTGTGGAAATGCATCTTTACTTTGGTTTGTGTGGTTTGTCAAAAGCGGTTTAAGTGGAATAAAAACTACTAAAGTTGTGCATCAGCATCAAAATTCCAGATGACCTTGCAGCAGTTTTGGGTAACCTGGCTTCAGAGGTTATAATACCATATTACTAAGTAAGTGGCCACCACTGTCTTATAGTCACCTGATATTACACAAAACATGATGATCAATAGTTATTGCTTCTTTGACAGGTGAGTTTGAATCAAAATGTGCTTTTTTGTGTTGTATTTGTTAATGTTTCTGTTTTTTGGAAATAATACTGAAATAATAACTGTGCTATATTTATAATAAGGTGTGCCAGACGCTAAAGTATCATTTCACCTTTAACCTGTGTAAAGTCTGCAGCTGCTGTTGACGGGTCAATACTAGATTTTGGTATCCTCCACAACATGTTAAACTTATATGTGAATCTCATCTATCTGGTTTCCCTAATCAATAACATATGCCTTACAGTATTTTGTCTGTCCCCCTAAGTGGATAATTAAGAACACAGTTTTGTGTTTGCCTGCAAATGCACTGGAGGAATAACTAACTACACAAACAATATTCAGGATGTGCAGGCTTCTCTGAGAGCCTCAGAACTGTACACAGACATTTAATCATGCTTCGTGATATGAACATACACCATAAACACTTGCAGGGGTGGAAGAAGAAGTCAAATTGAGGGCTATACATTATGACTAGATCACCAACTCTGCATGCACATTATCTGCTAATTAAACACTATTTCTCCTTTAATTATGCTGTGAAAGTGAGAGCATTCAGTAGCAGAGTGGTAAGTAATGGCAAATGATTTTTAAATTGCACCTGTGGTCAGTGTCCACCCATGAAATATTCTTTAGACTGTAGACACCATGGGTGACATAATTATACCAAACACACTACAACACTACAACACTCCTAGAGCCTCTTTTAAAGTTTGCATGCCAGTTTTCAGTTCAAATGTGTAAATAGCAAGGTTAAAAAGGCTTTTTTGGACATTTATCTATCTTGTTGCAGACTGTAAACTTAAACAACAGCAGGGTAGTACACTGTCTGTTTTTTTTGTCCTGTCTACTGCCCTTGTCTGTTGTCATGTTCATTGCCACTGTTTTAAAGGTACTGCTTTATACAGCAGCTGCATTTTATGTATAATCTAGGTTACATTTCATTTTACGGTCCCTGTTACATCAATTAGGTACAGTGTAGCAAAGTGTGTAACAATATGTAACATTATGTATTTGCACTGTATCATAGGGTTGGGGTTAGTGTTAGGTATGTACAGTGTAAGTTGAATATTACGTTGCTACATGTAGATACACTAAAAAAGGAACCCTAAAATAAAGTGTTACCTAAACCCTGTGTGTGCTTTAAGAATGTGACCTCTCCCTACTGTCTGTAATGTAGCACCAATTTGTTTTATGGTAATGTGCATAGTGTATAGGCTGAAATGACAATAAACCCCACTTAACTTGACTTGACAAATGGATATTTAAATCAAACATTTAAAAAAATCTAAAACTGAGTGGTTCTAACCAGCATAATTTATACTTTACCATTAATTTGTTATTGGGCCACCATTTATTGGTCTTAACTTGTCATATTTGATAACAATAAGGACATATTGTCAAATTGATGTTATGTTAACCTAACAATGTTTGATCCTTACACATTTTCAGGGCAGGAACTGTAAAGAAACAGGAGTATACTAGCAAATGTTTATACTTAAACCTCAAAGCATACAGGAGGGAGGGGAGGCGAGAGAGGGTATCATTATAACCACGATTACTTGTTTAGTGTTTCCCCGACTGAGATGACCACATGTGGCGCAATATAATATATATACTCTACATAATTATTACTGCGGACTATCAATATCCACGTAATGATCGTGGGGGCATCGGAGTGGCCGGTCAGTGAGTGATTGTGGGTTTTCAGTGGAAGCTGTTAAAATAGCCGGCCTGCTTACAGAAGGGAGTGCAGGGCAGGCGCTGCTCTTACGGCTGGCAAGGACTGCCGAACCACCGCGCCGACAGAAATGACTGCCTCTCTGCCTTTCATCTGCGTGCAGAATCAAAGAGCTTGTCACAAACCATAAATCTCTGCCACATGAGGACAAGGGAACCACGTGACTTTACTTTTTTTCATGGCCAAACACTTATGATTCTCAGGGTTGAGGAAGTATTCTATTAATATTTTCCTTTTTTCAATAGTTGAGATCCCTTTAAACTGGTAACCTTATTTTCAACTCAGAGGGAAATATATAATTGTATTGACTTTGTCTTTTTAGAAACCTCTTACATTATTGATTTTTTTTTAAAAGTTTTCACCTAAGAGGGCTTTAGGAGAAACATCTAAGAAGTCAATACGGTGTTATTTATTTCTGAAAGGGCAAGGGTCAGACTGCTGTACGAGGTAACTGATGATTGTAATCTACCTTAGCAAGGCCTACCCAACTAATTTCCATTCTCCTTCTATTTCTGAGTCTTTACCACAATGTGCTAAGCACAATTCATTGGTCTGAATCCCCTATAAGCTGACCCCAGTGGTCAGTGGGCCTATTTTTCTCAACAGGTTGTCTAAATATGATTTTACTGTAGATTGTGGCTGGTGACGGGAGTAAAAACTGGCATTTTGTGGTATTCTGTTATGACCTTTGACAACTGCATTCATTTTCTTCGCATTTGGTGGATACGTGTGCAAACATTAGCTGATGCTGTAGGTAAGACTCTAACGGGGAGCAACTGTAATATCATTTGATTTGTCTCCATGTATGAAAGAAAGGGGACTTTTGTCCAGATGCCATTTAATGAAGCTATTAAAACAAATGTTCCAATTCAATCTGTGTGATTTTTGAATCAAGTTTAGAAAGCAACAGCAATGTACTTTTGGACACTGTATGTGTGTGGATGTCTCTGTGTGTGTATGACTGTGTATGGGTGGTGGGTGTATGTGTGTGTTTGTGTGTGTGTGTGTGTGTGTGTGCGTGTGTGAGTGAGTGTGAGTGTGTGCGTGTTATGCAATTTATGATTCAGTGTTGAAAGCTGTGGAAAAAAAGGGCGTTTGAGCACGGTGGACGCACTACGCAGGCCCCTTCCCTGGGCGGATGGAGAGCTGAGGTAATGTGGCTCAGATGTTCTTTTATAGACAGCCCTCAATACACTCTTCCCTGCAGCCCACTCCACACTCCAGGCCTCCAAATACAGGGCTGGGGGTTTAAGAGTGGCAGATTGTGCAGAACTATCCTATATTTAGATAGATGATCTTACTGAGATAACAATATGTAAATTATGACAAAGCCCTGTCACAGAAATGTAAAATTAATGGATATAGGATACTACAAAAGGTACTATATCAGTAGGTTACCATTACAAAAACACATAGATGATCATTACACTTAGTGAAATATTAAGACTTAATTTACAATCCTGCGGCAGTTAGTTGTGAATGGAGAAATTGTTCACAGTCATCTGATTACATAAATGGTGTGCGAGATAACAATTGCTGATGCTCGTTAACGAATGTTACCACATCGTAAATAATCAGACAATGGCCGCCGGGGCAGCGTTTGGGGAGCGGCATGTGAAAGCCCAAACGAAGCCAGCTGCCAGCGTGTATCGAGAAACAGCAGCAGCACGCGCTTTAATTACAGGAACCCGGCAAACAAATTTAGCCAGGATGCTAACCAAAACGGAGGAGGCTGAAGGGAGGGTTCAACTTGGAAAAGTCACGGCTGGACGAGGGCTTCTTGAGCGCGGACCACAGAGAAGAGGGGGGAGGCTATTTCAGGATCCGCCGCCCTCATTATTTATCATAGTTTTAGGCTCCGCGCAGCGAGGCAACCTACAATTGCGTGCGTGCAGATGGGCCAGCCACCCGACCCTCCCACCCGCGCCAGGCCCACGGGCCAGAGCCGGCCTGCTGCCCCACTCCCACCCAAATATACCAGACATGGAGGCAAGCCTGTGCAGCTCAGAGAACATATCACTCACTCGCTCTCTCTCTGTCTCGCTCACACACACACACACACACACACACACTGCAACACACAAAGCAAGACTGGAGGGACACTAACAATTCAAAGCCAAGCACATACAACAAAACATAAACCCACTGGCAGCAAACAAGCATGCAGATGAAAACATACAGGTAGACCCCAGATGTAGATCCTTGTGTCACTTTTATTAGATTCAATATGGTAAATCGTTCTTGTTTAAAATGTAGTGTTTTGTCAGAGAAAAAGCTGTCAGCACACATCATTCTAATTAAATTAATTTGATTCTATCAATGTTAAACTAAACTCAGCTAAACCCATCTGCTAACCTGTGGATCCCAGCAGTCTGTCTGGCACATCACAGCACATGTCTGCCATGTACAGTGAGCTGGTCTCTCCCCTTTAGCTCTGGCTGTCTGCAGGGTGGCAATCCTTACATGACCTTCCCAATCTAAGAGTGTTGTTGGGTCCCACCCATTGACAATCTACAGTCCAAAACCAGTCATGGCTGAGCTGTGTTTAAATCACTACACCAAGGATCAGCATAACATTGGTTCATGCTCAGGACAAGCGTAAGTGACATGGCAAATAAAAGTTCAGATTTTTAGTTGTTTTTTGTTTTCCTCTCTTTCGCTGCTCATATTTTTAAACTATTGTATTAGCTTATTCATTAAATTACATTGTCGTAGGCTCTGTATTTTTTCCTATTATCAGTGTAAATACATTCTGTGTTCTGGAAATATATTTTGTGTTCTGGAAACAGCTAATGTAATTTTGTGATCTTTACCCCTGGATGTGACAAAAAATCACCATCACTACCGTCACCAAAAATAATGTTGAAAGATGTATTTCATATATTTATCCAGGTTTTATTTCTCATTAAGGTGTTTTAAACCAAAATTTCTCAGCATTTTTAGCGTGCCATAAACTAAGATGTAATACTATGTTAATTTGTGAAACCCATACATTTGGCACATTAAAAGACAACACAAGAAATGACCTCATAGAATACAGGGTAAAGATACATGGATAACTCTCATGTGCACCTGTGTCATATGACTGTTTCATCACCTGTATAACACACTGTATAGATCATCTTCCACACTAGGGGCAGCCAGCAAGAGATTTGAAATTCACTTTATTTAGATAGCAGTTATTACAATATAGTCGAGCTTTAAACGGATATCAAGTTGTGGGTGGAAAGATTGCAACGACTCCATCCAGTCATTGGCAGAAATGGGGGCAGTGTAATAACGAGCACCCCTAGTGATGCATTAAGTAGAGACAAATTTGAATGGGTCTCTGGGGAACATTGTTTTGATTTGGACAACCCACAATAAACTGACTTGGTTGTCTTTTTTAAGTATTTGTGAGCTGGTAGAAACTCTTACTCTCAGTGACCTTAAGAGACATGCTCTTAAACGTCCCTCTGACACCTCAAAGGGATATGCTACCTGATCGACTTTAGCCACAGACAGTAAAGACAGTATGGATAGAGGGATCATGGCGTCTTCAGGACAGATTTTCAATTCTCAGTTTGGTCCAGCTCCATGGATGTTTCAACTTCCACCTGTATTCCTACAACCGACTACGCTCCAGGCCAATAAAGCCAAAATTGAGCCTAAAGTTGCAATACCTCACAGGTCCATTGGGGGCTAGCTGCAGAAGCAAGCAATTTACAGACTCCCAAGTTGAAAAGCTAATTTTCACAGCAAAATTGTAGCCTACGTATTTACACCCTGGTTCAGAAAGTGCTTTTGGTGTGTTTCAGTAGTTTTCGGGTGCATGATATCTCTAAGGGGGTATTTTCTTTTTTAGAATTCATTAATTTAATTTACAGGTTATTTACATTTACAACGTTTTACATACACTTGATAGCACTTCATTTTACCGGTCTGCTACAGTTGTGGATTTGAGTCCATGCTGATGCAGGGCTTGAAAAACAATGCAGGCTATACTGGTGTACACGTGGTTTTGGAATTCATATGCAGCCCCAGACAGCAACCAGGCTTAGAAGTGGAAAAAGCTGACATCTTAATGGAAAACTGTGTGCTTGCATGGCTGGTCAAGTAACAGTAAACGTTAGATTATTAGGTGTTGTCAGATTAGCAACGTTGTCTGTCAAGTAGCGGACTAGTAAATCTTATTAGATTCACTATTCAAGCGAGGAATAGGTCTACTTATTAATAATAATAAAATGCATGAGTTAAGTTGAACCATGGTGATACTGAAACCAGGTAAAATAAAGTGTTGCTGCGCTTCATCGCGATCATATATTTTGAGTAATGACACTCGCTCTGACGAGGCTAACTTCAGTTGCTTACTTATTTCTGTCTTAACATAGCTTACAGTTTCAATACTAAAATGCATACAGCTTGTGGCCATAGCTGTGGGAAACTTTGACTAACCTGTAGGTGGGATACCTGGAATAACCTTTTTCAGGTTGAAGGTCTGCCATGGTGCTGCTGCAGAGTTGTGGGTTCAAGTCTGGGTCAGCTATTCACTGCCAGCCAGGTTACAAATGCACAGGTTATAAGATTTTGAATTGCTGCTAGCTCAAATGAGCACACTGTCCCATAGGTGAAACACACTGGCAACCTCAGAGGTTTTGGTCATCGTCAGAGAATTGGTTTTGCTAATATCCTATCAGCGCCTATCTTGTTGTTAGTAGCACTTAAACAGGCCCAGATCTCTGTCTAGAAAGTCATTATGGCTGGAACTGGATTTGAGTCATTTCAGTAACTAGTAATGTGTGAATATAGCCAACTGTAGCTTTTGGGGGTCAATCAGTTTGAGTCACACATTGTACATCCTAATCTTCGAGAATCACTCAAAAACACATTAAAAATTGAACATAATCTGTACCATGACAGTTAATAATTATGTTGTGGAGTATGTGTATGTAGGTCTATATAACATATTGAAATTGGAATTGAAATTGTTTTTACATGGGTATAGCTATGCTATGTAGTGTATTTCTCAGGATAAGGCCTACAACATACATGATCTGCTGTATTTTGGGGTCAGATCTATAACAGGATATCCTGTTGTACAAATGTAAATCTTGTTGGTATAGATGTAAATCTAACTAAATATTGAACCCTGGTTAGAGGTAGGCATATTAATTATAGCCTTCACCTTTCTTTGTTATTCTCATATCCTCATTAACCTCTAATAATAGAAAACTCGAGGAGGGGTTGACCTTATGATTGAACACAGTACTTAAATAAATGCAGGTAAAAAGCTTTCCATTCAAAAGTATTCATAAGACAACAATACAACAGTAACAGCAAATAAGTAAATTTAACCTTTTACTCTATATGCTTTTATTTACACTGTAACACAGGGCTTATAGGTTCATTTCATCATGTCAATAAATATAAAGTGCCTTATTTAAACATACTGCACAGCTTTCTCCATAATCAGTGTTACAATACATACGTGTGAGTCAGTATATTTCTGCTGTGTCTAAACAGTGTAGTGTGAAGTCATGGTGTAACAGTGAAAAGTTGAAATATGTAATAGTTTACTTGAGATGTTTGGTCATGCTAGACTATATTATTACTTTAGACTACATTTTTAATGTTCCTTTTGCAAGCATTAGTGATCGATTTAGCTTTAAAGGAAACAAAAAACGTATACAATGATTTATAAGCTAAACTGATGAAAATACACTAATTACTTAAATACCGCATCACCCAATAAATCAATCAAAAAGCAAATTAGTACAACACCCCCATCACCCACACAAATAAAATAAAAAATTAGACATATTCAGTCAGCACAATGAAAGAATGACCTTCAGAGCTGACCACCACCCAGACCGACCAGTAGCACACGTCAATGAAATTGGGTGAAAAAATCAGGACTAGCAAGCTTTAAAGCCAGAGCCCACTGTAGCTCTGCCGTATGTTGTTCTATCACCTTTCACTCCATAAATAGCACATTGTTCTGTGGCAGTGGCCTGCTGACATGGGACTCTAATCAGCACGTCTCCTTGGGCATTTCTGGTTGCCAAAGGCAAACCTGATCGCTGACGAGGCTCCACTCCTCTTCTCCAGCTTGCAGTTCAACAGCACCAAATCCCCACAAAACCAACAAGACAAAGCATAACTGTTTACCTACCGACACACCAGGACCTGAAAATGATTCCATAAATAGCTAAATGAGTAAAATGATTTGTTTGTCTCTGTGGATGTGTAGCACTTATGTGTAGAGTCGAGTTAAACAGAGAAAATGGGGGTATTTTTTCTTAGGTTTCCCCTACGTTGGGATTTTACAAAAGATATTTCCAACTGATGTTAAAAATCATAGCACTTTAAAACATTCTGAATTGCAGGTGTAATCTGTGTTGTGTACATCAGCATAGTCCTTCTACAGATTGCAATTCTAGCAAGAAGAATGAAACAGATGTGTGCTAGTATGGCTTAAGATCTAAATATGTCAGTCAAATGAGATTTACTTACTGCACATCACTGTACCTGTTGGCTAGCGATGTGCAAGAATATTATGCTTTACCCCTCTCTCACACTCCATAAATTAGAGTTGAAGCTTGAAGTGATGAAACCTAAAATATCCAAACAGACCAAGAACATGAATGTCTTTTTGACTCTCTCTTTCTTGGGTTGTTGTTATCTCCAGAACAACAGACTGCGAACATAGTGAAATGATAGAGAGGACAGGAAAAAGGAAAGGATAATTAAAACCAGAGTAAATCACAGGACGTTTGTTTACAGGGCTGTATGATGATAAGAGGCGAGTGTTTAAAACTTCTCTGGGCTCCTATTGTCAGTTCAAAAAGTACAGAGATAAATGTCTGAGCTGTAAGCGTGTAAGTGGAGATCTTGCAGGCTACCTTATCAGTTTGTGCCATCAGAGACTTTTGCACTAGACACAAGTTTTTAAACGCAGCATCCATCCACAGATATGTTAGTCACTTTTAGGAGCAGATACGATCGGTTGGCGGCCACTATGCAGAAGCAGTCAACACAGAGAGGGAGATAACAGTGTGACACTGATGCAGATTTCTGAGGCTGATGTGTTGTGGTAGGTGGATCCTTTTCAGGTGGCTTTTGTTTCTCTGTCCAAAAATTAACAATACTTTATATAGAACAGAAAAAACATTTTAGAACATAATTCAGACTCGTGTTGTCAGGCTGTATTTCATGTCTGCTCAGGGCTCTTAATGAAATCAGTACAAAATTGTTTAGCTGACTGTTAACATGCATCTTCATGTTAGATTCTTGTGAAGAGAAACAAAAGGCCTGCACACTTTGGTAGAGCATATTGTAGGTACCAATATAGTACTAGATACAACTTAAACAAATGAAAAGTGCAACGCTGCTTGCTAGACAGACAAACCAAACAAATTAATGTTATATCCTGCTGTAAACTCATTATATATTGTATGCTTAATCCATTTGCATATAGCAAAAGAAGGGTACAATACACTGAAACACACATGCACTATACATATTATAAAAACACACATAAATGCTAGACAACTACATGTAAATGGCTTGGCTTTGTTTAATGATGTGATGGCCGAGGGTAGTAGGCTTCTGCTGAAACGGGCTTTGTTGTATCTACAGTAGTACTTGTATACCTCCTTCTAGAGGACAGTGTAGATATGGTATGTATTGTAATGATGGTGTCAGTTAGTGTGCTTTTATATGCATCATGAAACATAGTAAACAGTGCTTTATAATTCTCATATGAAAAGAAAAAGGAAACGAATGTGTTAAAGGTAGGATGAGAAAATGTTGGCTGCTTCTGATCATAAGAATCATTTTCAGACATGCCATCTAAGGGGAAATGCCCTCCTTGTGTAATGGCAGGATGGTATGGTTAGGCTGTTTCAGAATGTGTGTGCAGCTTGTGCAGATCAGAGGAGAGAGTAGGGGTTTCTGCAACAGTGAGTAAAGATGCCTTCTCCTTTCACCTTCACACAGCCCCCTAAACTGCTGTAGC